>VDFB02270651.1:505437087-505477062 GCA_007258455.2 Sequoia sempervirens
CCTATCTTCGGGATATTCACAGCTCCATGTTCATCCATTGCAAATCACATTCTTCGTGCCTGATAATCCATATCATTTGCCTTAGGCTGCCCTAACTTTATAATAATGATAGACACAAATAAAATCCATGATCATGATCAAGTGATTATATATATATGGCAACGTTAAACAATATAAACATTTACAAATTCAATCAATATAAACACATATAATGAACAACTTACCAATGGACAATAATCATGCCCCCCTTCAATATGACCATGCTACCTACAATGTTTCTCAGCTGTTGTGATTAAAAGTCGTCTCGTCTTTAAGCCCTTGCAATTATTGCAAGGACAATAACATTTCCCATCACCCTTTCTTTTCAATCTAGCCCACAATCTATCAAGTGTCTCTTCATTTTGTTCTGGACTAATATTATCTTACATGATTTTTCTTTGCCAAGCTTGACTATTTAGATCTTCAAAAAATATCAAACTCACACTCCAATAATTTTTATTCATAGACAGGTAACATAATCTAATAATTCCTATATTTTACACCAAAAAAATTTGGCATGCAACCACCCCTGCAAAAGAGAAGATAGTCTGAAGTTAATGACCCCAAAAAACACTTTACAATGCTAATTCCAAAACTTATTAAATTCTGATTTTACTATGATTTCCAACCGTTAAGGCTCCTAAAATCAGAATATTGAACTTAATCACAAAATTCCTACAACAATGGAGGTAGTGAGCTAGTAAGAGCAAGTGACCCATTCCTAAGGAGCAACGAGTCAGAATCATCATTGCTAATGTCAATACAGATTTATCCTTTTAGTTAAAGATGTAATGTGTCACTTCTTATGACGAGTTTATCCCTAGGGCCCTCAACATTGAGAGAGCCCTAATAAAAAAAACAGAAGCATTGGTAAGAGCATGATTAGGCTACAAACCCTAGGCCTCCGTAGAAACATAAACAATAACTATAGCAAATTAGTGAGGTTGCAATACCAGAAAGATTGAGACATTGTAGGTAATAACAAAATCTTGCAATCTAAAGATTGTAGCCAATAACAAGCACACTATGTAGCTTACTGACATTTGTAAATGCAATCTACGGTAAGAAGAATGATAGTCACTTGAGATGTGACAGTCAAAAACAGGCTAAGCAATGACAAGATAATAAAGCTCAAACTTTGCATAGTAAAGTGGAGATTTTAACAGTGAGTTTCCTTACCCCCTTGCTTTTCAAATGCTTTTGGTAGTGTTAGACAAGGAAAATGCAATCAGGGAATGACTGTCCAAATAAAGTAACAGTGGTAATCATAGGTTCAATGTTTCTTCTTAGCCATTAATATTGTATAATGGAGGTAGTGGATTGCATGTTTGAGCAGTGTTTTGAGACTCACCAAAGATGGGAAAATAGTGAATAATACCTTGTGGACTGTGAAGTAGTGTCAATAAGGTTGAAGGATCTTAAAAACTACAATACCATGAAACAATGAGTCCCCTGTAGTAAGTAGGCAGTCTATAGGGCATAGTTTGATTTTATAGAAGGATGCTCATGAAAGGAATCTTCAAGTGATAGTGAGTGAGCTATTTGATATTGCAGCTGAGGGTGCAATACCCAGTCTTAAAGGAAGTTAGCAAAGCAGTAAATGTGCAAGAAAATATTTTTTTTGATATTGCAATTGAGGGTGCAATACCCAGTCTGTAACGCCTTCCGTGCAAGCCCCAAAGAACAATCAAATAAAGAACACAAATATTTTTTTTTTTTAAAAGAACAACAATAATCAATATAACCAATATCAAATAATCATGTATATGAACATAACTTCATTATAATACAATAACTTAACCGACTATGTTCTTTGGGGCACATGAGGTCACATCAAAAATAAACAATACAAAACATCAACTCATGAGATATCAAAAGGAACTAATAATCACAACATTAGATATATATATATATATAGATTCCATCATAAGGTAAAACCATGAGGAATAACATAACTAAATAAGGATACAAGATTTAAATTTATATTACAACTTCTTTTAAATACACAACATATCCATACATAATTTACATCATGATTCCCAATCATGTGGGATGAATACAATATACAAGATTATCAAAATACATGAAGATCAACTGGTACAATTCTTCAAAAGGATGAGACTGTGCCAACGAACGCTGATGGGGAACCCAACAGTGTGCGGAGCACATTCCACCCGACCACCCCCGTGCTAAGAGGTGACAGAGAAGTAACTCCGACCAAGAATGTCAACTGACCAAGACTGACGCACAAGTATACAAAAAGTACCAACATAGAACCATAACACAATACTCCAAATTACAATGAAACAAATAATAACATCGTACCATAATACCATATGAGTACAAGATCTGAATAACAATGAGATCATACAAAACCACAAAGTACACCAAAGATGTATTAAGACATTAAATCATAAATCAATTTAAATTCATTTAATCAACAATCCAAACCAACTCCCATAACCCCCTTTCAAAGGAACACAATAAAATAAAACACATGGGCAACTAGGGGAGAGTGTCATCGCATAGTCCTACATGGGCTATCCTGTGCTCTTCCTCCCAATTGGAGGCGCCGGTCCCATCTATGGCTATCCTGTGCCCTTCCTCCCAACTGGAGGCGCCGGTCCATAGGGTGACTCATGCGGAGCCGTATACCTCTCGTGAAGACGAGGTCTCGACCTTGCCAACCACGGCCTTCTCAGCCTTCCATTAGTCTGCGGAAGCACTAATGAAGACAAGGCATCCATTTTAAAATCTTATAATGATATTACTACCCAACCCTCCTAAGTTAATTATTAGGTTTTCACTTGTTTACTAACTCACTCGTGGGTTATCCTGAGCCCTTCCCCTTAAATGGGGCGCCGACCCCCACGAGGAGCCACTCTCCCTAGAGACCCAACCAAAACCAAAAAGAAACAGGGGTTGTACCATTCCAATCTTTAAACATCGAAATGCAACAACAAAATATTACACGAGGCATAACTCATCTCGTAAATTAAGTACCATAACAAAATCTCATAATTCGGTACACCCCATTCTTAACTTAACAGAAACTCAAAGTGAAGAGATATAAATTCAACAAAATCACAATCCTCTGGAAGACTAAAGCACTAACACAAAAAGGGTTCCCACATCAAAGAACTAACAATGTCCAAAACCCACAAGTCTACAAGACTACAATTTCACAAAATAAGAATAAAAGATAATTTATTCAATTATATATTAAATTCCATTTCACAAATTAAAAAGAATTAAATAATCAATGCTGATATATGTTCACAATCTGCCTTTTTACTATATTATCCTATCAAGTTTATAATTTAACAAATTAATAGAAATTCCTTTCTAATTACACATTTCCACTATAATAAAATTTTGTTTATCTCATACCAGAAAGTGAAACAATCTGTTTACAGACAGAATTTAATTAAATAATTATAACAGAGAAATTGTGACATAAATATAATTAAATTAAATAATAAATATATGATATATATATTTATAAATGCATATATAAAAAAATTCAACACACGAATTTTCGTTTTAAACGAATGACCGGAACTTCATTCAAAACAAATAAAGGCCATCGCCAGGGGTAATCTACCGGCCGCGGACAGTCCACGGACTGTCGTGGACAGTCTACGGACTGTCACAGCAGTCCGAAGTATTGCCGTGGTAGCCCGTAGGCTGCCGCACCAACCACGGCCGGCTGGGTGGTGGGTACGGCCGAGGCCGATCATCACCCAGTCTGCCTTTTTAAAATAATTTCAAAATAAATTTATTCGGTGAACTTTTAACCTTATTTAAAAAAAAAAAATCTTTAAACTATCTTTATATTTATATATATATGTGCATACATATATGTATATATATATATCTGATACATATGTATATATATACATATATATTGTATAAAAGAATATTTTGAATACAGAGAAACAGAATTTAATTACTGTTCAATACAAATATTTATACACAAAATAACTTTGTAAAATTTATCTACAATTGAGGATTTTCACAACCCCGAATTCTCAAAGATGACGTTATTCTTTTACTGGTTTATTATTATTTTTAACTTAAAACTACAGTAATCCTATTCAATTCCAGAATCCCAACAAAATTTTACTTTAAATAAATAACAATCCCAAACCCCAGTAAGATTTTCTTGATTGGAAAATAGTCCCAAATATTTCTAAGGATTCACAAATTTTCTACATGCATTAAATTTCAAACCAGGAGAAAATTTCATTCACAACAAAGAATTCTTATTTCATTTGATGCTATAAAGAAAATAATTTAAAAGAAGAAGGAGAACCTGGCGTCCTGTGCCTGTAGATAACTGTAGAAGCTTTATCCTTCTTGCCGATCCAATCCTTCCAGCAGCAGCTCCAAGATCCTCCCTCAAATTAAATCTTAATCCCCAATGAATTCTCCAGAATAAGAAAAGAATGCAATACTATAACAGAAAAATGACTGCCAAATTTCTCCAAAATTTGTTGGAAAGAGAATGCAACCCCTTACCAACAAAAATCCCCTAAATAAAATCACACACAAAAGTCTCTTCCATTCCTCTTCTAGTGAATACCAAAAGTCACTTCTCCTAAAATGAAATTTAATTACATTCAAATCCACAAAAGATTGAGCTTTTTATTTGTTTATTTATTTATCATTTCCACAAACAAATTAAATAAATACATGCACATTAAAATAATTAAAATCAACCATTTGCAAAATTTTCTTCAAAACAAATTTAATATTTCCGCAAACTACTACAACATTTATTTATTTATTTATTCATTAATTACTTTATGCTTTATTTTATTAATCGTTTAATTTATTTAAATCACAATATAAAATCATACACCACATTAGATAAGTCATGAAAGCACAATAACATCCAAGACAAACATAACAACAAAGTGGCTATGACCAAGACGCACAAAGCCAAAAAGGTGCAAGACAGTTGACACTTTGGAACGGAGTTACTTCCATGTCACCTTTGTTCAACTTCCTGCCGTTGGGTTGGTACATTGCTCGCCCAGACCTATCGAAATAGGTGGAATCAAGTCTTATTCCTGCAAAGCCTGCATCCAACAATGTGATATACAGCATATATACATATAATCAATTACAAAGCATCGTGAGAAGGATTCGCAGTGTAGCAGGGCGCTCACGAACGAGTGATGCTACCTGTCCCCTCACCAAAACATATCATCATCTAAAGCATTATAAATTTACATTAATTTGCATCAATATCATCAATTACTATCCTCTAGACTACTACATTCCAAATAATTTCATCAAAACAATTGTAATAAAATATCATCATAATATCCATGGTAACATAAGAGTATATAATCAGTAACAGTCTAAGCTACCAAAACATAATATCAACACTATCATCAAAATCACAATATGCCAAACAAAAACCACAGAGAATGTCAAGAATCAAGCAATAATATGAGGGGTATTACAACCCAGTCTTAAAGGAAGTTAGCAAAGCAGTAAATGTACAAGAAAATTGAATCGTACACAACAAACAATTCAGAATGTTATCTTCCATAATGCCTTGAGTTTGAAGACAAAAATCTCATTGTATCTTCATGATGAAAGTGGTGAGCTTAATGGTCAATCACTGGCAACCATGATTTTAAAACATGCTATTGTGCTTATGGAGGCAACATTTTAAGCAAGGCAGTGAGTGGTGGTTTGGAACAATGGCAGGTATGAAGGACTTGCTTTATATGCATACTATGCAGTCTAGCTTAAGACAACGTTCTTAGAAGAGATTGAAGGTGGATTATGGAACTCAAGGGTTACCATGAAAAGGATTAAAGCAAAGACTGAGATCTATTTAAAAGCCACGGTCATGAAGATATTAAAGATGTCACATGCAAAAACCTAGTAGCTGGAGTAATGAATACAGTGCCAAAGAGGATAGTGTGTTGGGGCAAATTTAGGAGATCTCCACATTATCTAATTACAGGGAAATACATCATTTATTTATTTTTTTAATTAAAAGAAATCATTATAAACCCTATATAGGATACATTGATACTTCAAAAGCCTCTGAAGGAATTTCAGATTATGCAAATATATGTCAAATAACATTCATAAGGTTTAGAAAATCTTGATCACTCTCTAGAATAGCCCATTAAACATGGGTTGTGCTTGAATGCACTACATAATTGATATAACACAACCACTCTGCATATCAACCAGAGTTATAGGCTCTTTATTGCAGCAAGAGGTAATCACTCTTCGATCATGCTATAATTACATCCTAACCTGTTAAACTTGAGACAACCTGAATGCACCCAATGATGATTGACACCTACATTATACAACCTGAATTAACTACATTATATGAGTGCCTCCATTTCTATCACAACATAGCCACATTAAACTTGGGTCACACATGAATGCATCCTGTATTTGTTATAGCACAACTGTGCCACATGACCAATAGAGTTATGGATCACATAATTATAGTCACAAGAATATGTTCTCAGTTGTGATCTTATGGTGATTCCACACAACAAAATCTGGACATGAAATTCTCAAAACCCTAAACCTCTAAAAATGTAATCGATGAGATGTTGCTTTAAAATATGATTTTCAAACCGGAACTACAAATCTGACTTCACAATGAATTGCAAAAGACAATGACTACCCTCAACCTGGCGATATCTTCTTGAATTTTTTCTAATTTTTCCCAAGAAAATCATCCTTAGTTCTCCACAAACTGTCTCAAGTAGAGAAAAACATTGTCGCAATAAATCAGGCTCGAACTCACTTTTTCTTTATGTCGGCCACAATTTGATTTTTTTTAATTTTTCATGTTTGTCAAAATTCGACGAAAATACTAGCCATTATTTCGGCGAACAGGTTCGTCAAAATTTCGACTTGAACGTCGGGGATAAACTTTCAAAAAATTGGAAATTACACATCAAATTTTACAAGCACCCGACGAACATCGAATTTTACATATTTCATCAGACAGTTTCATCATTTTTCTGTCAAATGTATTAGTGCACCTTCTCCTACCCACTCCCACCCTCTCCCACCCTCTTCCACCTCTCTCCCACTCTCTCACTCTCTCCCACCCTCTCCCATCCTATATGATGCTCTCTCTCTCCCACGTTCTCCTCTCAAATAACTCTCTTCCACCTTCTCCCACTCTCTCCGACTCTCTTCCACCTATTAGATGTAAAATTCTAGATATTTTACATGTTGTTCATACTCATAATTTTCCAAATAAGTCCTACCATGAGCATATTTTCCCCTTTCTGGCCATATAATCCCAAGAAATCCATCTAGGTCTGAGTATTTTACATTATAGTCCATATCGGCATGAGATTATCAAGGTCTCCCCAACCCATAATGCATTCTTGTTAATATCGTTTGTTGGCCTATCAGCAAGACCTCGGGATGTCACAGCGATTGAAATTTACCTACAGGCACCTATCGGCAGGACATATGTATATGTCTCAGCAACAGAAGATTCATATCAGCTAGATAAAGACTTCAGGGTGAGGTCTTACCGATCGCATTATGTCTCATTGACTAGCTTTGAACGATGTATCGCCAGGAGTTATGTCTTCGGCATGTGGTCTTTCCGAACGATTCATGTCTTACCGACCGGCGATAGAAGGGGCTTATCGGTGAGAAATTTTTCATCGAAGAAAGGTCTTGGTGAATGCATTGGGTCTCGCTGACAAAACACAAAAAGATTCTATCGGTGTGAGGTCTCACCGACAAAAGTGCAAGGGAGTTATATCAACAGCTATCAGGGTGAGGTCTTGCAATCTTGCTGATCTATTTTGTCACGCCGACATGTTGCTTCATCGGTGTGAGAATGATTATGTCTTGGTGACGGAACAAACATTAAAGAACACATCTCGCGAGACTAAGTATTGTCTATGGGAGGTCTCCCCGACTCCATGGGTCACAACAAAACGTATGGGTGAATGGATTTCTTTCGGCGAGACATGGGACTTCGATATAACTACAAGATGTCACAGTGAATGTTTGGCTAGTGTTAGAGTCCTTTTGTGTTTTGTTGGTGAGACCCAATGCATTCGCCAAGACCTTACTGCGCATCTGGGAGGTAAACGATTTTTCTGTTTTCGGTTTTTTTGTTTTCCTGATTGATTACAGTATAACAGAATTGAAATTGATATTGTGGGTTTTTGGCATCTTGGTTTGGGATTTGTGCAGTTTGAGGAGTTCAGCAAAATGGTGTATCTGGATGCCGACATTCAAGTCTTCGACAACATTGATCACCTATTCGACATGCCAGATGGGTATTTCTATGCTGTCATGGACTGCTTCTGCGAGAAGACATGGAGTCACACGACCCAATATCAGATCGGTTACTGCCAGCAGTGCCCCAACAAAGTTACGTGGCCTGCTGAGTTGGAGGAGGAGCGCCCTGCTCTGTACTTCAATGCCGGAATGTTTGTGTTTGAGCCCAGTAAATTAACCTTGGAAAGCATGATGGAAACTCTCATGTCTACACCTCCAACACCCTTTGCAGAGCAGGTAATCTACGTTTCCATTGTTTTAATCTTTATAAACAATAGTTGACCATTAAAGAACTAATACCAACTAAACCAACTAATCTTTGTTTGCAGGATTTCTTAAACATGTATTTTCAAAAGAAGTACAAACCCATTCCTTTGACGTACAATCTGGTTCTGGCTATGCTATGGCGTCATCCGGAGAACGTAGACCTGGATACTGTCAAAGTTGTTCACTATTGTGCAGCTGTAAGTCTTTGATCAGGCCATATTTTGATGGATAATGGGTTTTTGATATCTCTGTGGATAATTTATTGGTGGATTTGTGCAGGGTTCAAAACCGTGGAGGTTCACTGGTAAGGAGGTAAACATGGAGAGGGAAGACATAAAAAGATTGGTTAATAATTGGTGGGAGGTATACAACGACGAATTGCTGGATGAGGTGAGCAGATGTGAGCTGCAACAGATCACTGCTAACGCTCTGCGTAGTTCAATGCCCAAGGGAGCACACGTATTGCCTGCTCCTCCTGCAGCTTAAGCAGAGAAACAAGTACATCTGTAGAGAGTATAAAATGATATTTTATTGTATACCGAAAAATGTGTATACCTCTGTTAAAGCCGAGGAGCTTTTGTTGCCCGGCTAAAAATGATTGATTGTAATTTTACAAATATAAACAAATTTGTTTTGTATATAGATTCATGTGTAACAAGGGGCTGATATTGCTTTTTAATTTTGTATTGCGTCTTTATTTAATCCTAAACAAGTGGTATGTAATGATTATTATAATAATATTTTTATTTCATTTACTTCGATAATTATATTATCTATTTAAAATAATTTTTTTAATAAATAATTTTAAAAAGATATGATAATTTATATTTAATATATATATATTTTTTATAATAATACTAAATTTGTCAAAGGAAAATATTAAGGTTGAGGATATTTGTCACATTATTTGTCAATTGTTCACTTGTCGAGGGGATTTTAGAATTCTTACGATCAAAGTCATAATGTTTAACAATCTTTCAAATGAAGAATATTGATTGGAGGGGGCCATCAATAATTCCCTATCAAGCATGACTCGTGCACAATCTTTGTTCACTTGTCGAGGGGATTTTAGAATTCTTATGATCAAAGTCATAATGTTTAACAATCTTTCAAATGAAGAATATTGATTGGAGGGGGCCATCAATAATTCCCTATCAAGCATGACTCGTGCACAATCTTAGTTGTAACTAGATTTGATGACAAATTTGAAGTAAATCTCAACAAATCTAAGGAGAACTAAGAATGAAAACGACCTTGGTCTATCTCCTCCTTGTGATAGCTTTCCCCCAAAAATCTATAGTAGCAATTCCATTTCCAACATGTCTTTTGTGTCTTAAAAATCTAAAAATAAAATAAAGAAAAAAGCATGAAACTAAATAATCCAAAGTATTTTTCTAATCTCTACCCTACAACAAACAAATTGAATCTTCCTACACCCAAATATGTTGAATCAAGTGATGAATTTGACTTTTTTTTTTGTTGATAGAAAAGGAGATTTTGTCTACTAAGAATTTGTCATCGCCTGCCACTTGGGTCATTTCTAGCTTTTGAACACTTCACATCTTCCATCTAATGAGTACTTTCATGCTTAAAATGGTTATCAATGGGTCATAGCTCTATTTTTGTCAAGCATGTGAGTGAAAATAACATTTCAAAATGTTAGAAATGAAAGTACACATAAAATGGAAATTTGAATTCGACTATAAATATAATTTAACCAATGCATAACTAAATGGAGATTACAAAAAAGTAAATCAACAACACAAAGAAATATGGAACAAACAAAAGAATAAACACATAACATGGCGCAATTACAAGGAGAAATCATTTTGGGAAAAAACTCTACAAATAAGAGAGACCCAAGTTTGTATTATCTTCAAGAATAGAGAGTACATGTACAATCTTTCCTTTCTCATCTTGAATCTTCACTCCTTCAACACCTCTAAAAATAGAGTTCTCACTCTAGCTCATAATGTTATATTCCTACCACCACAACTCCTAATTACACCGAAGGCATTCCCTGACTGAGCTTTTCCAACTCATTTTCATGATGAACAGTGCAAATTGGCAGTCTGGAGATGGATTACCATGAAATGAATCTCAAATCATTCATCATTTTTTCTAGTCGTTTTCCCACTTTTTGCTGCTTTCCCAAATATTTTACACTTCAAGCAAGATGAATTGGATGTGTTGGCACACTGCAACCTGAAGAGAAGGCTTGGACGAGGGTTTTAGAGTATGTTAATTAAAAATAAAAATTTGCAAATCAAAAGGCTTGTACTCTCTCTTTTATTTTCTCTCTGCATCTTCTTATGTGTATTGATGTATGAAATTGAATGGCCCATTAGTTTTATATTGGCAAGGTAATTGTTTAGGTCACTATCTAGACAGTAGTAGCACCACTCATTGGCATGTGAAACCCATGTAGGAACAAGAAAATTATACACCTTATATGTATTGTAGGTATTAGTGCATTCGCAAAGCTTTTGATTTCACAAACCTATGTTTATCCATATTTTTATATCTATAATCCACTCAGAGATCTTTGAAAAAGAAGAAAAACTGGAATTAGCTCACCGGTAATTGGTAAGTTCTTCAATTAAATCATATTTCTTGTGTTCTTTGTTTTAATTCATTCAAATCCTATGGTTTTCTAAATACTTTCTTTTAAACTTGCAAACCCTAGATTCATGTAGTATTGTGCATCAAGGTTTGAAGCTATGTAGAAATGGCGGAAGTTGTAAATGGGGCCTCAAAAGCCTCAAAATCTTCTGGCGTGGCTGTGAAATAAATGTAGAAAGCTTCACTAAAAAAATTGAAAATTTTGTATGAGCGCTAGAAAGAGCATAGGCAAAGCTTTTGGGGCACTTGCAAGGCGATAACAGTTTCCGCCCCTCTGCCATCTGAAGATTTCATGAGACCGTAATGTTGTTCATGGGTAGTTGTAGTATTTCAATCAATTGATTAAACAAGGTTTTTTAGTTTAAAATGGAAAATCCATAGAAAGACTTTGTAAATGTAACTAGATACACAACCAAATTTGCACTAGAACACTGTAAAAGTCACCTCATCTCATGGTCCATTCAGAAGTTCTCAATGCAAAATTCAAATTATTTGGAAGCCAGTGTTTAAGAGTCTATGTTAATGATGTGTACACTTGCAATTTTACAGGTTGACTTTATACAAGTTCAGAGGTTCTCAAATGGCGAAATCTTAAAGTATGTACGTATTCAAGGCACGTATTTAAATCTCTACACTAGCAATAAGTTTTCTCCATTTTAAATGGATGTATTTAATTGTTCTAAGGTGTAAAAGGTTTTGATATTAAGGGACAGTGAAATTAATATGTTTACAAGGCTCAAGTTTGGATGTTTTAATGGTTAAATGCCTGACAACTAACCTGTCCTGTTTCAAGCCTCATTTATCACATACTTGAAGACATCAAGGTGGCCTAGCGTTGGATCTTGAGGTCCACAGAACGTAGAGCATCAAGAATAGAGTTCTGAGACTTAAAGATGGAGCTTACTATATAGTTTGGCATAAGTATGAGGTTCATTGAATTCGTTGTGTAAATCTGAAATGTGAGAAGTCATTATGATGTATTGGCTTTGTGCCATGTGATTTGACCTTGGTATTTCTAATTTTCCATAGCCTTAATATATTCACATTTTCAGTCCAAATCATTAGCATGCTGTAGAATCCAACAATTAAGGAAGAAAATTAGTTGTCTCACATTGGCCTGGTTTTTTTAAGCATTTCATTTATTTACTCTGACAACCAAATGCTGTCTAGATCATATTTAAACTTGTTGGACCTAGCTTCAGGTGATTCTGTGAACTCAGAGTGAGTAGCTAGGCACAAATTTGTTGGTGCTAAACCCTCTATATTTATGTAAACAAGAGCCATCCTTGCTAATTTTTTGAAACCCTATTGTGTGATAAGCTGCATGGGAAAAGAATAAAATTGTAATCTTGTAAGACACATAACATTCATAAAATTCTAAACGAGATGAGGATTCAGAGGAGGCTTCATAACAAAGGGTGGGCTTTCAGCTAAGATGAGGATTCATTACTTTTTGCAACTTAAAGATGGGCTTGCAGAGGATGTTGAGAGGTTGTCTGCATTGGCTACCTAAAGGAAGAAGTTGATCCAATGCCTCCAAGTCTATTTGCGCACTCCCTTGTATTTCTTCATTTGAAATACCAACTCTGCCATGCTCCACTTTGTAAGTAGAGCCAGTGTCTCTTTGGTTAACAAGGGAGTGTCTCTTTGGTTTACAAGGGACCATTTCTTGCTGTGCGAAGAATCCCTGTACACTCCATTTTGTTTAGAATATTAAAATCTAGAATGTAAAATTCATTTCACATTTCAAAATATCTTCATGTGAAGAAACAAATAAGGATCTAACACTAGGTATTATAATAATACTATATATGAAAACAACCATAGATAAAACCACAAAACCAATGCCTTCATTTACCATATAACAACAGATTTTTTTTAGAATGAAATAAAACACAACAAAAAGTAATCTGGGCTTATACAGATTTCCAAAAAAAATTCATTGAAATCATGGTGTGCGTGTGTCGCATGTGGAGGGATCTAACGTCAACACAAACCTTAATGAGATGGTTTACATTCAAAGTTTGAAGCAATTAAAACTACTCTAGATTCGTAATACAATCAAATCTTTCAAATACGTATCATTGTCCTCTATTTCTAGGGATTTATTAAACCGTTTGGCCCTCAAATTTCTATGGGCACAAAGGTTGTTAAAATGACTACCTAGAAAACGATACTTGATGTTTAATATGCAAGCTAAGATGATTTCTATGTGCAAATGTGTGCTGAAAGGATTAGTGGTATGCTTCTAAATGAAACGAGATGATGGAATTGGTGATGAATACAATGATAAACAAAGGATGATGTTGATGATAGATGAACAAGTGGAGATGAGTGAGATGATATGAAACTATAGTGAACTATCCATGATTATGCATACGATCAAATGCAAACATAAAACAAACTAACCTAAAATGTAACTATGGTGCAATGGGGATGATAAAATGTAACTATGAAGCAATTAATTAATCTAAGATGAGAATGAAAAGTAACACATGATATGAAAATTAAGTATAAGACTCCATGAAAGCTCCAAGCTCCTAAGATAAACTTGCATAGTAACTTTACTCAAATTGTGGATGATAAATTCTAAGGCAAGAGGGTGTATTTATAGGGTTTCTCAAGCATTTTGTGAGGTGGCACCTATCAACGATCTAGATTCGAAGGAGAAATAATTGATGGTGGAGATGAAAGGAATCAAGATGTTGTCCCCTTGACCAAGGACAACATGCCATGTGTGTGGAGAGAATCCCTTGACCAATTGGAAACATGCCAAATGTATGGGATTCCCAAGTGTGTGAAACAAAGACCCATGTGCTCCAAATTTGTTGGAAGTGTGGGGGAATAAAGCCATGTATTTTATCTCATTGGTGGAAGTGTGTGATGATAATTCTAATTAATAATTAGGCTTATTTATTTTCATGTGACCTTTATGAGGTGACACACAAAAAGTTATAGAAATGTGCTCTAATTCTTAATCAGGATTAAGGAAGGTTAATTAAATAAACACATTTAGGGAATTTTGTTTATTTAATTATTTAGAAGAATGCGATTTTGGAGAATTAAAAGTAAAGTGAACAATATAAATAAAGCAAGACCTTATTTATATGTAATTTAAGTATTAATCAAATAGGTTGTATTTAATTAATTGAAAATGATGACCGTTTTTAGGTGTATACATTTTTCCCTTCTTTGAAGTAATGTGTTTACACGTTGCTTCAAAGAAAATGTTGATGTCGATGCTCAGAAAATATTTCAATGCCCCAGACGATTCAAGATCTTGATGCCTCAGACAATGCCCCAAACTTTTGAATTTCAGGTATTGACGGATATATGCCCCCTCGAGAGATATATCAGTGAATGTGGGGATGTAGTGTTGGAAGGATGTGATGTTGTGATGTAGAAACAAGGTGGAAATAAACTTGAAATGAAAAATAACAGATGGTCAGCCCAAATTCCAAAGCAAATCAAAAGAACTTCACAAATCCACTTGTTAGATGCATTTTGTCCACCAACACAGCCAAACAGCTTCAAGGGACTTTTCACCCAACTTTACCAAAATAATTTCCAAATAAATAATGGATTTAGAAACCCATTACAGAATTACACAACATACTTCAAGATCAGATATAACTCCTTTGTACCAGTTTAGACTTCCAATACACTCACCATGGGAAAAATAAGGAAAATAGGTCAATTTAACAAAGGAAGTACCCTTCAAACTTATCCAATCACCTTGAAACCTTGGGGAAGAAAATTAAATGGCCCAAAACCATAGAATACACAATTGGTTTGCACTTGTATGGCCATAAACACTCCCAACTCAAAAAACCTCCTTTTCTAATGCAAAAACAAGGGTTTTGTCAAAATCTTCATTCTCAGACTTAAATAAACAAACAAATGGTCCAAAAAAATTTCATAGGGTCTGCCTTGACATTTTAAATGCTTACAAATTCAACTCCATCAATAATTCATTGAAAAGCACTTCATAGCCATCACTTTTCAAGGGAAAAATTACATTTTCAGCCCTAGGGCATCACACATTCACCACAAAAATGTCTTATTATAATATAAAATTCATTAATACATCTAATATAATATATTTCCTACCAATCCACTGAGTTACAGCATTATACAGTGGGTGGATTGGTCAAAATCTCGTATTTTTGCCTTCAAACCCTTCACAAGGAAAAAAACCAGGATACTTGTAGTAATTTTTGAATATCTCTCACAAAACAATGAATGGGAACTCCAAATAAAAAGAAGATGAAATTAAACACATATACTCTCAACCTCTGAAGATTTCAAGGCATTAGGAGGCTGTACAGATCCGTACAACAGTAAACAAGTTCTGAAAAAACTGTGAAAAATATAGAATTTGCTCCAAAAACGTGGTATTTTATTGAATATGAGTTATTACAACCTTCAACAACTCTTACTTCAAGCCTTGGAAGGCCTTATAAAGTATATTAAACAAATAACCACCCCCAACCAACCATCTTCACAACTAATTACCACTTAATGACTCTAATTGTGCAAATCAGCAAAAATTAGCAAAATTATCATTGACAACATTTGCAACATTTTGCATTTTTGCAATTATTGAACTTTTAAGACTCTAAATACCTTTAGAAACCTTACATATGGTCATTTAGACCTTATTTAACCCTTATTAATACTTCTATACTCAAAACAATAAAATCCCTTCATTTACCCAATTTGACATCTTTGACAATTTTTCAAGTTTTCACACATTTTGCAATGTCTTCATGGAACAAAGATGAAATCACCTTAAAAGGACCTTCTAAACCTTTTGAAATCCTATTATTGAAATCACAAGGTGTTGGTACTCCTGCACCATTTTGTGATAATTATGATGATGATCCAATGTTGATTCATTGAGATTTTGATGTTAGAGACGATTTATCTCTCGAAATTTGATTGAGCCTGCTAGATTGATTAATTAATTAATTGATGCCTTATGTTGCCTCCTTGTGTTTGATGTTTGATGATCACATTCATCCTTTGTGTTGATGATGATTGATGATGTTGATAGATTAGATGTCCATTGATCTCATGATAGTGAGATGCAATGATAGGATGATGATAATTGACCTTATGATAGGCGAGGATCAATTATAAGAACTGATTGATTTGATAAACCTCATGATAGGCGAGGTTGGATTGATTGAACCTCATAATAGGCAAGGTTAAATGATAGATTGATGATTGAACTCATGATAGGCAAGGATCAATGATAGTTTGATTGATTGACCTCATGATAGGTGAGGTGCATTGATTGATGAACCTCATGATAGGCGAGGATGAATTGATTGATGAACCTCACGATAGGTGAGGTTGAATGATAGATTGATGATTGACCTCATGATAGGCGAGGATCAATGATAGTTTGATTGATTGGCCTCATGATAGGCGAGGTTGCATTGATTGATTGATGAACCTCATGATAGGAAAGGTTGATTTGATTGATGAACCTCATGATAGGCAAGGTTGAATTGATTGATAAGATTGTTGATTTGAAATATGTTATGATCATAGGATGATTTCCGCATCTAGTGCAAGTGGATTCATATTTGATTACGTGATGTGGTTTGACTTCTTTGATTGATTGGTATGCCCCAGTATAGGATTGATTAATGTACTGAGACTTAACGATGTAATGAGACCTGATGCATACACTGATTCAATTGAGACATTATGATTTCTGCCATTTTTTATGATGTACCTCTCGATATTTGGTTATCCTTGTACACTTGACATTATTTTGATATATATATATGATATGAAGCGATGATTATTATCTATGTGCCTATATGATGTTTATATGATGATCATGATCATGATGATTATGATGGATGCATTTGATTTCTATTTATATGATGCTATGTGATGTTCTATATGGTGATGATATGATATGTCATGGATGCAAATGATGATGCAACTAATGTGTTATGATTCTATGATGTTGTATGAATGATGCCTATGTGATGGATTTTGTTATGCTAATGATATGTTATGCATTTGATGTTTTTGTGTTTTCTAATGCAAATATTATGATGTGATGCATGGATGGATGTATGCAAATGATGATGCAACTGATGTGCTTTCTATATGAGAATGATGTGTTTTTGGTAATGTCAAGTGTACTCAATCCCTTAGTGTCAGAGATAACATCGTTGTGAAATTGTTGTAGCTTTGGAAACCCCATAAATACATATGCAAACTAACATGGATGCAATCTACTCTAACCATGCAGATCACGTATACAAAAGTTGTTATTCATAACAACTAATTTTTCATGGTTTTTATCATCATTGGGCCTTTAAAATTTTGAAAGTGAGTACAAGCATCAATGGTATATTTAGACCATAATGCCCTGAGTACTACTTCCATGATGTTTGATAGTGCAAGTTAGTTCACAAGCATCTAAGTATAATTAAACTGAGATGACCTAAGCATTGCTTGCGTAAACAGACAAGAGTTAATCATTTTCTTATGTAAATTCAGAATGTCATCAATAATACATCATTGAGGACTCAAGAGATATGATAAAAAAAATCAAAGTAGAACAATTTGAACTTTTGTGTTTAACGTGATAAACCCTTGATTCAGAAAGATTACCATCCATTTGAAGTTTGTGTTTGTAACATTAGTTTGACGACCTTTTCCTGTTGGTTCAAGCTCAAAGTTTATTTTTCCCTATTGAGTGTAGGATTTTTCCCCTAGTCCAAGGTGAGAGATGACCATGATGACCAAGACCTATCCTAGGGGCCTCGGGGGCTGATCAATAGATTAGTCTTGCCTACTTTATACACGTAGAGACCACGTAGTTCGACTGATGACCCGACCAAGATTTACAAGAAAAAAATATGAACATAACGAACACCTAAAAGACTGACCTAAATGTCTCGGGGGATAATAAAAAATCACCCTTTTAGGCTACGTTCAAAGCTTAGAGACAATGTAGTTCGAATCAATGACTATGATTTTGACTTTTTGACCTTTTAACTTGTTTTTGGATTTTGATTTCTTTTGAATGTTTTTGGATTTTTTATTTTTTGACCTTGAGAATGTACAAGAATCCAATCCAAAGCAAGACATGCCCCCAGTGTGATATGATAAGACAAACTAATTTTTAGAATGGGCTGAGTAATGCTAGGGGATACCATGATACAAACACTGGATCAAGCTATGATGCAAACATGGAAGCGTGGCAGATGCAAAGATGGAAGCATGATAGATGAATGATGCAGGGCAAGTCACGTAGCTCAAGATAGATGGATGAATGATATGATATGATCAATTGAAGGAACAAGATGCCCCATAATAGAGATAATGGAACCATGGATAAATGATAGATCAAAATGAAAGATTCACTACAAAACATGTCACACAAGCAACATATCATTTGTCAAAAGATGATAATGGTTGATTGATTAAGATGCTAGGAATGATCGATTCCATAAGGCATGGTGATGATAAGTACTTAGGATCACCGATTTCCTCTAAGCATGATAAGATTGATGATTGTTGATGACTAATTGACAAAAGATACAAGGATTGGATAATGTTTTACAGCTAGGCTCAAATATGATTTGCATGATAAGATTTAGGGTTTCAAAGGGACATGATGAAATGGATTTTGATAAGCTAGGAGATATGGAATGGAAGCACGAAATGATAAGGATAATTAATGGGATGATCAAGATCAACTAGATAAGATACAGATACAAGGCCCAAGTATTTTGCCCCTATTCCTCATCAAGACCAAGGATGAGAAGAAAGGATGTATTTAGAAAGAATGATGGAATATGGATAAGGCAAAGAATATGATATATAAGATATGGATAAATCGTATAGGATAAGATATATGATGTTCAAGAAGATCCTTAACTTTGTTTTAAGATAAAAGGTGGAAAAGTAAGGAATGAGCATAAAAGGCGTAATGACCATGAATGATAAGATGGATGAAACTTGTCCCTAAGTGTAGAGTGCAAGAGGAATATGGAAGATAGGATATGGATGATAGGGAGATGGAAGAAGGACTTAAGCATCAAGTTTCACAACCAAATATCTCTCAAATACATGCTTTAATAAACCATGGAAATGGGAAATTGGACTCCTAAATGTTGGAAAATTTAGGGTATGATGGGATAATGGATAGGACGTTGAAAGGTTTGTTGATGGATAGATGGAAAGGATGGAAAGATCAACATTGGCACACACCTTGAAGGGTGATGAAGTGCTGGAGGAAAAATGGATTTGGAAGGTAATAGGATTTTATATGGAAGATTGGAGGAAGCTTTTGGATTAGCAAATTTGGGTGCCAATTTAGATTTCATTGCTTCTATGAGACTTTTTGGAATCCACATGATTTTTGACTTTGATATTTGCTTTGTGGGCCATTGTGGCCTTTGATATTTTTCCTTTTGATTTATGGGCCTTTGTGGCCTTGGAAATTTTTCTTTTTGCTTTGATGGTCCTTTGTGGCCTTTTTAATTTTTCTTTTGATTTTGGATCAAATTTTCTTTTAATTTTGCATGCCTCTTCGAGGAGACATGTTGATCCTTTGATACATGTGAATTTTGATATGGAAGCTTTTGAAATTTGACACCCAAATTGCTTCCAAGAGAAATAGGAGAGATGGATGGAGATGAATGGTATGGAGGTATCATGGATGATTTGTTGGTGGTAGAATTTTGAAAGGGCATCAAGGATGTGTGCCTTTGTTGTTCTTGAGGAATAGGATATGGACCTAGGATAGATGGAAGGTTTGGTGAACTAGGGTGAGGACCTAGGATAGATGGAAGGTTTGGTGGATTAGGATGAGGACCTAAGATAGATGGTAGGTTTGATGGACTAGGAAACTTAGGTGTATAACCAAGGCCATGGTAATATAGGTTTTCTTGAGCAAAGAGGGGTTCTATGATACCTTGTTCATGAAGGCCTAATCCTTTTCCTTTGTAGTTCATACTTCGACACATTCATTTACCAATGGGATATGTTTTGTTTGTGAAACAAGATGCAAGTCCATTTTGGGGAGGATGTGATATGAATGAAAGGATAGGTGTTGGAAGTAAACTTAAGTGGATGAAGGTGGAGGATCCCAATTTGTAGACCTGTGGGGTTCATGGATAGCTTGCATAGGTGTGATAGGATCTTGACATGGGGATGATGGGGTACTTTGATCTTGCTTGGAAGAGGATCATGAGGTGTAGAAGATGAAGTAGCTTGCTCTTCATTAGGTGTGGAATCATCATGTGGCACTGGTATGGAAGGCATATCTTGATCTTGAGAAGGATGAACATCCTCATGGACTGAAGGGATATCCTCAGATGGAAGCATATCTTGATCTTGATGAGAAAGCATATCTTGATTATCAGGTGATAGGACATCATTAGATGGGATGGAAGAATTATCATGCTCCTGGGATGCAATGGAATCATGAGATGATATGGATTCATTAGATGGGGGGGAAGGACTTAGAAAGATAATTTTCTCTTGAGATGAAAGGGAGTCATTGTGGATGAAAAGTGAGAGGAGGGGATCATCATAGAATTCTTGAGAGATTTGATCTTGGTCAAAGATTGGAAGAACTTGTGGAATTTTGGTATCATTGGATGAAGTGGAAAGAATGCTTTGATCTTGAGGTGCAGAGGGGTCTATGATAGCATGATTTATACTGAGAGATTGGCATGAATCATTGGATGTAGAAGATATGATAGAAGGTGGTTGTATGGAATCGTTGACTTGGGTGAAAGAATCCTAAGATTTATTTTGGCTTATGGGAGATGATACTAGATGCATGACATGGTAAGATTGTTTAATATCATTTGTGTTTGAGGACTGAGATTTGGGCTTCTCATTTAACTTTTTCAAAAATTCAAAGACATTGAACTTGGATGATGTAGTTGTTGGTGGAGAAGGTGTCATGTCCATATTTCTGTCAAATGGATAGGAATAGATGTGTGGCAGAAAATTTCTTTCTATGGTTGTTTCCCCTTGCATAGCCTAGATTTTTTGTTGAAGATTTTTCATTTGATGAGCTAGAACATTCAATTGATCCTCATTTATTTCATCCATGGTGGTTTTGATTTCACTATTTTGAGTTTCAATGTTGGGAGTTTCGATATCGAAAGTTTCACTACTCTGACTTCCTATTTTTTTCATTTCAAAGTTGGGTGTTCCAAGTTCCTTGTCCTCGAGTCTTCTCTTTTGTGATCTTGTTTGGATGGGCATATGGGTGGGTGCATGAAGTTGGGTTACACTTTTGTGGCCAATTCCAAAAAAAAATTGAAAATGACATAATGTGAGCACACTATAACATGCTCGCGTTATGTCATTTTAAAAGAAAAAAAGTGAAAGTGATTCATTTTCCATTGTCTATTTTTCTGCTTTGCCCATGGCCAAAAACCCTCATTTTTGTGCTTGCATTCTAGGAGGAAGAATTCTACAAAATTCATCAACAATAGTCTCTTTTTCTTTGCAAAGATGGCGCCACAACGATGAAGAGGTGCAGGAGGTAAGTATTGTTTGATATTTGTTTTGAATTTCTTAGTTTCAAGTTGATTTTGTTTGTTTTAGGGTAGATTTGATTTCTTTTTAAAAAAATGTAGGAGATGCAAATGATCCTACAAATCCTCAAAATCCTCAACAAGAAGAGAAATCAAATCCTCAACAACAAAATCCTCAAAAAAATCAACCTCCCACACCAATCACTCAACACCCTCCTGGCACTCAACAAAATTTGAGGAGTGAAATTGAGAAAAACAAAAAACAAATTGAGGATTTTATGAGTAGGTTGAGTGATCCAAATGTTTCAACCACAAAAAGAATAACCCTAGCAAATCCAATGAAAGAGATGTTAAAATATGTAGATTCAATCACCTAAAAATTCACTAGATGGCAAGATAGGAGGCAGGTAGCTAGGGCATATTATGCAGATAAACTATCATATAAAAAGTAAAAGATTTAAAGATTACTAAAGGTGATTTGTGCTCTTTATTCACTAACCCTAGAACACATAAAAATATTAGCCTCAGTGCGAAGAGGTTTCCTATTCATTGGTGCCACCACCAAGAGATTAGGAACCATTTTTATAACAGGTGGTACTTGGTCTTCGATTACCCACCACGCAACAATTGTGAAGTTCCCCAATATTTTCTTAGGAAACTATACAGTGAGTTCCTATTGAACCAAATCCCAAATTATTTTGATATGAGGGAGTTCCAGGGGAGAGGTGGGGGGTCGGCTTAGGATAGGCCCGGTGCACAACTAGATCCTGCATGGCAAGGGAGACAACCTCTCGCTAGGCCGCCTCGTGAGCACATTGTTATGCCTGTCATTGCGAAGGAGAGTGCCGATGTAGAGACATTGCAGGTGATCAACACTTTGGCTCAGAGTGTCATCCATCTTACTAGCCCTATTGTATAGGGCCATCTAGGGGAGTCTTTGGGTGGTGGACATTGAACCCATGTGTGTCAATCTTGCGGGGTGACTTGTTCATATGACCCCACCGAAACTCAGGAGGCTGCTACGCAGGATCTATATGCATATACGGGGATGGAGAGGATGACTAACATTTTGTATCATGCATATGGCATTGATAGTCAAGTAAAAGTCAACATGTTCATTGAATTTAATTTATTAAATTTTGATTCTGAAATGCAAGATTAACTAATTTAGTTTTATTATTTTAATAAAAATGTAGGGTCACAGTGTTGAGACTAGATACACTGGTCCTCTACCTACTTATTTATGCAGTACACCTATTAATGGGGTATGTAACTAGTAAACAATTATAAATTTATTACATGTTAATAGCATTGTTTTACGAATGGTATTTTAATATGTGATTTTGGATGTTGAACAGGCTAATATTGGAGGTTTCAAGCAAACACCTCCTAGTGCTAGTGGATTTACTCAAACATACACACAGGTAATAGAATAAAGAGAACTTAACTAATGAATTCTACGTAATAGATTTGTGTAGTTTATATTCATATTTTTGGTTATGTTGCATTACACATCATTCAAACTCAAAGCATTACTTCAAATTCCATAACTAATAACTAGATGTTGATAGATGACAAAATTTCAATTGTACAATATAGTTGTTTAGAAAGTCAACATAAGCAACACGATGCAATTACTTCACATGGAGGCATGTGCTTGCAAAGGTGCACCAACACGAAAAACTATGGATGCTTGGAAAGAATCTATGAAACCATAATAGTAAGCAATTACATAGACAAAGAAGTTAGTGATGCAGAGCATCATATCAAAACACTCAATCATCAGGGTACATCTAACCCAATTGAATTAGGAGAAGATCAAATTGAATAAGCAACTAAAATTTCTTTCTCTTTTCATCAAAAATCACATTGTTTCATTTGCAAACCACGAGGCAACAACAAGCCAACTCATTTCAATACTTCTTCTTATCATCCTCAAGCTTCAAACATCTTATTTATCAACAAAAATGATTGATCTATGCACAAGAAACCTAATTAGAGCCACTAAACAATCCACTCTTTCATCATTCACCAAGGCATCCTTCCACTCAATTTGCTTTACCTAGGAAAAATAACCAAAAACCAATCTTTCATGTTACAACCTATATCCATCAAATCCTAACACACCTTTTTCATCATTAATTTATCTAAATTCAAAGAAAAAACCTGATAAAGAGCTCTGAATTTTTCAATTCCTTAAACAACTCACCAAATTTTCACTTTTACCAACTAGTTCCTCAAGACCAAGATACTAGAATCAACCATTTACACCTCAATCATTTCATCTGACTTCCAAGAAATTACTCACATCATGTTTTTGACTGAAACAAACCTGGTTCATATCCACATAATACTAATTTATCAAATTCATAAGTTCTTATGTAGTCAAATTACCATTTCCACCTAGGGACATATTGCTACAACATATCAAATCATCATGTTTGGCCTCAAGGACTTCACCAAACCATTCACACACCTTTTATATCTTCACATTGATGGTTCTATGCCAAAATAAACATTGAAATATCTGTATTTATAGAATTACACACTTTTACAGTCTTACCACCATTTTGCTTGTAGGTCACATATCCCTTAATCGGGTGATTCCTTTCCATTCACTTTGTATATCAACATTCCCAATGTACATTCAAGAGCCTTTTTTAACACATCATAACATATCAAAATTTCTCAGTAGCTTGTCATAAAGAAATTACCAGATTCTTGAATTGTTCACTGGAAAGGGCTACTAATTTAGGCCTAAATTACAAATAAAGTGCTCATAGTTTATCACCAAAATACCAAAGGACTGAAAATAGTCATTCATCATGTCACAAAACTGAAGAATCAAACATTTTTAGTGACAAAAAGGCTACATAAATCACTGTTCCAAAAAACCCCTATTTTATGCACAAATCAAGCCCTACAAAGGAGGGTTTATTGCATAAGGTACTTACAAACCTTAAATACTCCTACCACCACCACAAACACCATGGAAATAGCCTACATAAGCTTTAGAAACTCACCACCCACCTTCACGCGTGCTTTTGCATTGACCACCCTGAAACCATGCTTTCTATGAAGGAAACTTTATATTTCCTGTATGATTCAGTAGCCAATCAGATATTTCTTGATTTCCTTGTTCTTGTACACTCACAAATTGCTTAAAACATTCTAAAAACCTTCTATACATTACATCCCACCAATCTCCTAAATATACATTGGTGGGATGGTGAATTCAAGCCTTAAATGACCCTTAAAACCCTTGACTGGTTAATCTGACAGATCGCAAAAACCTTGGCTTTTAAATTTGATGGTAACTCTTCAAAACATCACTAGATGATTGTTAACACCCTGCATAAAGTGAAAAAACAAATATATAGCCCGTGCAAGAACTAAATTCAAGAATGAAACACAGTGAAAATAGGAACAAGGAACTTTATTTATTGAAAAATGATTCAAGAATACAAAATATATTCTTTTTCCCACCTTTTACATGTTTTTATATTTATTCCCAATTATATAAATTTCTTTTGAATCTCCCTCATTGAGTGAAACTACCTAAACTGCCTTGTGACTTTTAATATTCCATGTTTCTTTTTCTTTTTACAATTTTTCCCATCTTTAGCAACATTTGGAAATCTTTTTTTTTTGTGACCACCTAAGGACCTTAAATACAATGAAGTAGGTCTTTATATGACCTTTACATGAATTTAAAAATGGGCATTCAATCTAGACAAAAATTTTCCTATGAGAGGCAACTAGTAACCTAGGTGCTCCTGCACCAGTTAGTAGTTTGAAAAAATCCTCGAAGAAATGCAATCTCATGGTGATGGAATTCCATTCCATCACCACATGAGACCACATTTCTTCGAGGCATTTCTTCAAACTACTCACCACCTTTCTTATGATACCACATTTTCCATACATGTTCACCAAAGCATTTTATCAAACTACTCACTTCCTTACAGTTGTTGCTATGGCTAAAAGCCTAAAATAGGTGCTTTCCAACAAACATATGGATGCTTGGAAAAATATCTATCAAAGCATAATAGTAAGCAATAATACCATAGAGAAGGCAATGAAATTTTTGAAAAAATTCCTGGAAGAAATGCAGTCTTATGGTGATGGAATGCCATGACGTGCATTTGTTTGTAATGGCATGTCATCACCATGAGACCCCATTTCTTTTGAGGCATTTTTTCAAACAATTCACTTCCTTCTCTATGCCACTATAGTTATCGTACATGTCTATGAAAGCATTTAATCAAATGGTTCAGCGGCTTGTTGCTATGGGTAAAATCCTGAAAACACATCCTTTCAAACAAGATATGGATAGGGAAAATAGTAGGCATGATAATCAGAAATATATAGTTTAATACTTGTACTCAAATTTTTTTTCATTAGATCTCATACATTATCAGTCATGTGATGTGGATCGCTATTGTAACTTTTTTGTGATTGAATAATTTGGTATTTTATTTTTAGATGTTGGTTGTGGAAACACCTCCAAATGTTACGAGGGCAATGGATATTAGAGTTTCATCTGCTATACAATCCTCAATGGCTCTGATAGGGGAGGTATGAGGAAAATTACTAAATTTCAATTTACATTCGTTTTAATAGATGTTAGTTCTAGTGAAAAATCAAATCATTATTGATTCGTAATTTAATTCCTATTTGGATGGTTTATATAGGGCTTGAGCATGCCTTAGCATTGACATGCAAATATTTCCATCATGGAGAGTGATTGTGAGATGGCCGTAAGTGATTATTTTGTTAATATATCATTTTTTATAATTTAATTTCTATATATTAATGTCTTTACTTCTTATTGTAACAGTTTAAACTTCACTAGGAGCTAAACACTAGGAAGAGCAGCAAGAGCACTCCTCGAGCACAACAAAAAAAGTGACAGACTTATTGCCATCAGATTTCCAAACAAAGGGAAATAATTTATTTCCAAAGCATGGAGAGAAATGAATTTTGATTCCAGAGCCCTTTGTTGTATGCCTAGACATGGCAATTTTGTACATATTTTGTATTAGATATATTTGACATTGTATGCCTATATAGCATTCTCGTAAGCCTATATGGCTATTTTGTAACTATATTTTATACTTATATCAACATATATTGATGTATGCGTACATGGCTATTTGGTTAATACAAATCTTTTTTATCGATATTTGGTGTCCATATTTGAACCGAGAATTTATCACACATTTGTAGAGAAACAAATGAATACTACAAACTAAAACACATTACACTTTTGTTCTCACTGACTTGATGTACTCTCTAACATCTCTCTTCTCTCATGCGAAGAGTTAGAACTTCTCGGCCATGCCTTTGCATCATTCATGAAGTTTTTCTCTTTTTGACAATGTCAAAAGCATGGTTGCATACAAATTAGGCAAAATACTTTTCCTTTTAGATTAGCAGTGCATGGAAATTTCAAAAAGTATCCTTGATATTACAAAAAGATGTGTTTATACCATAGCAGCAAAAATATTTTGGGGAAAAAATCGACAAACCAAAAGTATAAGATTTTTTGAAAAAATCGGGAAAAAATCGGGAAAAAATCTAGAAAAAATTGGAAAAAAATTAGATTTAAAAAAAAAAAAAAAAAAGTAGAACAAGAGATTAAAAAAATTTAAAAAATTTAAAGGCATTTCCATAGCATAGAGATATAGAGAGAAAATAAAATAAAGAGTTTAACTAATAAATTGTAAAAAATAGATTTTTGTAGTTTATATTCATATCGTTTATTACATTGCATTGCACATGTTTCAAGCTCAAATCATTGTTTCACATTGCATAACTAATAACTAGATGCTGATAGATGACAAAATTTCAATTACAATATAGTTTTTACAAAGTCAACCTAAGGAGTTATGCAATTACTTCACATTACATAACTAATAACTAGGGTATACCAATTGCATTTTGCTTGTCATGGCATTCTATAAGGACCACATTTCTTTGGGCATTTTTTTTCAAATAGTTCATTGCCTTGTCTATACTACCCAAATTTTTTGATACATGTCTGCAAAACATTTTGTCAAATAGTTCACTACTAGCCCATTTTAACTATGAGCAGAAGCCTAAAACAAGTGAACAAACTATGGATGCTTGGAAAAAATCTATCAAAAGCATAATAGTAGCGATATCTCATAGACAAGGAAATGAACTCTTTGAAACTCAAAATAGTCTCGTGATGGAGATACCATGACCATCAAAATACTTTTGATTAATCATAGCATTCATCACCATGAGACTCCATTTCTTTAAGGCATTTTTTCAAAGAGCTCCTTGCCTTGTCTGTATAACAAATTTTTCATGCATGTCTCTCAATCATTTTATCAAGCAGTTCATTGCCTTGTTGCTGTAAAATCCTAAAATAGGTGCTTTCAAAAAAAGCTATGGATACTTATGAAAAATCTATCATATAATAATAGTAAGCAATAGCATAGAAAGGCAATGAACTATTTGAAAAAAAAATGCCTCAAAAAGAAATGTGGTCTCATGGTGATGGAATGCCACTTGAAAAGAAAAAAGAATGTTATGATTTTTCATGCCCATCACCATGAACCACATTTCTTCAATTTGACCCTAAATAGTTCCTCTACCTTGCCTAATATACCACATGTTTCCTTTTTTTTATGTTTTGCCAAAATTTATCAAACAATTCACCTCCTTTCTGCTATGGCTAAAAGCCTAAAATAGGCGCTTCCAAACAAGCTATGGATGCTTGGAAAAAATCCATCAAAGCATAATAATAAGCAATAGCATAGACAAGGAAACAAATTGTTTGAAAAAAAGCCTCAAAGAAATGTGGTCTCAGTGGAATGCCATGACAATCCCTGTAATTTAACGTCATGGCATTTTGTCATGTAATTTCATCACCATCTATTCCCCCCCCCATTCTTTGAAGAACGACCTCAAATAGTTCAACGCCTTGTTTATGCTACCACATTCCCTGTATGTCTACCAAAGCATTTTATCAAGCAATTCACTACCTTGCTGCTATGGCTAAAGCCTAAAAAAATTATTTTTGAACAAGCTATGGATGCTTGGAAAAATATATCAAAAGCTTATAATAGTAAGCAACAAGCTATGGTCTCATGGTTTTCACACAAAAATCAATGATTTTATTCACACATTTTTCGCAGTTATAAACACACTTTGGAAATTTTGTTGTTTTAAATGACATTCAAGTTTATGGTGGTTTTGTTGTTTATGATGATATGTGATATTCTAATCCTAATTCATGCTTCTAGGTTGCATAGATATATATTTTGTTTTTACATGTTTTTTGTACCAACGAACCCAAAACGAACTGAACCCCCCTCCAAATTTTTTTGGCCAAACCGATGAACTGAACCCCCAAACATGAACCTCAAAACCTATTCCAACACTCTTCAATATTCCTACACAAACTTAATTGACCACCAAATTATGTTGCCCCTTGAATTTACCCATGTTTACTCCCTTAAACCTCTCTTTTTCATTCAAAACCCCTGTTTTACCAACTAGGGCATGTCATGCCATAACATAATTTTGACCTCCCCTGTCCTTGTATACCTTTTGAACACATCAAACTCCACAATCTCACCCTATTTCCAACCTATTCTAACTTATTTTCAAGAAATTTCTTCTTTTCACCTCTTCTAGCCTTGCTTTTAAGGGGCCTCAATTTTGAATTTTCAACATGGGCAATGTTAGTAATCTCTTCCAATGCCCTTAGTAATAATATTTTCTTATTCCTACTCCCTATCCTACTTACATCAGGCCCATATCACTGAGACACAACCTGAACAATAGGTGGAATGGCCTATTTCAACATACTACACTTAAACCCTTACGAGATCGATCTAGTTGAACGTAGCTCAAAGTGATTCCACATGTTTGGGTGAGAAAGAGGACCATGCCTAGCGTAAAAATGTCTATTCAGACATGTTGGAACAGTCTGTTTGGTCACACGAGTTGCAAAACAAAAGTTGCACCACTTTGCAACTTTCCACTACTTCCATTTGACACTTTTTCCATCAATTGAAAACTGGACACCACAAGAAAACCACTCTGAGATAACGAAAACAAAGAGAGGCTATTGTAGAGGGGCCCAACGCGATCCCATGAGATTAGACAATAATTTTCTAAGCATCACGGTGTACGAGTAGCCTCATGCTGAAGTTTGCAGCCATTTTGCTCTTTGGACCCTTAAGGGATCAATCTGGTTGAACGTAGCTCAGAGCGATTTCGTGTGATTGGGTACGAAAGAGGACCATGCCTAGCGTAAAAATTCCTATTTGGATGCGTTGGAACAGTTCGTTTGGTCACATGAATTGTAGAATGAAAGTTGCACCACTTTGCAATTTTCCATTGCTTCCATTTGACACTTTTTCCATTAACTGAAAACTAGACACCAAGGGAAAACCACTCTGAGATAATGAAAACTGAGAAAGTTTATTGTAGAGGGGCTCAACATGATCTGATGGGATTAGATGAGAAGTTTCTAAGCATCACAGTATTCAAGTAACCTCATGTTGAATTTTGCAGCCATTTTGCCCTTTCGACCCTTAAGGGATCGATCAGGTTGAATGTAGCTCGGAGCGATTTTGAGTGTTTGGGTGTGAAAGAGGACTATGCCTAGTATAAAAATTTCTATTTGGAGGTGTTGGAATAGTCCGTTTGGTCACACAAGTTGCAGAACAAAATTTGCACCACTTTGCAACTTTCCACTGCTTACATTTGACACTTTTTCCATCAATCAAAAACTGGATACCACAAGAAAACCACTCCACGATAACAAAAATTGAGAGAGGTTATTTTAGAAGGGCCCAAGATGATCCCATAGGATTAGACGAGAATTTTCTAAGTGTCACAGTGTCCAAATAACCTCATTTTGAAGTTTGTAGCCAAATAACCTCATTTTGAAGTGTCCAAATCGATCTGGTTGAACAAAGCTCGGAGCGATTCCGCGTGTTTGGGTATGAAAGAGGACCATGAATAGTGTAAAAATTCCTATTTGGACGCATTGGAACAGTCTATTTGGTCACACAAGTTGCAAAATGAAAGTTGCACCACTTTGCAACTTTCCACTGCTTCCATTTGACACTTTTTCCATCAACTAAAAATTAGACACCATGGGAACCAAAAGACGTTATTGTAGAGGGGCCCAAAATGATCCCATAGGATTAGATGAGAAGTTTCTAAGCATCACGGTGCCTGAGTAACCTCATGCTAAATTTTGCAGCCATTTTTCCCTTTGGACCCTTAAGGGATCGATCCGATTGAATGTAGCTCAGAGCGATTCCATGTGTTTGAGTACGAAAGAGGACCATGCCTAGCATAAAAATGCCTATTCAGATGCCCAAGGAAAGGAAAGATGGTACCTACAACATTAAAAATTATCCTTATATAAGAATTCCCTCCATCTTGTTGGCTTGTAACACTCTTGATGGTGGCTACATGAAATATGATTCTGATTCCTCTTCTACATTAGAGGGAACTCATATATCCTTGTTCTGACTCTTCTGAATTATCAGAATCTGAATCACTAGCTTCCATATTCAAAAATTCCCAACCACCATCTTCAATAAATTGGCAACCAGTTCAAGTTCATTCTGCTTTCATAATACTTTATATCCATGGAGTTTAGCCATTCCTTCATGCCATCAAGTGAAGATTGAGGAATTGCGTCAATGTGGAGTACATCCCACTTGCAGTCTTTCAAAATAATAGCCATATCAAATTCCTTTCTTCCCAAGTCATACTCTCTCAAGGTTAATAATCATACATTGACCTTCTTGCCCCTCCTAAAGTTTGGACCACATCCATTACCTCCACATAAAACTTGGCATCCTTGGTCTTCTTAGTTCCCATGCCTTGATATGGTTATGCAAATGAAAATGAGGCAAAGTAATCATCTCCTTCTCTATTGGCTAGAAGAATGCATGCTTAATGTTTTGATACATGATATCGTCTCTCATCTACTCTCATGGTTCAATACTGAAATCTAGTATGGTGGGCCTCTAGAGTTCTAGTCATCTTTCTCCCTCTTCTGCCAAATGTTGGCCCGATCCACATGTCTACCAGCCTAATTGACTTTGTTTTTGAAAGCTAAAGTTTCTCCTGAGTCACCAGTGTTTCTCTCTCTACCTTTTCAAACTCTTTCATTGCTACAAATCGTCTCTGGGATTTAATCATTTGTACCACATGTGGTTGATGTGCTTTGAATCCTTGCATCTAAAGGAAATTTCCTCAACATAAAAACTGCTAGGGAATTTCAATGTTGCCATTGTAGTTGGTATTAAAGTTGGTACCTACAACATTGAAAATTATCCTTATATAAGAATTCCCTCCATCTTGTTGGCTTGTAACACTCTTGATGGTGGCTACATGAAATCTGATTTTGATTCCTCTTCTACATTAGAGGGATCTCATACATCCTTGTTTTGACTCTTTTGAATTATCAGAATCATAATCACTAGCTTCCATATTCAAAATTTCCCAACCACCATGTTCAATCAATTGGCAACTAGTTCAAGTTCATTATGCTTTCATAATACTTTATATCCATGGAGTTCAACCATTCCTTCATGCCATCAAGTGAAGATTGAGGAATGGCATCAATGCAGAGTGCATCCCGCTTGAAGTCTTTCAAAATAATAGCCATATCAAATGCCTTTTGCCCAAGTCATACTCTCTCAAGGTTAACGATCATACATTGACCTTCTTGCCCCTCCTAAAGTTTGGACCACATCCATTACCTCCACATAAAACTCGACATCCTTGGTCGTCTTGGTTCCCATGCCTTGATATGGTTATACAAATGAAAATGAAACAAAGTAATCATCTCCTTCTTTGCTAGCTAGAAGAATTCATGCCTAATGTTTTGATACATGATATCAGCTCTCTCATCTACTCTTATGGTTAACAATCTCAATCTTGAACTAATAGTGATTACTAAGAAAGGTAATTCCACCAACTCTATCAAACAGTTTACTGTAGGAACAATAAAAGAAGAGGCTTTGAAAGAAAATCCATGAAAACCAAGCTATCTAAATGGTATATCAAACTCTTAGACCTCATTCTTGCACATTTACTACCAAATTCAAAGATTTTCCTTCAAAAGGCTACAAATTCAAATATTGACAATTTTGTAGCAAGAATGCATTTTTTGCACATTTGACCACTGATACTCAAAAACTCACCCTAATACACCTTAAATGGTCTTGATTGACCTTATTTAGCATAAATAAACACAAAATACCTTAATCTAATCTATTGACCACCTATCAACCTTCAAAAAGTGAGAGACTATGTGCTCCTGCACGAAAATTACATTGTGTTTGAGCCTTCAAGAGGCTTTAAATTTAGTCTTTACAAATGATTCTACATATTTCCAATCATTCCTAACTATTGAGCCTATAACTAACATTACTTATTACATTATAAATCAATTGACCATGTAATATGACCTTATTCAATTGACAATTTACTCAAAACATAATTTACTAACTTAAAATAATTCCATGAACCAAATTTGTTCAATAACCTTGGTGCCCCTGCACTAAATTTCAATATTTCAATAAATGTCATTACAAGTACAAATCTCATTACAATGCCTTAGGTACTCTGTTCTCATAGATATTTTACAATGTCACTCATACATTCGAGATTTTCTTATAATTTCTACAACATAGGTTCTCATTTAGAGGTTAACTTCAAATGAGTAACTTGAGATTCCCTCACAAAGCTTCACACACTCTTTTATAATGGCTTCAAATTGAAATAAGGATGTTGCATTTTTTTTTGGCTGAGATTTTCTTCAATGGCTCAAAAATCAAATTGTTTTGCAAGGAGAGACCAATCAATTTTTACTAGTTTAGCTACAGATGTGTGCAAAGTAAAATAATAAAAAGAAACAACTCATCCAAAATGGAAATGAAATGAAAATAGATGGAAGGCACTTACAGATAGGCATGGCAGTCTGTCAACTTAGTCACTCCTAGTCATACATCTTCACTGCGAGTTCCAAGATACCTATTGCACACAACACCTCTCATGAATCTAGAATATCTTGAAATTCGAGATGCTCCTATAATGTCTACATCATAGGTGCTCATGATAAGGTTAACTTCAAATGAGTAACTTGAAATTCCCTCATCAAGCTTCATACACACTTTTGTAATGGCTGAAAATCATAATTGAGATTTGCCAAGATCATCAAAATAGGGATGTTGCATTGCTTTTATGCCTGAGATTCTCTTGGATGGCTCATAAATCTGCATTTTCTGCAAGGGGACACCAATCAATGTTTACTGAGTTACTTACAGATATGCAAAGTAAAATGAGACATGATAGCATTGGCATCAAACAAATTAACGTGGATACAAGTATAAATTAATAAGAACCATTGAGCATATACTTACAAATTAATCGAATGAACAATCCATATATGCTCTACTCTTTATTGTGTCAAGTATTGCCTCATGGTTAGACTCATAGACCTTCAACAAGGTCTTGTTCAAAGGTCTACCCCCATATTTTCTCAAATGAACATTGGATGCCACAACAAGGTTTGAGTAATGAAGAATCTTACGATGCATGTCAAAGTCCTCAAACAACCAATGTTTAACACTCTTATGTGGGTACCTTCTAAGCCACATTCTAGTAACAATAACTGAGCTTGTAGGGTATTCGATGTTTTCTCCATCTATAACTGGGGCTTCCAATTTCTTTTTGGCCTCAACACAACGACACAAGTAATAGTCTATTCCCTCTTTGTTTTCTTCATCTGCAATAACTGCATAAATATGCCTTGCATTGATATGTGCAAAAGTTCACTTAATATTAGTCAACATTATGAATATAGTACAAAGTAAGATAACAATATGGAATTTCAAAAAATAAGCAAGTAGATATATTACCTAGTTGAACTAGATCTGATACGTGGTCAAAGTCAACTGATGATTCCATCTGTGCTAGTTCCAATGCTGTCAGAGGGTGATATGTGTGAAGTGGGCTAAGATAACTTGTCAACCATTTGTCAACCCACTCCCCTAACTCACAATCATTCTAGGCTTGCATTGTACATGAACAAAAGCATGCCATCTTCTGTGTATCGATACTCCATGAACCTGCATTTGAGCTAAGGAAAGAGTGTAGCTCACTCGATCCTGTTAGTGTACAACAATCCTCATATGGTGCAATGTTAGTAACATCAATCAACCAAAAAAATCTATGAACTGAAGATGTACCTTCATTACCTGGACCCATCAAAGCATTACTCCACTTGACGATTGAACTTGCATCTGTCAACTTTGCACTGTCTAAATATACTTTAACTCTTCTAGTGCTAATGCTCTTTTCACACATGCTCCTACACCATCATGCTCCCCCTTTCCATGCCCGGCCTCACAAAAGTTCCACATATGCTAAACACCTGTAGTGAGATGCATCCTACACAACCGGTAGAACATGCACACGTTCTTGAATTGTGCTGCACAGTTATCCAACCATATTATATGCCAACCGTATGTTATGCCCCTTCGAGCCAAATCACTATAAAACATCTGGAAGCAACCTTGCATGAACTCTAGAGAATGTGTGTGATCATCACTAATATAAAAGTGATACTCCCTCAATACCTTCCTTTGGTCCTCTGTACTATCAACTGCATGAATGATTTCTATGTGCACAAATATCAAAACCTATGTGGAGTTGTAATACTATGACTGCACCTCACACTGTGCTTGTAGAGTGTAGTTCTCTTCAAATTCAACCACTGATACTATGCTTCCAACTGGAAAGGTGTCCTTGCGTAGCTTGAATTGTGTGTCCAACCATCGAGCTCTATGGGTATGCCTTGCATACTCATACACTAGATTCTCACAAAACTTGGACATAAATTGATACACTGGAATCTTCTCAATAACCAAATCACACCTTTTTCTTGAGACCCATCTTTTGTAGCATATGCCACTATTTTATTCTTCCTGAAATCTACTAGTTTATGTCCCACCTCATCTATGCTTTCCATATGTTGACATACTGGAATTCGTTGCAAGCCACCGCAACACTCACATGAACCATCCAAGCATGTTGTCTTGTAGAATATTTGGCCGTCCTCTATTTGACATAATTTTTTTGATAAGAACTCTCTTTAAAATTTTGGTGGGGCTTCTATGCCACAATCATGCAAAACATCGTTAGTATGAAAATCTAAACATATAGAATGATAAACATCATAATGGTTAGCGAATTCAATATGTAGTCTACAACAACAAGTAGTGCATGTGTGATTTATCTTGACATAAAAAGGTTTAAGAATTTCAAAAAATCTTTGAGAAATACTAATTTGATGATAAGCATTTTGCAATTTATGAAAAAATTGGGTTTGAGTCGTATCCAAAAAATGCTTTGGATGTTGCTCACGGTTTTGACTACCGATTCTCCTTCTCACGACATCCCTTTGATTCAAAGATGGCCTTGTATTATTCTTTGAATAATCTTCAATTAGTGTTCTCAATGCTTCAACAAATTTTTTATCTTTATGTGGTAGTCTTCCCGAGAATGCCCATAATTCATTTGAATCGGTGACCTCAATTCTTTGTTTCCTTTGAACGGATTTTGATAAAGTTTTTCTACTAATTCCCATATGTTCACTTGTATTTTTAATGAGATGAGATCTCTTTGTTTGATAGCTTACCAAAGTCGATGTAATGACACGTCGGGTGACATTACTATCCTTTGAGTGTGATGTCTTACCCACACTCTCATAAGCATCCATTAGATTCTTCACAATAGTGTTTTCACTTTATCCATTCGATGTTCTCAATCCAAGCGTCTTCATGATGTTTATGTACTTTAAACCCCACATCATTTGAACAAATAGTTGACATCTTGTGGTCTCATTTAGCCTTTCAAAGAACATTTTCCAAATCTTATAAGCATATCTTCTACAAGTGTGTTCTGGAATCTTACCTTCCATGTGCTACAAAATATCCTCATCAATATTAATCAAAAACCTTGGCTTTCTATGCAAAATTCTAGGTGGTGTTCTCTTAGGTACATACATCTCAACATTAGCAATTTCATCAATATTTAATTGAGGTGGGCTAGATTGTGTACCTTTGATCGAGGGTGGAATAGAATACAAATCTTGAGGCTCTCGTGGGGATGATGGCATACCTTGTTCATCAAATCCAAGTGATGATGTACTCTCAACTTTAGATGTGGTGGATGGTGTCCAACCATACTCACTTGTGGTAGATGGTGTCCCTCCATATTCACTTGTGCTTAATGGTATCCCTTCGTATTCACTTGTGGTAGAGGATGTGTCTCCAACTATGGTATCTCCATCTCCCCTAGCATGACTCTTTCGCATTCGTGCCCTTTGTGCTACCAATTCCTTTTCTCTTTTTGACGGTTGAGGTTCCTCTTCAACTGGCTTATTTTCGTCAATCGTTTCCAATTTCTGCTTTTCATGATATTCCCTCATCCATTTTTTCTCTTTATCTCTAAAGGCTTGGAGCTAATCATCTATTAGTTTTTTCCTTTTAACAATTTGTTTCTTCAGCATGACGAATAATTTTACTTGTGCAAAAAGTGCTAAGTCAAGTCAAATTAACTAATAGTGAAGGGTTGTAAAAGTCTATTAAAGAGGGAGACCAATGGTCACCTCTTTCAAATGTTATTTTTCGAAGTTTAAGAGGTTTCTTTTAAGAGGGAAACATTATAAAAGGCCATGATAAACTTCAATGGAGGATGATCTTGGATTGGGTGTCAAACCAAATGAGGAAATGTTGAGTTTTTCGTAACAAAATTGAGCTTTTGGTGACTAAAATTGATTTTCTAAGTTGGGAAGCATTATTTTATGTTAGATTGAGCATGAGAAGGGTATACTAGGATTTTTTCAACAATTTTCAAGTTTTGGAGTGTTTGGCAAGTGCTACTTTCAATAAAACATAGGGTTTCTAAGCCTAAGGAGAGGGTTTTATGGTTTGGGTGGTAAATAATTGAATCTCTGCAATCTAATGCTAAAATTTGAAGTTTTAATAGATATAAAGTGCTTCCCCAAGGTTTTAGGATATTTGGACAAGTTTTGAAGGTGGTCCCTTTGTAAAAGTGGGCTAATTTGGTCCCTTAAAAGCGTAGAAAACTTGATAATTTGTGCAGTTTGGTATAAAACAAGCATTGGTGATTGTTGGATATGTTGAAAGGCTCTATAATGGGTAAAATAAAGGTTCTAAATGGTCCTAGGTCTGTATAACAACAAATTTGCATAATGAAGCTTATTAAGCAAACCATTGCTAATACTAGTACTTTTAGGCTTAATGAGGTTTGGTGGTTCAACGGTGGTTATGAACGTTGAAGGAAGTTGGGAATCCTAATTTGAAAATGTATAAAAACATCATACAAGCTCGAATAAAGGGATCAATGAATTGATTTTGAGGATTTGGTGCTCTACTCAATGCCTAAACTGTGGAGTTTCAAGTATTTTTTCTGTGTTTTCAGTTTCTTTTTCCTATGTATGGCCCAGTACAGGCCTCCCATGATTAGAAATTCATAAATCACTATGGTGGTAGGTCTTAACTTGGACTACAATCTATTTTGAGACTCCTTTGGTTGTTTTAGTGAACGAAAAACTCTATTCTTCACGATTAGCCTGTACAGACCAGCAGGGTATGAGTTTTACTTTAATTTAAAGATGGAGCCTTTCCTCATACTGTGGTGACCTGTGATTCGGAGGAAAGTCTTGTAATATGTTTTTTTCAAGTTTCATGTTTCTATTAATAGTGGTAAGGCGTCTATAGGGCTGGTGATGTTATCTTAGGCTGAGAATATGAGTTTTTGGCATGAAAAGGAGGAACCAAAGTGGTGTTTTTGAGATCTAATGAGGCTAAAGGCCTAGTGAAGGTTTATTTTGTTTTTGCACACCCTAATAAACTTGTTTGATGCTTTGGTGAGGCTTGGAAGGCCTTGGAGTTGTGAAATATAGAAAAACCTAGATATTTATGAGCAAATTGAGGGTTTTTGTATTGGAAACCTATTTGAGCATGCAAGGACCTAAAACCTAGAAAATATTTTATTTTGAGACCTAAGTAAAGACTATTTTTGGATTTGGGGGTTTGCTAAGAAGTGAGAAGGTTGCGTGGGGAATTATACCCGATTGAGTGACTTTGATATGCTACAACTTGAACAATGCGAATTTGTTGAAAGAAGAGGTCCTGATGAAATTGTAAATTGTAAATTTGTTTGTAGACTGGAGTTGTGTGTTTGTATGTTGCAGGCCTCCCCCTACTACATTAGGAGTATATTCCAATTTTTAGAGACATGTATTGAAAATTTGGTAGCATAGACAAGGCAATCAGCTGGTTTGTATAACTGTTTGACAAAATACGTCAATAAAAGCTTTGGAAGCATACACAAAGAAAGTCAATTGTTAAATTTAACAAAATGCCTCAAAGAGATGTGGTTTAAAAATGTAATAGGAAAGTGTATAGAATTGTGTAATTTAAAATGTCCATTGACAACCTAAGGTTGTAACATGACAAACAAACAATTTGATCAACATGGAATAAGCAAAACAACAAAAATGAAAGCAAGCCATAATAGAATGAAAGAAAATGTACAAAGATTTCACATACCTAAAAAACCAAAGTTTCAAATGGAGGAGTCCTACCCAATTATGTAGCCTTTGCTTCTTCTTTCCTCAAACTCCTCAACAATTTGACCTTTTCAAAAGCTTGTTCCCCTCCAAACTTCAATTGTATATCAATTATCACTGTAATTCAAACTTGAATTGATATTATATGCCTTTCAATGTGAAAACTCTACTATTTCATGTAAAGGTGATGGAAATAACATGAAAAAGGTGGTGGAATCTAAAAATCATGTATGCACACTTCACTCAATCACCAAAAAGCTACTTTTTGTTGGAGCACGCATAGAACCAGGAGAATATGTAGAATGTGGGCCAACATCACGAGTATATTGTTTTTTTTACCATTTTTGGTGCAATAAAAAACACGCTCGCATTATAACGTGAGCACATTAATTCTTGCTAAAACGACCATGTCTCTACTTATTCATAACAAACGCATGTTATAATAAAGTTGGATTTTTTAAATATTTATAGGGTAGAGGGTTAAGGGTAGAGGGGAGAGAGATAGAGGGAGTGAGTGATAGAGAGATACTT
>VDFB02270651.1:505479661-505576023 GCA_007258455.2 Sequoia sempervirens
CCCTCTCCCACTCTCCCACTCTCTCGCACTCCCTCCCATGCTCTCCCACTCTCTCTCCCACCCTCTCCCACCCTCTCCCACACTCTCCCACCCTCTCCCACCCTCTCTCCCATAAGTATACATACATAGATATAGGTATACATACAAACATGCATACATAGATACATACATGACATACCAACATACATATACATACAAACATATCAAAAAACATTCAATAAAGTGGCATTTAACTAAAGAAAGACATAATGTGAGCATGTTATGTGTTGCTAGACATGTTCCCCGAAGAAGCAAAAAATGTGATAACTCGCACATAACGCGCTTGCGTTAGATTTTTCTTTGGGAATCCCTAAGCCTTAGCTTTGTTATTTTCCTTGGAATACCAACCCAAGGGCTTTGAGGGAATTCCCAACAACCGAAGACGTGTTTTTGCAGATTCTACAATTTTTCACATAATCAAGTTCATGCTCACCGTCAGGATTGCATCTAGTTCAATATCGACAAAATCGAACACATGGGTAATGTTAGGTTCTCTCTTAGCTTTTCAACGATGTAATTTTTTTCACTTTCTGACAATGTTAAGCATTTCATCCATAATTTCTTTTGTTTGTATGTATATTTTTTGTCAAAAAATAGTGTTTTGTGTTTTTTTCATTATAAACTAACTGTTCATCAAAATTTCAAATAAATTACATTTTTAGAAACTAGACTCCATTCTACAAATTTTAAAAAATAAAAATAAATCTATTACTTTCCAAATTTGTAAGGAAGCACAGACAAAATTTTGCTTTTTAGGAAGTGCCCACTTAGAAAATTAGTAAAAAATCAAATATTCATTAAAAAATTATCAAAAAAATCATGCATCAACTAGATACTATTAGCTGACTTCTGACTGTAGCAATTTTAAAAATACTACAAAAAATTTCATCGTGCTAGGGTCGTACAAGAGTTGCTATGTTATGTTTTTCTGACAAAAACAACAACAATTTGTGTACATCCCTCTTTTGAACCCCTTAATCTCAACTATTTTCAAAATAAATTAGTAGTTTAGAAAGTAGACTCGAAGCACTTTGATCCTTGTTTTTGTTCCATCTCAAAATTTTGAGTGTTGCTATCCTCAATTTCATGTCCAAGGTTAGTATTTCCTAATTTCAGAAAAAAAAGTGGCCACTTAAGCCCCCTTTTTGGGAACCATCTTGGTGCACTTACCCATACAAGTGTTATGATTTAGACTAAGCTTTGATCTAAGTTTGAAATAGTGCCAAGGATTACAACTAAGTCAAATAGAATGACAAATTATATTGATTAGACTAAGTTTGATTTGATTGCATGGCATAGTTTCATGATTAAAGGATGACAAATCCCAAAGATGAAACTAGGTAAGCAAAAATGTGATAGATATTGATGATTTAGGCACCTTGAAATGTTGATATCTAGGTTTAGTTTGAAAATTTCAACTTGTATAGGTCTGTTTCAAAATGTTTAGACTTCTAAGGTATCTAAGGAATGATCTTGGACTTGGAGTTTTGATTCAAGAGGTGTAATGAAGGTACTCAAAATGTTGGAAAAGTCTTCAATTTTGACAATAGTACATCATGTATAACTCTAGATTGTTCTTACAAGCTTTCTTGTAAAAATTGAAGGTTAAAATTTCTCTAAAGTCGTAGAGCATAGACCAAGGTTCATGAAATCAACATGTAAACCACATATTCTGACTCTGTTTTGCCTAAGGAAAGGTTGAACACTGTTGAAGGGACTAATTTTTTGAAGATGGATGAACCTAAGTTACCGTTTCAGGGTCTGCAAGAGGTGCCAAAACAGAGACAAGAGGTGCCAAAACTCTAAAACCTACCCAAAATGACTCTAAAACAGCTGAATTAACCCCCCAAAGGTCTTTTTTCTTCGAATTTTCAATCATGGACTTGTTTCCCTCAATGAATGTAGTTCTGAATCAAGGTTTTCACTTTCAAAATGTAACATTTTTTATGGTGTTTTGTTTGAGTTTCATTTTGAAGACACATCAAGCAGAATATACACTCCTAAGGCTATGTAAGACTGTATTCTTTTAGATTCCACGCGGGTTTTACCCCAACCGCACTATCTTTAGTGGATGAATTCAAAAGCTTGGCTGCACGGGCTCCCCATTATAGTCCCCTCTCTTCTCAAGCCAACCAAGCTTCTAGAGCCCATGAAACTCCCATGGTGAATTGATCACCTCTACTAAAAACTGTGAGAATGTGGATGCCTTGGCAATGACCGTTGCTGTATCAAAGAATAGATAAAGGATTTTGGAAAATCTACAACAAGGATTTTAATGCAAGCATTCCATTTGTGGGGGATAATCCATGTAGTGAGAGTCCCTTTTGATCCACCTCATCAGAATTATCCTCTTGATACTTGAACTTTCCTCAAGTATCCACATTTATATCTCGGTCGAAGTCGCTTGGCTTTAGCGTGTTACCGATTGGGTCATTCCCTTGGGTGATTACTTTTTCCCACAAGGCAGGCCCTCTAGGATAAACAAAAGAAAGCAAGAATACTCATAGTTCAATCAGTCTTTATTTCACATGAATAAAGAGAAAACCCACGCTATATACTCCACTTACACTTGCACATGAACAAGAACGGGTTTAGCTTTTTGGATCACCCAGTTAAGGGGAGAGCATATGCCTCCCATTCATCACATACAAAAGACATGGTGTTCATTAACCCATTAATTAAGCTATGTTCCTAACTTAACCAAAAGGAAACATGATGTTCATTATCCCTTTACTTAAGCTATGTTGAGCTAACTTAACCAAAGGAAACAAGTAAATAACGTCCAACCCCTGCAATATGTTAGTAGTTTATGTTTTGAGTCTTTGACAATGAATTTGTGAAAACCTGCAAAGCACAACATAGAATGTGAGTTTTATGATTTGGTGAAAAAAAGCAAGAGGTGCCAAAACAGAGACAAGAGGCGCCAAAACAGAGACAAGAGGTGAAAAAATAGAGATGGACTTGATTTTTTTGAAAGTTTCTTGAAAATGGTCGTATCTTGGTCATACAGAGGTCTTTTTTTTTAAAATGGGGTAGAATTTCATAAGCTATGCAATGGTTTGTTCCATTTTGGTGTAATAGGTGCAAAAATAGAGGCAAGAGGTGCCAAAACAGAAACAAGAGGCGCCAAAACGAAGATAGACTTGATTTTTTGAAAGTTTCTTGAAAATGGTCGTATCTTGGTCATACAAAGGTCTTTTTCAGAGCTTTTTTTTTTTGAAATGGAGTAGAATTTTATAAGATATGCAATGGTGGGTTCCATTTTGGTTAAATATTGCAAAAATAGAGGCTAGAGGTTCCAAAATAGAGATAAGAGGCGCAAAAATAGAGATAGACTTGATTTTTTGAAAGTTTCTTAAAAATGGTCATATAGAGGTATTTTTTAGAGATTTTTTTTTGAAATGGGGTATAATTTCATAAGATATGCAATGGTTGGTTCCATTTTGGTGCAAGAGGCACCAAAACTCTAGAAACAACCCAGAATGGTCCCAGAATAGGTGAAAGTGGTCCCAGAACAACTTGCAAGAGGTGCCAAAACTCAAGCAAGAGGCGCCAAAATAGGTGCAAGAGGCACCAAACTATAAAAATGGCCCAAAATGGTCCTGGAACAGGTGAAAATGGTCTCAAAATAACTTGCAAGTGGCGCCAAAACTCAAGCAAGAGGCGTCAAAACAGAGACAAGAGACGCCAAAACTCTAGAAACAGCCTAGAATTGCCTCAAAACAAGTGCAAAAGGCTCTTAAGTCTCCAATTTGAACCCGTGATCAAGAAATTTGCGAAAAAGTGAGAAAAAAGTGAGGCAAAGGCCCCACAGGGTGATCCCACAATAGTGGTTTACAATTTTTGGCCAAACTAGACACCAAAATTATTTTTTTAAACTAAATCTTCACATTTGACCACCTATAACGGCTAAACCATGAAGAATTTGAAGATAATGAAAACTAGAGTCTCATCACATTTTGTCTCTAGATTCTAAAAATATATTTTTCAAAAATTTTAGAATCAGATTGCACTTATTTTTCCATCTCCCACGAAAATCGGTTTTTTTCAAAAAACAACATTTTTAAAAAGTGACGCACACTGTATAATGCATAAATTTTTTTTCATGAAGGATAAAATTCTAATTCTTTTGAATTTAGATTTTTATCTTTGATATCTAGTGTTTCCACTTGGTTAGAAATTTTTTAATTTAATATTTTTTCTTTAATCAAGTTTCGAAGTCAAACCAATTACAATTTAGACATAGTGCGACCGATAATGTATAACTTTTTGTATATATCAAAATTCAATTTTATTTTATTTTTTGGATCAAGGACTTCAATATCTGGTGCACTCATATTTTCCAAATTTTTTTTTTGATAATCTGTTATTTTTCCACATGTGTAGAACAAAGACCTTCATTTTTTATGAAAAACCTATGTTTAATAAAACTAAAAAAACAAATACATAATAAAACCAAAACATATTAAAATTATATTCATTGGATAGATCATTTTTAGGAATACTTGATTCAAGTTGGGTTTGTGAAGATTCCTCCATTTTCATCCTCAACCTGAGCTCTGAAGTGCTAAAATTTAGGTTTTTTTTGTGTCTCAGGGAGGGGATGAGGAATAAAGGGGGTTCGAGCGAACCCCCCTTCTATAAGGGGTTTTGATGGCTTTTTTGGTGGGAAAGTATTAGGAGGATTCACCCAACCTAGGTTCTAGCGAACCCCTAATGGGTTCGGTCAAACCAATAGATTCGTACGAACCCCTAAAATCAATTTTTTTGCCATGCATTCATTTTCTGTGAGTTTTCCTTCCTCACTTCAATTGTAAACCACTATTGTGGCTTCACCCCACGGTGGGAACCATTTTGTGCATGTGTCGAATGTGGAGGGATTTAACGTCAACACAAACCTTAATGAGATAGTTTGCATTCAAATTTTGAAGCAAGTAAAACTACTCTTTGTAATACAATCAAATCCTTCAAATATGTATCATTGTCCTCTATTTCTAGGGATTTATCAAACTGCTTGGCCCTCAAATTTCTATGGGCACAAAGGTTGTTAAAATGACTTCCTAGAAAATGAGACTTGATGCGTAATATGCAAGCTAAGATGTTTTCTATGTGCAAATGTGTGCTGAAAGGATTAGTGGTATGCTTCTAAATGAAACGAGATGATGAAATTGATGATGAATACAATGATAAACAAAGGATGATGTTGATGATAGATGAACAAGTGGAGATGAGTGAGATGATATGAAACTATAGTGAACTATCCATGATTATGCATATGATCAAATGCAAACATAAAAAAAACTAACCTAAAATGTAACTATGATGCAATGGGGATGATAAAATGTAACTATGATGCAATTAATTAATCTAAGATGAGAATGCAAAGTAACACATGATATGAAAATTAAGTATAAGACTCCATGAAAGCTCCAAGCTCCTAAGATAAACCTCCATAGTAACTTTACTCAAATTGTGGATGATAAATGCTAAGGCAAGAGGGTGTATTTATAAGGTTTCTCAAGCATTTTGTGAGGTGGCACCTATCAACAGTCTAGATTCGAAGGAGAAATAATAGACGATGTAGATGAAAGGAATCAGGATGTTGTCCCCTTGACCAAGGACAACATGCCATGTGTGTGGAGAGAATCCCTTGACCAATTGGAAACATGCTAAATGTATGGGATTCCCAAGTGTGTGAAACAAAGAGCCATGTGCTCCAAGTTTGTTGGAAGTGTGGGGAATAAATCCATGTGCTTTTTCTCATTGGTTGAAGTGTGTGAGGATAATTCTAATTAATAATTAGGCTTATTTATTTTCATGTGACCTTTATGAGGTGGCACACAAAAATTTGTAGAAATGTGCTCTAATTCTTAATTAGGATTGAGGAAGGTTAATTAAATAAACACGTTTAGGGTATTTTGTTTATTTAATTATTTAGAAGAATGTGATTTTGGAGAATTAAAATGAAAGTGAACAATATAAATAAAGTAAGACCTTATTTATATGTAGTTGAAGTATTAATCAAATAGGTTATATTTAATTAATTGAATATGATGATCGTTTTAGGTATATACACATGGCAAGTGACATACCTCAAGATTTTACACAAATTGTGTTGTGCTCTCAATGATGCTGATTAGAAAAATGGGCAAGATTTGCAGAATTTAAGAAAGATGAGTTGAACTAAAATCACTCCCCATACAGTTGTTGCTTCAGTCTATTCACAATAAATGAAAAGTAGATGTCATTTAAGATCAAAATGACTACAAAATCTTCAAAAATGAATTTGATATAAATATTTCCATCAATTCACAATAAATTTTTTTATATTGGCATAATTTCTTTCATATTTGTGCAGAATCTTGAGGTACATCACTTGCCCTAGTTTCAATGAGCTTTTTTGGGAAATTGTACACAGTTGGATTATTTTTTGTTATGTTTTATTTGATTCTAAAATAATTTTGTTGTTATCTGTTAAATGAAGGAATTGATTCTATGGTTTTAACCTTCATTGGTTTAAATTGGTTTTCTGTTGTATGCCATTTAGATACTCCTGAGAGTTATCTTTCTCTATAAGAGTTGTTTGGATTAAACCTTGATGGATTAATAAAGCATAAAGCATTTCCAACTAGAATTGAGGAGGAAATGCCTACAATATTCTCACTACTTTGATCTTCATATATGAGACTTAAGAGTAAACAAGAGCACTAGTTTTGTAACATTCGGCAGAATGAATATCGTAATCTTTTCAACTTCATCAAGTATTGCAGCATACCATCATTTTAATAAATTCCCTTTACTTATATTAAATCAAAGTAATATAACGGACTTGTACCAAATAATGGATTCATTTTTCTTTCCATGTCCTTTCTACTTTAGACCACTAGGATAATTTATCTATTTTATGTTTTCACTTGAGATAAATTGGTATGATGTATAGCATACTTTTATAGGTATTGCAATTTTATGGTTTTCATGGGTTCATATGTTATCTAATGGACATTTATGCTTTGTAACATTCTCTACCAATTAAGGAATCACTGTATATCTGTGCATTTTCTTGCTAGAACCTTCCACATGTCTTCGGCGTACCCATTGCACACTAAGGTGTGATTGCTAGTTTTATAGAATTTCACCCTTTAAATGGGATGTCCAAGTTGGTTATCATATCCTAACGCATCCGTTGAATAAAATCAAAATATTTAAATTTATATAAAAATATAAGTTTTAACCCCATTACTAACCTCTTACACATGGTAAACTAATATTTTCTATTTCATAAGGTGGTTTTTATCTTCAATTGGAGGTATAAATGTTCAAAACAACCTCATGGGGAGTTGGGAACCCAAAACCACCATAACCTTTGATATTATTTTTTGTCAAATAATAACTCATTGTTGGTAAAACATAAGTTACTGAACCCCAATAAAAATAATTATTGTACCAATAAAATCCTAATGGTAAAAAATAATTATTGTTGATGGTGAATCTCTCATCCATTTACAAGGTTGATGACACGTTAATCCTAACATTCTCCCATTTGACATCATGCATTGTAAATATATGCACATACAAATACATAATTCAATTAAATACTAGGAACAAGGCCCATGGCCTTTTGATACCATCTCAAATTTTATGTGCTCACATGTTTAGTAAGTGAATATCCAACATTCTCTTGAATGCCAATCTTCTTCAACTCAATATATCCATTAGTAGCCATTTTATAAAAAAAATGGTATTACATCCACATGCTTAGTCATGCATGATACATAGGATTCTTGGTCAAACAAATTGCACTCTAGCTATCACAACCAATTTGAATACTCTTGCAATCAAAACTAATATATGTACACAAGTTTTGTAACGAAACTATCTCCTTTGAGACATGGGTAGTAGTCATATACTTTTCTCCAATGGTAAGTAAAGCAAACATATGCTACCTCTTACTTATCCAACTCATTTCTCCTCCAAACTAAGTAAACACATACCCACTAGTGGACTTTCATTTGTCCAAGTCACTCGCCTAATTTACATCAATAAAATCTTGTATTTTCCAATGTATTAACCACATTGTTAATACTAGAATAAACCAAACAATAATCAAAAGCACCATACAAATATCTTAACACCCTTTTCACATTATTCCATGTTCCCTACTAAGATTAGACATAAACTTGCTCAATACTCTCATTACTTGCATAATATTTGGTCTAGTGCAAACCATTATATACATTAAAATTCCAATAGTGTTAGTATAGGACACAAAATCATCTTCACTCTTGAGATACATGTCTAATGAAATCTTAGAATCAACTACGAAAGGAATTCTAACTTTTTGCATCCTGCATATCAAATTTTATATTCAAAATAGTATGACATACTTATTCTACAATATCCAAAGTTTGCTATTTATTCTATTTCTTTTGTTTTCTATTCCTAATTTATACCTTATTGCTTTCAAATATTTCATTTCAAATGCACCTAAAAGTTAAGCTTCAAACCTACTAATTATATGATCTATGTTACTAAAAAATAACATATGATCAATACACCTAATGTAAACACACTGATCTCCTTCACTTTTAACAAAACTCAACTTAAAAAAAAAAGTTCAAACATTTGATACCACATCCAAATTGATTGTTTTAAATCATAATAAGATTGTCTTTACTTCTCTTTTACTTAAAAACCTTAAAATTGTTACATATAAATTTCCTCCATACAAATAATTCAATGCTTAAGATAATAAACAAGATGTTATTAATCACAAGTAGAATAAATTTGATATCGCATAAACATTTTACAACGTAAAATAATGTAGTGACTCCATAGTAAATTTTCCATCACGAAAACGACCTATAGAGTAAAAGTGGAAACAGCACCGCACTTTCTAGTCAACGTAATATCTTAACAACGTAGTTTTAAAATAAAATTATAGCATTATCGTCTGAATTATCTTGATATTTTTATTGGTATTTGAACACAAACTAAAAATTTGAATTGCAAAGAGAAGGCGATAAAATCGTGAGAACGATTTTTAAGGGATTATGTGATAATGGACATGAACATCAATCCTGTGACGAAAGTCATTTTATCGTTACGAAACAAACGTGAGGAAAGAATGCCTCGAATGGTGATGCCATTAGTTAAGCTGTCCTACCTTCACAGGCACAGGTCGTTTGAATTGGCGGTCTACAAAAGACCAAACGGATAAAAGTGGCCCACAATTTTAGTTAAGCCAATTTCAATGTGGATCGGGGAAGTTGCCAAAGTCCGTGGATGATCAACAATTTCGATGTACCGCACTGCTGCCCAAATTTCCACACTTTCCAGTCTTTCATATTCTCAAAGTGCGCGGCCTGTCTGTTTTGCCGGTCGAGTAGAACGCTGACACGCACATGTACCAGGCGTCAGCACTTTATTTGCTGTTGAAATACTATTTGCTACCTTGCTCTTTCCCATCGTCTCCGTTGCCTATAAAAGCATAGAGATAGTCCTTCCAGCATCTCAAATCAACTGCAATCTTTCATCAAAAAATTTCAGAATTTTGAAGTTCTGTTTACTTTCTGTTAGATCAGTAACAGCAACGAGGATCATGGCTAAGGAAATTCCTGCGGAGATTTTCAGTGGAAAGATGGGAGCACTTGGCGGTGGTTATTCCAAGAAAGCGTACGTGACTTTCCTGGCCGGATCAGGAGATTACGTTAAAGGCGTTGTGGGTCTCGCCAAGGGGCTCAGAAAGGTCAAGAGTTTGTATCCTCTGGTGGTGGCGGTCTTACCAGATGTACCACACGACCACAGGCTGCAATTGCGTAACCAGGGTTGTATTGTTCGAGAGATCGAGCCCATCAGTCCTCCAGAGAATCAAGTCCAGTTCGCCATGGCCTATTATGTTCTCAATTACTCAAAATTGCGCATCTGGGAGGTAAGCGATTCTTCTGTTTTCTGTTCTTTTTCCTGATCGATTACAATATAACAGAATTGAAATTGAGATTGTGGGTTTTTGGCATCTTCATTTGGGAATTTTGCAGTTTGAGGAGTTCAGCAAAATGGTGTATCTGGATGCGGACATTCAAGTCTTTGACAACATTGATAATCTATTCGACATGCCAGATGGGTATTTCTATGCTGTCATGGACTGCTTCTGCGAGAAGACATGGAGTCACACGACCCAGTATCAGATCGGATACTGCCAGCAGTGCCCCAACAAAGTGACGTGGCCTACTGAGTTGGAGGAGGAGCGCCCTGCTCTGTACTTCAATGCCGGAATGTTTGTGTTTGAACCTAGTAAATTAACCTTTGAAAGCATGATGGAAACTCTCATGTCTACCACTCCAACACCCTTTGCAGAGCAGGTAATCTATATTTGCATTGTTTTTATCTTTATAAACAATAGTTGACCATTAAAGAACTAATACCAACTAAACCAACCAATCTTTGTTTGCAGGATTTCTTAAACATGTATTTTCAAAAGCAATACAAACCCATCCCTTTGACGTACAATCTGGTGCTGGCTATGCTATGGCGTCATCCAGAGAACGTAGACCTGGACTCTGTCAAAGTTGTTCACTATTGTGCAGCTGTAAGTCTTTGATCAGGCCATATTGTTGATGAATAAGGGGTTTTTGATATCTCTGTGGATAATTAATTTAAATTGAAAATTGGTGGATGTGTGCAGGGTTGGAAACCGTGGAGGTTCACTGGTAAGGAGGAAAACATGGAGAGGGAAGATATAAAAAGATTGGTTAATAATTGGTGGGAGATATACAACGACGAATCGCTGGATGAGGTGAGCAGATGTGAGCTGCAACAGATCACTGCTAACGCTCTGCGTAGTGCAATGCCCAAGGCAGCCCACGCATTGCCTGCTCCGCCTGCAGCTTGAGAAGGAAAACAACTAGATCTCTGGAGTATAATATGATATTTTATTTTATACTAAAAGTTGTGTATAACTCTGTTAAAGCCGTGGAGCTTTGGTTGATAGGATGAAAATTATTGTTTGTATTTTTACAAAACAAAAAACAAATTTGATTTGTATATAGATTCATTTGTAACAAAGGGCTATTATTGTTTTTAAATTTTGAATCGGGCCTTTATTTAACTGTACACAAGTGACATAGTATTATAATAATAATTCTTATTTCATATATTTAGTAATTATTTTATTTAAAAAATTATGGATTATAAAATGTTGAAATGTCAATTTAAACATATACAATTAATTTAAGAAATTATTTTTTGAATTATGTTATTTATTTAGATAATTTTGAAGAAAATAAAATAATTTTTAAGTGTTCAAATAAAAAAATATTATTATTTAAATACTTTAGAATAAGTTAAAATAATTCTCAAGTGAAAAACATAATTCTTAAACAAATAAATAAAATAAAATTCTGTAATAAAATTTGATTGCAAATTTAAAAGTAAATTTAAATAAATTTGATTATCTTAAACAAAATATTTTAAATTGGTACAATTTTCTAATAAACTTGTGTTCAAATCCTATTGACAATTCATTTTATTTTCCCTTGAGTAGGGGTTTATAGAATTCTGAAAAAACTAATTAATGCATTCCTCTTTGTTGAGCTCTAGGGATTTTGCAACGAGGAAGTTCGTTGACATTACGTCAACAAACATGAATTCCTACCATATATATAAAAAAAAAAAAGCAAAAGGGATCCAAGTGACTGTGTGTGGTATTAGTACCAATGTTTTTTATTTATTAACTAAATCTTCCTTGTCCAAAGAATAAAAAGCCATTTTGAGTTGTGTTCAACTGAGAAGGTGTAATTTTGATTCTAGCACAAATTGTTTGTAACATGTCAGGAAAGCACACTATTAATGCTCAATTGTGAATGAAGTAAGAGTTCTTTAAAGAAAAAGTGCAATAAAGCTAAAACTAAATACTTTATTACTAACAACAATGCTAACAAAGCTAGAGTTACAATGGCTAAAAAAACCACAAGATGAGATAAACAATGGCGTTGAAGAAAATGGCAATGACCTTAATCATCTAAATGGAAATCACGCTAGGATTGTGGAAGATAGTCTTCAAAGCAAATTTTATGTTATCAAAAAGAAAGTACTGAAATTGGAAGCTTGAAAACATTCTACAACAAATTTGGTTCAAATTGAAACTTTTCAACAAAATTACCTTTAACCATTGTCACAAGGAGATCAACCTTCCAATAAACTATTTAGCAAACTAGACCATAGAAAATGATGAACCAAAAACTAACTTGAGTAACATTAATTGTTCAAAGGATCTCCTACATGCTTGGAGTAGAGTTCACAAGCATTTACCATCACTCTCAAGCAATCACTCAACTCTAAGTCCCTAAGATGATGGGGCATTTTGTGCAATGATAATCATATAATAAAGATGTCCCTTCCTCTCTTTCCAATCTTTCTTCTTTGTACATTCTCTCAAGTTACTTCAATTGCAATTGTATAGGGATTCCCCATAGTTCTATAAATATAGGCTTAACCCTAATGTAAATACATTTTGGCATTTGATTAATGGAATTGTGCTTTATCTTTTTTTTTTCATTTCTTGTCTTGGAGAGTGCCCCTAGTTTGACTTCATATGTTTTTTTGGTCTACTTATATATCCCCAAATGAAATTGAATATTTATATATTTAAATTTACACATACCATATATGCTTGTTAATATCATTATTTTTGTATGCATGTTCTTATAAAGTAAGTTGTGTTAGCTCCACCACAAGCATTTGTGTTCATGAATGAGGATTGGTTTAGTGTGTAAGAGAAATATAACTAATCACCCTTTTTGACTTAGCACCTTTCTTTTTCTTCTACCTATATTATTTAAGCCTTATCTTTCCTTCTAAGCCGGATGATTCTCCTATAAATTTTCCTTTTCCATTATTAGTATGGGGAGACTAGTCATTAGATTACATTTTGTTATGTGTTTCATAGAGTAGTTTAATATAGCAATAGAATAAAAAGGAATACAACCTTCTCTAAAGGCTCTTGCATGACTTTGTAAAACTTATTGACACAAATTCCCATATTGTTGGAGCTCCTCAAGTAATAACAAAAAGTCCATGGGTGCATCTTTTCATTAGATCTACTAATTGGTGGTCACAAACTTAAAGTTCACTAGTCATGAGATTACATTTTATTATGCATTTTCTAGAGTATTTTAGTAAAGCAATAGAATAGATAAGAAAGTTGATATTCTCTAAAAGCTCTTGCATGAATTTATGAAACTTATAGGAATAACAAAAAAATTCATGGGTGCATCTTTTCATTATATCTACTAATTAATGGTCACAAACTTAAAGTTTACATGCCCGAGAGAATTGAGGAGCCACACTTATGAGTGTCTACACCCTTGGTCTCTCTCCTCGTGAGAGATTTTTCCCCAAAATCCATACTAAAATTTTTATTTCCAATATATCTATCATGCCTTTATATGTATATGAAAAAAATTGTCAAACTAAAAAATCAAAATATTTTCCTATTTTGTATCCTACAACAAACATGTAGAATCTACCTACATCCAAATATGTTGAATTGAGTGATGAATCTAACATTTTTATGTGTTTTCAAAGAAATAACTTTTGTCTACTATGTATTTGTCATCACCTACCACTTGTGTCATCTCTAGCTTTGGAACACTATTCTCATATTCTCTCTAATGACTAGTTTCATGCTTAAAATGGTTATCAATGGATCATACCCCTATTTTTTCCAAGCATAGGAATGAAAATAACATCTCAAAATATTAGAACTTCAATTGCAAATGGACAAGTGGACTAAAATTATATAATGATGGCATTTGCACATTTTTATTTTATTTTTAACATTTCCTCCCAAGAATTAAAGAACAATTCCTTCCACAGATCAAAGAAATGATTTATGAATATTTTTTAAATTTTTTTAATAAATTTATATAATAAAAAATAAATTACAAGTTATGAACATGAACCCATCTCCCAACCCATCTCCCAACCCATCTCCCATAATCCGTTAAAACATCATAATTTTAACACACTCTAAAAAATACTTACTAAATAAAATTAACAAAACGAGCAGATGAAATCACTCCACAAATAATACAATGCTTAAGATTAATAACTAGATTTTATTAATCACGATTGGATTAAATCCGATATCATTGAAACTTCTTACAACATTAAATAATGTCAGACTACCTAATGACTTCCTATTAAATTGGCCATAACGAAAACGACCGATACCATATTTTCTGGTCAATGTATACGAAAATCTCTTAACGTAGGTTTTAGATAGAATTGTTCCATTATCGTCTGAATTATCTTATATTTTTATTGGTAGGAAGACAAAATAAAAATTTGACTTTTGTGTGACAGTAGACAAGGAACAGCTATCCTGTGACGAAATTCCTTTTCTGGTTGCCAGACAAACGTGAGGAAAGAGTGCCTCTAATGGTGATGGTCCCACCAACAGTTAAGCTGTCTTACCTTTGAAGGCACAGCTCGTTTGAATCGGTGGTGTGCAACAGACCAAACGGATAAAAGTGGCCCACAATTTTAGTTACCCAATTTTGAGTGTGGATCGTGGAAGTTGCCAAAGTCCGCGGATGTTCAACAATTTCGATGGACTGCACTGCTGCCCAAATTTCCACACCCGCCACTCTCTCACATTCTCAAAGTGCGCGGCCTGACCGTTGCGTCGGTCGAGTAGAATGGTGACACGCATATGCACAGCGTCAGTACTTTATTTCCTGCCTTGCCCTTTCCCATCGTCTCCGTTGCCTATAAAAGCATAGAGATAGTCCTCCCAGCTTCTCAAATCAACTACAATCATTCATCAAAAAATTTCCAGTACTTTTTTCTGTTTACTTTATATTAGATCAGTAACAGCAACGAGGATCATGGCTAAGGAAATTCCTGCGGACATTTTCGGCGGAAAGATGGGAGCACTTGACGGTGGTTATTTCAAGAGAGCGTACGTGACTTTCCTGGCCGGATCAGGAGATTACGTTAAAGGCGTTGTGGGTCTCGCCAAGGGGCTCAGAAAGGCCAAGAGTTTGTATCCTCTGGTGGTTGCGGTCTTACCAGATGTACCACACGACCACAGGCTGCAATTGCGTAACCAGGGTTGTATTGTTCGAGAGATCGAGCCCATCAGTCCTCCAGAGAATCAAGTCCAGTTCGCTATGGCCTATTATGTTCTCAATTACTCTAAACTGCGCATCTGGGAGGTAAGCGATTCCTCTGTTTTCTTTTTCCCTTTTCTGATTCATTACGGTATAACAGAATTGCCATTGAGATTGTGGGTTTTTGGCATCTTCATTTGGGATGTGTGCAGTTTGAGGATTTCAGCAAAATGGTGTATCTGGATGCCGACATTCAAGTCTTTGACAACATTGATAACCTATTCGACATGCCGGACGGATATTTCTATGCTGTCATGGACTGCTTCTGCGAGAAGACATGGAGTCACACGACCCAGTATCAGATCGGATACTGCCAGCAGTGCCCCAACAAAGTGACGTGGCCTGCTGAGTTGGAGGAGGAGCGCCCTGCTCTATACTTCAATGCCGGAATGTTTGTGTTTGAACCCAGTAAATTAACCTTGGAAAGCATGATGGAAACTCTCATGTCTACCCCTCCAACACCTTTTGCAGAGCAGGTAATCTATATTTGCATTATTTTTATCCTTATAAACAATAGTTGACCATTAAAGAACTAATACCAACTAAACCAACTAATCTTTCTTTGCAGGATTTCTTAAACATGTATTTTCAAAAGCAGTACAAACCCATCCCTTTGGCGTACAATCTGGTGCTGGCTATGCTATGGCGTCATCCAGAGAACGTAGACCTGGATACTGTCAAAGTTGTTCACTATTGTGCAGCTGTAAGTCTTTGATCAGGCCATATTTTGATGGATAAGGGGTTTTTGATATCTCTGTGGATAATTAATTTAAATTAAAAATTGGTGGATGTGTGCAGGGTTCAAAACCGTGGAGGTTCACTGGTAAGGAGGAAAATATGGAGAGGGAAGATATAAAAAGATTGGTTAATAATTGGTGGGAGATATACAACGACGAATCGCTGGATGAGGCGAGCAGATGTGAGCTGCAACAGATCACTGCTAACGCTCTGCTTAGTGCAATGCCCAAGGCAGCCCACGCATTGCCTGCTCCGCCTGCAGCTTGAGCACAAAAACAAGTAGTCTGTGGAGTATGATATGATATTTTATTGTATACTAAAAATTCTGTGTATAGCTCTGTTAAAGCCGTGGAGCTTTTGTTGACCGGCTGAAAATTATTGTTTGTATTTTTACGAAACAAAATCAAATTTGATTTGTATATAAAGTCATTGTAACAAGGAGGTATTATTGCTTCTAAGCCTTTATTTAACTGTAAACAAGTGACATAGTATTATAATAATCATTCTTATTTCATATATTTAGTAATTATTTTATTTAAACAATTATGAATTACTAAATGCTGAAATGTCAATTAAAAACACATACAAATAATTTTAAAAACAATCTTTTGTATTGTATTATTTATTTAAATAATATTTAAAAAATAAAATAAATTTTATATTAATGAAACAATTTTTAAGGGAAAATAAAATAAACAATATAAATAAAATACAAGATTTTTTAAAATAATTTAGAATAAAATAAAATAATTGCCAAGTGAAAAATATAACTCTTAAACAAATAAAAATAAAAAAATTGATTCACAGTAAGATTAATGACAAATTCAAAAGTAAATCTCAACAAATCTAATTATCCTAAACAAAGCATTTTAAATTGGCACAATTTTCTAATGCAACTTGTGTTAAAATTGTGTTGACAATTCATTTTCTTCTCCCTTGAGTATGGGTGTATAGAATTCTAAAAGAAATTTAATGCATTCCTCTTGTTGAGCTCCAAGGATTTTGTAGTGAGAAAACTCGTTGACATTGTGTCAATAGATGTGAATTCCTACCAAAAAAAAAAGCAAAGGGGTTCCAGGTGATTGTGTATGGTGTTAGTACCAATGTTTCTGATTTATTAACTAAATCTTCCCCATACAAAGAATAAAGTGCCATTTTGAGTTGTGTTCAACCGAGAAGGCATAATTTTGATTCTAGCATAAACTATTTGTAACATGTTAGGAAAACACACTAACAAAACTCGGTTGTGAATGAAATGAGAGCAATTTACAGGAAAAGTGCATAAATTTATAATTGAATGCTTTATTACTAACAACAATGCTAACTCCAGAGTTGCAATGACTAGAAAACCACAAGGTGGGATAGACAATGAGGTTGAAGAAAATGACATTGACCTTAACCATCTAAATGGAAATCATGCTAGGATTGTGGAAGATAGTCTTGGAGGAAAAATCCCTCATCACAATCAATAAATTATCACAAAGAAAGTACTAAAATTGGAAGCTTGAAAATATTTTACAACAAATTTGGTTCAAATTAAAAAATTTCAACAAAATTATCGTTAACCATTGTCACAAGGAGATCAACCTTCCAATAAACTATTTAGTAAACTAGGCCATTACACCCCAAATTGTGTAGTTACTATTTACTATTACTATATAGAGTAAAATGTGAATGTAATGTGAATTCAGTGGATGAATAAATGGTGTGTGGACTTTGTTATCATTGCTTTATGAATGAATGTCATCTCATTTTATATTATATGAAGGAATACATTTATGTGATTGGATGGTTAATGAACTAGTGTTCTAACTATGGAGATGTATTATGTGTATTGCATATTTTGTTGAATAGCTGACTACCTTGGACATGTTTTGAGAATGTGGATGCAAGTATATGTTCATTCCTCTAGGCATAAGGGAAGTATCACTCAAGAGAAGGTCTCAGTCAGGTAACCAATAATGTAACCTATTTGAGCTTACACACACCACAGTAGAATAATTCAGTAAGGTTATCATGTGGGAAGTAGGTAAGTCATCCTTAGCCTAATGTGTCTGCATTAGTAAGGGTCTTGATTAATACTGAATGCATGCTTGGATGATGTTTATATGTTTGAGCTTATGAATCCTACCTTATCTTACTATGTTTGTTTGTGTGGTTGAATGAGTGTTTGGATATATGCATATGTTGGCATACGTGTATGATGGACATAATGGGATGTCCATACAAGTGTGACGACATATGTGTAGACATGCATATATTTATATAAATATTATTATGATGTTATGTGTCTTTGAGCTTTCCATCGACACATATCTACGTCAAAAGTATGCATGTATATGAGTATATACATACATTGATCCAGGTGTAAGAGCATAATCATATGCATGTATGTGTAAGTAGAAATACTTGCAAATATACTCACACAAGGGAACAATTATATATATGCAAATATATATACACTTAACAAATGTGTGTCTCGATGAGAATAGGAATATATATATGTGTGTGTGTGTGTGTGTAAACATATTAGATATGTATATGTATGTCTATGTGTATATGTATGTGGGAATACATGCATATATGCTTGAAGGTGCAATCAAATATATATATATACACACACACATAAGCATTAATACTTACAGGGAAGTGTATATATATATACACTTCAGGTTGTAAGCATTAATGCTTACGTGTTTATATGTGTGTGTATATATATATATATTACAAACATATATGCTTCCAAATGACTTCTATATATTCGGAAATGCATAGTCTATGCACTATGGCACACTATATATGCATTACTAGCATATAAATATATATATGAGTATATGAATACTCTATTAGCACTGTTCCATATAAATGAATAGCACTAATAAACCCTGAATGCATGGAAGATATATATGAGTATTTATAATGCTATGCATATGGCTTTTGAAGTCAATTTATCTTCACAACTTTGAGGCTGATTTTGTGATAGTTATAACTATATTCTTTGAGCTGCTTTATGCTCATGCTGTCAATGAAATAAGAGTTTGGAATCTACAAACTAAATACAACTATTAAGTCGAAGATAAGTGAGCATAAGTCAACACATTTTTAATAGGAATCCATGGACTTGGTAAACTGTATTTACATGATGTTTTGCATTGATCAAACAACTGTATTGAAATGAAGCATAGCAATGACTTGGTCTAAACCATTTCATAAGTGAATCGACACATATAGTAAGACTCGATCGATGCTTTTGTGGGTGGAATGCTTTTGTTATTGACTATTTCTCTTGAAAATGAAATCACACCACCTTTGTGTTATGTTTATCATAGAATTCTACTTATTGTTGGTAGTCGAATTCTATCACATGGAGAGTTGATTTATTCTCCAATTGTTGTCAATAAGTGGGTCGATTTGTTGATATTCAAGTTAAATCTTTTCTTACATGCTTTCCACCTTTCAACTTCTGTTAGTGGTGTTGCTATGCATGCTTGTTGCTATCAAAATCATGCCTAAACTGTAGGCAATTTTGTTACTAGATTGCTATATAAAAAGAAGCATGAGTTCATTTGTTTGGGATGCCTCATTATTTCTCTTCCATTTGTTATTTCTTATGCAAAAGACTCTACATTTTAGTGTGTTTTTCTATCTACAATATTATGTCTTAATTGTCAATGAGAGCCTTGAGTATTGAGAGAATTTTATTATCCTTTAAGAAGAAACATTTGCCAACTTGAGAGTTAAGAGTTGTGAGAATTTTTTGTAGGATCAATATCAGAATAGTAGCCAGGTTTTAAAAGTGTTGTGACTACAACTAGTCAAATTGGAAAGCTTAAACACAGGCATGAGGATATTCTACTTTTGTTTATTCTATTTTTTAATGAGTTATTTATTGATTGATTAAAATAGTCTTGTTGTTACCTGCACATAGAGGAAAGTATTGTTTACATTAAAAGAAAAGTGGAAACTATTTACTTTGTTTGTGCATTGTTTGTAAGTACTCCATGATAGGAGAGACTGTTTGAACATGGGTCGCTTGTAGCTAGTTATTTGATTCTAATAGATAACTAGTGGGTTACTTCTGGGTTGAGAGGTTTAGTGAAACCTAGTGAGTGAGAGTTGTTGCTTGATTATTGTCAATACACACTTAAATACAAAGTTATTGTATTGACAAGAGTAGGCTCATAGCTTAAACCATTTTAGTTAAAGAGGTGATACTCTCGAATGGAATCATCTTTTGGATATGACAATTCTTCGATTGAGACCATGTTATATGTTTGTATTTACTCCATAATATGAGGGATGTTTATCATAAGTATTAATGTTATACTAGATATGATTTAACATGGGTAGCTTAAGGAACACTAATTATGCTAGATGGCTAGTAGATTACTCTCAGGAATGTTGTCTGGTGAAGTGAGGGAACTTGTAATTTGCTTATTGAGTTGTGTTACCTTAGGTTTTGTTAAAGAGATAGGTTATCCTAGGAATTAGCTTGCTCGTGGAGAGCAATTGCATAAGCATAGATATAATGGCCTCAAGTCAAAATGAGCTTGCCATATAGTGTAGGAGAATGGTAAACCATCACTCAATTATACTGAGTGAGAACACTTTGTGGTGCAGGAGCACCTAAACCCTTAAGCACAAATTTGTTCATTTGAAGATGAGATCAGTGGTCCATAGGTGGTCAGTAGGTTAGTCTAGGTTTTTTTGAGTTTATTTACTCCAAATAAGGTCTAAAAAGACCATTTTCCATGTATTTAGGTGTTTAGGAGTTATTGGAGTTCGTATGTCAAAAGTTTCTCAAGAAAATGTAAAGTTGTCAATGCATAAAAGTTGTCATTTTTGCAATTTTAGGAGAATATGAAAGGGTCAAGGATATCAAAAGTTGATTGTGGATGTTTGAAAGGTAGTTTTGAATTGAAAATGTATAAAAATCCTCTTGAAGGCTCGAAGGAAGGTTGTTCAATCATTTTGAAAGCAATACCAATAAAGAAACCAACGTTTGTAGCAGTTTTTCTGTGTTTTCCACTCTTCCTTGATACTGTACAGCCTGTATTGGCTCCTAATGAATTGAAAATTGTGAAAATTCATGGTGACAGGTTTTAATCTTCATTTCCATCTATTTTGAGAGTCCCTTGTTAATTTTTGTGGAAGAAATGTCCATTATTCTTGGTCTGCCTGTGACAAGCCAGTAGGGTCTAGTTTTGAAGATTAATTAAATGCAAAGCCATTCCTCCTACTATTGTTAGATGTTACTTGAAGTAATGGCATGCATTATGCTAGTTTATATTTTCATAAGTGTTGTAAAGTGATGGTTATGAAGAAATATGAGTGGTATTGACTTTGAGTGAGATTTTTTGGCATGGGAAGACCATTTGAGGGGTTTTTGCAACATTGGTTTGGGTGGATGAACCTTGGGAGTATGATTTTCATTAAAACCCTTGTGTATAGTATGTAAATGGAGGGTTTTCAAGAACAGTATTGTAGAAGCCTAGAAACTGCCAAGAAATTGTGGAATCTTATGTTTTGATGCATGACTAATGACCATTTAAGGTGTTTGAGTGAAGAGCAGGTGTTTAAGAGGGAGATCCTTTGTAAAAGTGGGCTTAGTAGTGTCATGAAATAGGGGAAGACTTAAGGTTTCAATTTTGTCTCAAAGAACTTTGTGGAGTTCATTGGTACAAGTTGTTTTGGATTGTTTTGTGAGTCTCAAAGGATAGTAAGAAGGTTCTTAGATGAAATTCTCTACTGTAAGATATTATGAGAAGAAAATTGATGAGAGTTACAAGCCTCTAATTGAGTGTTTTGAGAAAATCAAGTGTTTTGTGATCAAGGGGCAGTTTTCCTTATTTGAGTCAGGTTATTTGGTGTTGGTTAGTGAGTGTCAACCTCCTTGATTGCATCACTTTGACCAAAATGGTGTGAATGTACGAAGAATCCAATGAAGAAGTGTCAATTTTGAGACTCCACTGTTAGTTCACTATGTCCATTTAAATGCATGAGGGTTACCTAGCATAGGTTATAAATCCTAGTCATGTAGGGCACAACACTAAACTCGGAGTGGTATGTCATACAGGGTTACCCAACCAATACCTTAATCGAAGGGTAGGGCCATCTATCATTGATAGATGTGTGGGGGACTGCATATGAGTCCATGGTTTGTGGAAAAGAGCTTGAGTGATGATTCTCCTCAGCAGGCAACAAAAGACCAAGGTTTTGAAAGATGGATTCCTGGACCATCTATATCTTATGCTCTAAAGCTCAGTGGAGTTGTGCTTGTGATTGTGTACATTCTTGGAATATTGTAATTTATGAAATTATTATATTAGAATGAAATCCTTATTGTATATTGTTGACACCTTTGTTCAATATGATATCTATGTTTTGGGAAGAATTATAAAATTACTTTGGATTGTAACGTCAAATTGGATTTTGAACTTTATTTTAGTTATGCATGTAATTTACATTATTAGAAGAATTTTTTTTTATTGCTATGTCATGGAACCATTTATCCACTTGAGGTGAAAACATTGGAAACTTTACTATGAAGAACACCAAGGTTGTTACATGTGGTATTAGAGCAGCCAGGTTCATCACTAGAACCTATGAGCTCACTACATAAATGTTACATAAGCCTTATTAGAGATAAAATTGTTGAAATTTTCTTATGCCAAGATGGAAAGAGAAAAGAACATGGAGAAATGAAAAGGAAGGTGAGATTCCTAGAAACTTGCTTAAGTTTGGGACTAGTTAATAGTCATCCCTAGAGTGAAAAATCCTAAACCAACAAATTTTTATTATATCCCCTTGGATTGCAGAAGATCATGCAATTGGGTTATGTAGGAATGTTAGGAAGAATAACCAATATATACCTTCATCCTACAAAATTTTAAGGGATAGAGAAGATTGAGAGAATCTCCCTTATTGATAGTAACCTATAGACAAAGACTCAAGGATTCTTGGATTTAGGAAGAATATAATGAATTTGTGAGTATGCATTGTTGGAATAATATGGATCAAAGTAGAAAGTCAACGTAGGAGGAATCCAAGAGGTTGGAGAACTCTTGACTTGAATCTAATTTCTATGCAAGGCTAGAGACTTGTAAGAAAGAAGACAATACCTTAGGAATAAGGGAAAAGACTAGAATGGTCAGAAAAGAAGTAATCAACAAAGTGGACATGTTTCCACCAACCAAAATTGATGAGAACAATTTATATTTTTGATTGAGATGAGAAAAAGAAACCAAGCAACCTTAGAGTGCTTAAGGTTATGAAGACACCAAGAGTTGGGACAAAGTCGTGCTTGGAAAGGTGATTGTGAGAAAGGACCATCAAAAGGTAAGTCGTATTGATTTGAAAAAGGTTTGTATAGTACATAGATAGGTTAGGGTATAAGTAGAAATCACCAACATGTCAATAAAAACCAACATACATTAGAGGTTCCAAAAGGAAATGAAATGCAGTATGACACTATGTGTCAAATCAATAGAAGTCATAAGGAAACAACGCTCTAAGTTGAAAAGTATATCAAAAGAGGCTTTGTGAGTATGGATATTCGTCCACAAAGAGGATATTGGAAAGAGAATAACAATGAATGTTAGCTTGTAAAGTTTTTGATTATTCATTAGATCTCTTATTGGATGATCCAAAATGTTGAATTTAAGAGATAGAAATCAACGATGAATCTAACTTTGGGAAAAAGTATATTTAAGGTATGTCATTTAGGAAAGAAAAAGGAAATAGAAAGCCAAAAAAAAGGAATGTTAAATCATTCAAGAAAGAAAAATGTTTGCTAAGGGTTCAAATTCTAGTTGATCAAATATTGTGAAAACACTAAGGGGGGAAGGTAGAGAGTGGTTTGACTCAGATTAAAGCACCCCACCCAACGAAAAGCATGGATATATTTTTCAATTTGGAAGAACTTTGACTTCTAAGTAAGTTAAGATGGAAATAAAGTCATGTGTTTCATGACCACAAGGTTAAGGTATTGGAAATTTTTAAGAAAATAAGTGGGAAGGTCAAGAGTTGTGACCTATTATCACACCATACCTTGCATATATATTGATTGTAGAATCAATTTCTATTATCATTGATTCCTTAAGGAAAGGATAGGCAGATAACTTGGTCATGAAAAGGAAGATCATTGTCTATGGGATAGATAAGGGAAGATCTATATTATCTATGATTTGTAGATTGTTAGACTATGTGTAAAGTGTGAGGTATGCCAATATCATGAAGCAAATTGGCACTATTATCCAACTATGATAGAAAACCTTGGGGATGATAAAGTTTAGCTATAAATTCATAGTGAAAGTATATAAGATATGATGTGATGTTATGTGAACCACATCAAAATATCTTTATTAGAATGATTATTTGATCATACCTTATACTCGAATGAAAACCTAGGTTTGGAATAACATATTTTGGACATGAAGAGTTCATTTGATTAAAGAGAGAAACCTTAGGTTAAGTTTTGCCTATTGGGTTGGAATATGTACTAGACTACTCATTAACACCTATAGGTTGGGAATAACCTACTTGGTTGAGTTGTGCATTTGGTCTTGATTGGAATATATAAGGTTAGAATAACCTATATAATCAGACTAGTCATTGGTTAATGACTTAATCTAAATATTAGGGTATACTGAGGTTGAGGCTCACCTATGAGATTAAGTAAATCACTTGAGCTAACGAGAAAAGTTTGTGCTTGGTAATTAGGTATGAAATTAAATATGATATCTTCTAGGAACCAACATGATTGAACACAGATTAATACTCGAAATTAGTACCAATTCTTATCAAAAAAATTAGATTGAGTTGAAATATGGATTACATATTTAGAAATAATCCAAGGACAAAAGAAATCCACAATATGGATGTCCTAAGATAAATGGGATTTATCTTTACAAAACCCCTAACCATTATTACTTGGGAATTAAATGTGGAATGAGACCACAAAATAGGTTTTCACTTAGTCAAAGAATATACTATTATGGGAAGTAAAAGATCCTATGTACCCAAAATTTTGGAGAATTAAGGGATGGAATGAGGAAATTGATGTTAGAGGTAGGACATTGGGGTGATAGAGTTATTTTTCGGGTGAGGAACCACTAAAACCTGGAAAAGATGGAGTAAGATGTTACTGAGTATAAAGTAAGATAATGTCTAGTGTGCCAAAAAATGAAGACAAGATGTCGTCATTGGTAGGACATGTGTACTATCTTGGGATTCCAGAGGGGGAGTGGTAGAATGCAAGAAAATTTAGCCTGTTATGTCAGCAAAATTGACATAATGTTGTAATGGACAAACTCACCAAGGTAACCAACGTGGTTGGAAACATGATTTATGGGATTTTAGTCCTAAGTAATATATTGTATGAGGTAGTTGCTTAGAATTCTCGAGTTCAAGTAATCTCAGTTGTGAACAAGAAAATAATGATATGGTTGTGTCGATCATGATCATACTACAAACATTCAAGTGAACAAATGTGCAATATATTATTGTAGCCAAATAGGCAAAAGAGGAAAACCAAATCTTGAATGATTTGTTGAGTACTTGCAAACTTCTAACATTGAGATTTGATCTATTATATGGAAAGGAAGGTTGGAAGCTCTATTAGGCTGAAATAGGTTAGGGAATAGAGTTAACCTTAGAATTGATAGTTTGTCAAAAGGAGTAATAGATCCAAGAGATCAATGAAAATTTGTCGATACAAAGCTTAAACTATGAAGTAGTATCGGAATTGACAGATGTCCAAGAGAAATGTTGTGCTCAAAATGGACAAGTGGTCAAGAGAATTACTTTTTGGCTAAAGTAAATAGATAAGTAAGAGATGGGAAAACTCAGCCCCTGAGATATCTAAATGTGTAAATACCAAAGAAAAGAAAAGGACCCACAGTGAAGTGTACAATGCACTAACATTCCTTATCTATTTGGATTATGCTAAGGATGAATTCATTAGCCAATGAAAACGTGCTTTCTAGTCACTATAGTTTATGTGTCATGTGTCATTTAGATATTATTGTACATAAGATGTACATATGAAATATTATGAATACAACACATAATCTCTTGAGAGAGAAAGTATGTGTGAGGCATACAAGTTTTCCCTATGCAATAGCAAGAACATTCGATGCAAGGTCTAGGAAAGACAAAGTTGCAAGGAGTGATGCTTCAAAGGATGAATGTTTTATAAATCTTACGTATTTTGAGAAAAGTAAAACTTTATTTAAATTTATCTATATGTTAAAGTGCTATAGATCATCGGGGACGATGATTCACAAAGGGGGAAGTATGTTACACCCCAAATTGTGTAGTTACTATTTACTATTACAATATAGGGTAAAATGTGAATGTAATGTGAATTCAGTGGATGAATAAATGGTGTGTGCACTTTGTTATCATTGCTTTATGAATGAATGTCATCTCATTTTATATTATATGAAGGAATGCATTTATGTGATTGGATTGTTATTGGACTAATGTTCTAACTATATGGAGATGTATTATGTGTAATGCATATTTTGTTGAATAGTTGACTACCTTGTACATGTTTTGAGAATGTGGATGCAGGTATATATTCATTCCTCTAGGTGGAGGGGAAGTATCACTCAAGAGAAGGTCTTGGCTAGGTAACCAATAACGTAACCTATCTGAGCTTACACACACCACAGTAGAATAATTGAGTCGAGTTATCATGTGGGAAGTAGGTAAGTCATCCTTAGCATAATGTGTCTGCATTAGTAAGGGTCTTGATTACTACTGAATGCATGCTTGGATGATCTTTATCTGTTTGAGCAAATGAATCCTTCCTTATCCTACTGTGTCTATTTGTGTGGTTCAATGAGTGTTTGGATATATGCATACATGCATATATATGAATATGTCTACATACGCGCACGATGAAAATAATGGGATGTCCATACAAGTGTGATGACATATGTATAGACATGCATATATGTATATAAATATTATTATGATGTTATGTGTCTTTGAGCTTTCCGTCGATACATATCTACATCAAAAGTATGCATGTATATGAGTATATACATACATTGATCCGAGTGTAAGAGCATAATAATATGCATGTATGTGTAAGTAGAAATACTTACATACTCACACAAGGGATCAATTATATATATGTGAATATATACACACTTAATAAATGTGTGTATCGATGAGAATAGGAATATATGTGTGTGTGTGTAAACATATTATATATGTAAATGTATGTATGTGGGAATACATGTGTATGTGCTTGAACGTGCAATCTAAGGTGTATATATATATATACTGCAAGATAATATTATTACATATAACATTGAATATATATATATATATATTCGATGTTATATATAATAATATTATCTTGTAGTACAGATAAATATATATATATATATATATATATATATATATATATGTCGATATTATTGGAGTTATTTTGAGTATATTTATGAGAATATATTGATGTAGAGTAGGGATTCCTTAAATCAACCAAACTCAATTTCACTTGATTAAATCAAACTTTTAGCCTTTAAACCCTATCTAGGGTGATTTCTCTTCAAGCTTCACAATTCTGCCTAGTAGGTGTGTTGACCCGGTTCTATGAAATTTTCTCTCACTTGTCTCTTCTATCCATGAAAATCCTACCTTTTTAGACACCCATTATTGTCTTCAAAGACATATCTTAAAACCACCTATGGTCACTTTGGACCAATACCTTCAAAAGTGGACTTCTACGTTGTCCCAAAATGCCAATGATTAGGCCACTTTTATAAAACAACCCTTACGTAAACACACCACCAACCCCAAAAATCAGTTGGGAAGAATTAACTAGACTACAAACATCCAAAATAACTCACTTTTATCAAGAGAAACCCTCAATTTAACCCTTCCTAGGAGGGTTTATTGAAAAACTTAGTTCTAGGCCTCTAACCACTTGGAAAAATCTTCAAAAACTCTCAAAAAAATATGAAAATGCTTAAAAAAACATCAAAGCATGCTTCCCCCAAGTTTTACACCATTTATCAACCTCTAACCTCCATATTTCACTCAAAAAATCCACATTTTCACAACTAGGGCTTCACGCCCAAACTCACAACTCACCTCACCTACTCTCAAACCAATTTCAAGAACCTATCCCTAACCTATTTGGACCCATTCCACTTAGTTACAGGGTTTACAGAAGGTGGAATGGGTCTATTTGCATTTTGGACCTACAAACCCTTAAAACCCTGTTTTCTGGTCGGTTATAGTATTTTGGCCACCAAATGCTTCAAATTCAATAAAAATACCTCAAACCAATTCTTGAATGAAATTAACACATATATATCATGATACAAAAGCAATTTATTCTGAAAAAACACTGTACAGGTCTGTACAATTCAAGAGAACAATAAATTTATGGAAAATCACAGTATTTTGAGAGCTTTCAAATTGATTTCTTCATCAAAACTTTCCAATCCTTGTTTACAATGAGATAAAAAAAATATATAAACCATTTCCCTCCTAAAACAAACCACTAAAACTTTGTTTCAACTCCCATGACCATTGGGATTCCAAGTTTACACATTAGCAACTTTTAACATGACAACTTTTTCAAAAAAATTTGCAATATTTGCAACTTTTGCCAAAATATGACAAAATGAACTCAAAAACTCCTAATTACATACTAAGTGGTCTATTAGGACCTTATTGATGAAAAAATATATGAATCAACACTAAACTAAACATTTAGACCATATTCCTAAAACTTGCACATTAAAACCTCCATGGTGCCCCTGCACCATATATATATATATATATATATATATATATATATATATATATATATATATATATATATATATATATATAAACACATAAGTGTTAATGCTTATAAGGAAGTGTATATATTTATATATAAATATAAAAATATATATGCTTCCAAACGAATTCTATATATTAAAAAATGCATAGCCTATGCACCATGACACACTATATACACATTACTAGCATATAGATATATATAAGTATATGAATACTCTAGATTAGTGTTGTTCCATATAAATGAATAGCACTAATAAACCCTAAACGCATGGAACATATATATGAGTATTTATAATGCTATGCATATGGCTTTTGAAGTCGATTTATCTTCACAACTTTGAGGCCGATTTTGTGATAGTTATAATTGTATTCTTTGAGTCATTTTATGCTCATGTTGTCAATGAAATGAGAGTTTGGAATCTGCAAACTAAATACAACTATTATAGTTGATGATAAGTGAGAATAAGTCGATTCCTTTTTAATAGGAAGCCATGGACTTGGTAAACTATATTTCCATGATGTTTTATATCGACCAAATAGTTGTATTGGCATGAAGCATAGCAACAACTTGGTCTAAACTATTTCATGAGTGAATCGATAGATATAGTAAGACTTGGTCAATGCTTTAGTGGGTTGCATGCTTTTGCTATTGACTATTTCTCTTGAGAATGAAATTGTGACACCATTGTGTTATGTTTAATATCATAGAAGTTTGCTTATCGTTGGCAGTCAAATTCTATCACATGGAGAGTTGATTTATTCTCCAATTGTTATCAATAAGTGGGTCGATCTGTTGATATTCAACGTCAGTCTTTGCTTACATGCTCAACACCTTTCAAGTTGTATTAGTGGTGTTGCTACGCATGATTGTTGCTGTCAACATCATGCTTAAATTATAGGCAGTGTTGTTACTAGATTGTTGTATAAAAAGTACCATGAGTTCATTTATTTGGGATGCCTCATTATTTCTCTTCTATGCATGATTTCTTATGCAAATAACTCTACATTTTAGTGTATTTTTCTATCTGCAATATTGATGCAGGAGCATCCAGTGGTGTAAGGGCAATCCTGCATCACCCAAAAAAAATTGCATTTCTTATTTGTAGTTTCTTAGATGTTTTGTAGTTTTGGATACCCTTTTCATCATGATGTAAATTCCCAACTTTAAGTTTTTCTTTTCTCCTTTTTCTAGTCAGTTGCTATTTTTCCCAAGTATTGGAATTTGAAGGTATTTGGGGACAAAATTATATGGGAGGATTCAGAACCGAAAAATAAGATTGGCGAAAGAATTAGGTCGAGAGCATTCCTGATTTGAAAGATATTGCAGTTTTAGTCTCCCAGAATTACACTTGAAAACCTTCCAAATCATATTTGAGGCATTAAATGGCCTCGAAACGGCCCCAAAACTTGTTGAAATTGGCATAGCAAATTTTGAGCACGTTCTTGACTCCGAGACCTTTCCAATGGTTCAAATGGTTCCAAAAATAAAATCCTGGGTCAAAATTTATGGCTCCAAACCACCAAAGCTCATAATTTGAATATTGTTTTGGCTCCAAAATGAAAAAGGAGCTATTTATGGGTGGGGTTTTCTGTTTTTTGTAGCTTTCTAGGGAAAATTTCACATATTACGAAAAGGGGGAATTCAGTAGTTTCTGTAGCTTGCATGTATTACAGAGCTCGAGGATTTGAGATCCTCTACATGTAAGAATTTCATCATTTCTAAATAATAATACAATTCTCTAGATGTGTGTGTTATTTTTGTGTCTTGGGTTAACACCCTCATCAGGTGGTATCAGAGCGGGTTTTCATAAGCGTGTGGATAGATCATCGATCGTGAGGCAGTACGCACTAGGACCGTGGTTGTGGGTTCGAGATATTCAAGATGGCTCCAAGAGTGATGCCTGGTAGGTGTGGTGGTGCCAGAGGTGGAAAAAATGCTGGTGGAAGATATCCATTGGTGGCTGAGGGTTTCAGAGCCCTCCAAAGACAAATTGATGCATTGTAGGAACAAATGAGAAGAGGGTTAAACCCGAGAAGGAGAGAAGAAAGCGAGGATGAAGAAGAGGTGGAAGATTCAGATGTAGAAGAGGAAGAAGAAGCAATTGATCAAGATCAAATGTAGCTGATAAGGACCATTTCGAAGATCAGAAAAAGACCCAGAATAGAAGTTCCTAGTTATTCTGGAAGTCTGGACCCGGAAGAGTTGATCAACTAGATCAACAAGCTAGAGGAGTATTTCGAGTATGAAGAAATAGAGGACCCAAATCGGGTTAAGTTTGCAAAAAAGAAGTTGAAGGGCCACACAAATATTTGGTGGAAAGAGGTCCAGTTGGAGAGAAATCGAAGAGGAAAAGGAAAGATCAGTAGTTGGGATCACATGGTGGAGAAGCTGAAAAAGTAGTTCATACCAATGGACTACGAGTTAGATCTACAAAAGAAATTTTAAGGGTTGAAGCAAGGAAATAGATTTGTGAAAGAATACATAGAATATTTTCACAAGATGATCATCAAAATGGGCCATGCAAAGGCCAACAAGGAGAAGGTATCCCGTTATCTTAATGGGTTACGGTCGAGCATTCAAGAGGAGCTAAGTCTGGTTAGAATGACCACCATTGAGGATGCGTACCAGTTTGCTCTGAAAGTTGAAGAGGAGCTGAATAAAAGATTTGAAAAAAAGAAAAAGGGACGACGGGGTCAAAGCAGAAGAGGTAGTGGAAGATCTTCTGGAAGCCGAAATGAGGATGAAAAGAAAAATGGAAATGTGGGTACCAGGCGAGGACAAAAGAATGATAATTTCTACTACCCTCATGATCAAAATAGTGGTGATCAAAGAGGTAGAGGATGAGGAAAATCTGGGCAAGGATCAAAAAGAGGTGGTTTTAGAGGAACTTGTTTCCAATGTGGTGAAGAAGGGTACCAAGACTATGAATGCCCACAACACCAAGGAAGGATAGACAGAAAGCCAGAAGGTCGTGGAAGGGTTGCACATGCAGATGAGGAGGCTCAATTTGAGCATTCAGATGATGCTGAAAGGGGAGAAGCCCTAGTGGTTAGAAGAGCCCTGGTGACTGAAGAGAAGGAGCCAGAACATAGGAAGAATCTGTTTTGCACAAGGTGCAAATGTGAAGGAAAATGTTGTGATGTCATTATTGACAGTGGGAGCACTGATAATCTGGTGTCAGAAGAGATGGTTACAAAGTTGAAGCTGAAGAGGGAAAGGCATCCACATCCATATCAGATTTCCTAGTTGTAGAAATACCACAAATTTTTGGTCAATGAGCATTGCCTGGTGAAGTTCAAGATTGGGAGCTATCATGATGAGGTACTCTATGATATCATCCCCATGGATGCATCTCACATGTTGTTGGGGAGGTCGTGGCAATTGAACAGGTGAGCTATACATGATGGCCATGCAAACACTTATTCCCTGACGAAGGATGGAGTCCGCCATAAGTTGAAACCCCTGAAGGATGCCAAAGAAAAGGTATGCAATAGTGCTAAAGTTTGTTATGTTGATGGAAGGAAATTTTTAGAAGGCATGAAGCACGAGCATATGTGTTATGCATTGATTCCTAGAATGGATAAGGAAGATGGTGAGAAGGTGCTAGTAGAAGTTTCTGGATTATTGGATGAGTTTTAGGATATTGTTTCTAATAATGTACCTAAGGGTTTACCACTAGTGAGGAAGATCAGTCATCAAATTGACTTGATCCCTGGAGCCAGCTTGCCAAATAAGGCAGCTCATAGAATGACTCTTGTAGAAAATGAGGAATTGAACAGACAAGTTCAGGAGTTGTTGAGAAAGGGTTTGATTTGAGAGAGTCTGAGCCCATGTGCAGTACCTACAGTACTAGTACAGAAGAAGGATGGGGAGTGGAGGAAGTGTACAGACTCTCAGACCATAAACAAGATAACCATCAAGTACATATTTCCCTTGCCAAGGATGGATGACCTGATGGACTATTTGAGTGGAGCTCAGTACTTCACAAAGATTGATCTAAAGAGTGGATATCACCAAATCCGGATTCATGAGGGAGATGAATGGAAGACCTCCTTCAAGGCCAAAGAGGGCTTGTATGAGTGGTTAGTCATGCCCTTTGGGCTAACCAATGCACTGAGCACATTCATGCAGTTCATGAATAAGGTACTGAAAGAGTTTCTAGGGAGTTTGTTATTGTGTATTGAGATGATATTTTGATATTCAGTAAGTCACTGGATGAACATTTAATGCATATTCATAGAATCTTTGAGAAGTTGAGAGAAGAGAAATTGTTGATTAATCTGAAGAAGTGTAGTTTTGTGAAGGATTTAGTGTACTTGGGGTTTGTTGTCTCAGCGGAAGGTCTCAAGATGGACCCAGAGAAGGTGAAGGCTATTCTGGAATGGCCTACCCCAAGAATTGCTATTGAGGTGAGATCTTTCCATGGTTTGGCTAGATTTTATAGAAGGTTCATTAGAAACTTCAGTAGTATTTGTGCACCCCTGATTGAAACAATGAGAGGGGATATAAAGGAGTTTAAGTGGAGCACAAGAGCAGAATTTTTTTTTGATTTGTTGAAGCAAAAGGTTACAGAACAACCCGTTCTAGCCCTCCTGGATTTCAATAAGGTCTTTCAGGTGTATTGTGATGCCAGTGGTTGTTCCATTGGAGTAGTGTTGAGCCAATAAGGTAAGCCCATTGCCTATTTCAGTGAAAAGTTAAATGATGCAAAGAGAAAGTACTTTGTCTATGATCAAAAATTTTATGCAATAGTTCAAGCATTAAAGAAATGGAGACATTATCTATTGCCAAGGGAGTTTGTTCTATTTACTGATCATCAAGCATTACAGTACCTGAATAATCAGGAAAAATTAAATCAAAGGCATATGAAATGGGTAGAATTTTTGCAAAGCTATACCTTTGTCTTAAAGCATAGGAGTGGGAGGTTGAATAGGGTTGTAGATGCCTTAAGTAGGAGGAAAACATTGTTGACAGAGATGCAAATCGAAGTGGTTGGGTTCAATGAACTCAAAAAATTGTACCCTGAAGATCCTAATTTTGCAAAGGCTTGGAAAGCTTTCAAGGAGCCTATTACAGTTGATAGGACGAAGTGGCTGGATTTTATAATCCAGGATGGCATGTTGTTTTAGGGAAGTCAATTGTGTATTCTGAGGAGCTCCATGAGGGAGAACCTGATAAAGGAGAAGTACAGTGGATGAATGGTTGGACATTTTGGTCAAGATAAGACCATTTCCATTATCAGTGAGCATTATTATTGGCCTCAGTTATCACAGGATGTGAAGAAGTTTGTGCAGAGTTATAGGGTGTGTCAGATGACTAAAGGAGTGAGCTAAATTATAGGGTTGTATCAACCCTTAAATATACCAAAGAGGTCATGGGAGGATATAAGTATGGACTTTGTTCTTGGTTTTCCAAGGACAGAGAGAGGGAATGATTCAGTGTTTGTGGTAGTTGACAAATTTTTGAAGATGACACATTTCATTCCATGCCGAAAGACCCATGATGCAGTCCACATCGTTGACTTGTTCTTTAGAGAGATGGTGAGGCTAGATGGTCTGCCAAAGAGTATAGTCTCAAATCATGACACCAAATTTGTTGGATACTTTTGGAGGACCTTGTGAAAGAAGTTGAAGACGGATTTGAAGTTTAGTTTTGCACACCATCCACAAACTGATGGGTAGACTGAGGTCATGAACAAAAGTCTGGGTAATCTACTGAGATGCTTGGTAGGAGATAAACCCAAGAGATGGGACTTGATCTTACCCCAATCATAATTTTCTTACAACAATTATGTCAATAGAAGCACTGGTAGATCACCATTCCAAATTGTGTATGGAGGCAGTCCCAGGACTGCTCCAAAATTGAGAAAGATGGACCAAGAGAAGAAGATAAGTGTCAAAGCTGAAGACTTTGCATAACACATCAAGAGTGTACATGAAGAGGTAAGAGAACATATTAATGAGATGAACCTGCAGTATAAGGCTAAGGAAGATCAGAAGAGGAGGAATAAGGAGTTTTAGGTTGGTGATGAAGTGATGGTCCACTTGAAGAAAGAAAGGTTTCTAGTGGGAACCTATAACAAATTAAAGATGAAGAAGTTCAGTCCCTGTAAAATTTTAAAGAGGCATGATTCATGGAATGCATATGAGGTAGAGTTGCTAGATGGAGTCAAGATTTCCCCAGTGTTCAACATTTCAGATTTGACAGAGTATCATGAAGGTGGCGAAGAGGAAGTACCAACAATGGAGTAGTATGGCATTCCAACACCTACTTTAGAGGAGGAGATTGAAGCAATATTGGATAGCCACGTGGGAAAGAGTACTAGAAATAGGCAATATGAGGAATATCTGGTAAAGTGGAGAGGAAGGCCTATGGAGGATTCGTCCTGGTTGTCTAAGGTAGAGGTTGACCATTTTGGTTTTCCTCAACCATTTGAGGTGTGACGAGGTCACTTCTCAAATTACCCTGGGTGTCTGATGCAGGAGCATCCAGTGGTGTAAAGGCAATCCTGCATCACCCAAAAAGATTTGCATTTCCTATTTGTAGTTTCTTAGATGTTTTTGCAGTTTTGGATACCCTTTTCGTCATAATGTAAATTCCCAACTTTTAGTTTTGTTTTTCTGCTTTTTCTAGTCAGCTGCTATTTTTAGTAGGTATAGGAATTTGAAGGTATTTGGGGAAAAAAATTATATGGGAGGATTCAAAACATAAAAATAAGAATATTGGCGAAAGAATCAGGTTGAGAGCATTCCCGGTTTGAAAGATATTGTAGTTTTAGTCTCCCAGAATTATAGGTCTGAAAACCTTCCAGATCAGATTTGAGGCATTAAAAAACCTTGAAACTTTTTGAAATCATTGTAGTAGATTTTGAGCACGTTCTTGACTCTAAGACCTTTACAACGGTTCAAAAAAGGGACCCTCAGGTCAAAAGTTATGGCTCCCAGAAGTTAGTGCACTTTCAAAAATGTGCTAATTTTTGAATAAGGTTTTAAAATTTGAATTTGAATTTGTAATTTGTGGCTCCAAACCACCAAAGCTCATAATTTGAATATTTTTTTGGCTCAAAAATGAAAAATGAGCTATTTATGGGTGGGGTTTTCTAATTTTTGTAGCTTTTTGGGGAAAAGTTCACATACTGCGAAAAGGGGGAATTCGGTAGTTTCTGTAGCTTGCATGTATTGTAGAACTCGAGGATTTGAGATCCTCTGCATGTAATAATTTCATCATTTCTGAATAATAATAAAATTCTCTAGTTGTGTGTGTTATTTCTGTGTCTCGGGTTAGCACCCTTGTCAAATATTTCGTCTCAATAGTGAGTGAGAGCCTTGAGTATTAAGAGAGTTTTATTATCCTTTGAGAAGAACCATTTGCCAACTTTAGAGTTAAGAGTTGTGAGACTTTGCTGGAGGATCAATATAAAAATAGTAGTTGTTCTAAAAGTGTTGTGATTGTAGCTAGTCAAATTGGAAAGCTTAAACATAGGCATGAGGATATTCTACTTTTGTTTATTTTGTTTTTGAATGAGCTATGTCTTGATTGATTAAAATAGTCTTGTTGTTACCTGCACATAGAGGAAAGTATTGTTTACTTTGAAAGAAAAGTGTAAAATTTACTTTGTTTGTGCATTGTTTGTAAGTACTCCATGATAGGAGAGACTATTTGAACATGGGTTGCTCGTAGCTAGTTATTTGATTATAATATCTATAACTAGTGGGTTACTTCTGGGTTGAGAGGTTTGGTGAAACCTAGTGAGTGAGAGTTGCTGCTTGATTAGTGTCAATACACACTTAAATACAAAGTTATTGTATTGAAAATAGTAGGCTTATAGCTTAAACCCTTTTAGTCAAAGAGGTGATACTCTTGAATGGAATCATCTTTTGGATATGACAATTCTTCGATTGAGACATGGATGCTATGTGTTTGTATTTACTCCATAATAGGAGGGATGTTTATCATAAGTATTAATGTTATAATAGATATGATTTAACATGGGTAGCTTAAGGAACACTCATAGCTAGGTAATTAATTATGCTATATGGCTAGTAGGTTACTCCTAGGAATGTTGTATAGTGAAGTGAGGGAACTTGTAGTTTTCTTATTGAGTTGTGTTACCTTAGGTTGTGTTAAAGAGATAGATTATATTAGGGAGTAGCTTTCCTATAGAGAGGGATTGCCTAAGGATAGATATAATGGCCTCAAGTCAAAACAAGCTTGCCATAATGTAGGTGAATGGTATACCATCACTCGATTATACTAAGTGATAACACTTTGGCCAAAGTAGTGTGAATGTACGAAGACTCCACTGAAGAAGTGTGAATGCCAAGACTTCACTTTCAGTTCATCATGTCCATTTAAATGCACGAGGGCTAGCTAGCGTAGGTTATAAATTGTAGTCATGTAGGGCACAATACTAAGCTTAGAGTGGTATGTCGTGTGGGGTTACCCAACCAATACCTTCATCGAAGGGTAGGGCCTTCTATCATTGATAGATGTGCGGGGGACCGCATATGAGTCCATGGTTGGTGGAAAAGCGCTTGAGTGATGCTTCTCCTCCTCAACAGGTGACAAAAGACCAAGGTTTTGAAAGGAAGATTCTTGGACCATCTATATCTTATGCTCTTAAGCTCGATGGAGCTATGTTTGTAATTGTGTACATTCTTGGAATATTGTAATTTGTGAAATTATTATATTAGAATGGAATCCTCATTGTATATTGTGAACACCTTTGTTTAATATGATATCTATGCTTTGGGAAGAATTGTAAAATTACTTTGGACTGCAATGAAAAATTGGAATTTGAGTTATTTCAGTTATGCATGTTATTTACATTATTGGAAGAATTTTTTTTTATTGCTATGTCATGACATCATGTTTTATCCACTTGAGGTGAAAACATTGGAAATTTTACTATGAAGAACATCAGGTTGTTACATAGACCATAGACAATGATGAACCAAAAGCTAACTTGAGTAACATCAATCATTCAAATGATCTCCCACATGCTTGGAGTAGAGTTCACAAGCATTTACTATCTTTCTCAAGCAAGCACTCAACTCTAAGTCCCTAAGATGATGGGGCTTTTCATGCAATGAAAATCATACACTAAAGATGTCCCTTCCTCTCTTTTCAATCTTTATTCTTTGTATATTCTCTTAGGTTCCCTTGGTTGCAAGTGTATAGGGATTCCCCACAATTCTATAAATCTAGGCTTAGCCCTAATGTAAATTTAATTTTTCTTTTCATTAATGGATTTGTGCTTCTTCTATCTTCTTTTTTTCATTGCTTGTCTTGGAGAGTGCCCCTAGTTTGACTTCATGAATATGTTTATGTTTGTCTACTTACATCCCCAAATGGAAGTGAATATTTATAGATATTTAAATTTACAATACCATATATGCTAGTTAATATCATTCTTTTCATATGCCCATTTTTATAAAGGAAGTTGTGGTAGCTCCACCACAAGAATTTGTGTTCATGGATTAGGATTTATTTAGCATGTAAGATAAATCTAACTAATCACCTTTTTTGGCTTAGCACCCCCTTTTTTTCTTCTACCCCTATACCATCTAAGCCTTATCTTTCCTTCTAACCCTTATCCTTCTCATATTAATGTTCATTTTCCTTTGTTAGTATAGGGTAGACTAGTCATTAGATTAAATTTTGATATGCATTTCCTAGATTAGTTCAATATAGCAATATAATAAAAAAGAATATGACCTTCTCTAAAGGCTCCTGCATGAATTTTTGAAACTTATAGACACAATTTCCCATATTTTTGTAGCTTCTCAAGTAATAATAAAAAATTGATGGGTGTATCTTATCATTAGATCTACTAATTGGTGGTCACAAACTTAAAGTTCACTAGTCATGAGATTACATTTTATTATGCATTCCCTAGAGTAGTTTAGTATAGCAATATAATAGACAAGGAAGTTGGCATTCTCTAAAGGAACTTGCATGAATTCGTGAAACTTATAGACACATGGTCTCCTATATTTTTGGAGCTTCTTAAGTAGTAATAAAAAATCCATGCGTGTATCTTTTCATTAGATCTACTAATTGGTGGTCACAAACTTAACATTCACGTGCATAGGAGAATTGAGGACCCATACTTATTTATGAGTGTCTATGCCCTTGGTCTATCTCTGTCTTGTGAGATATTTTTCCCCAAAATGTATAGTAAAAATTTCATTGCCAATATGTCTATCATGTCTTAAAAAATTAAAAATATATATATGAAAAATATGAAGAAAAAAATGTGAATCTAAAAAATACGAAATATTTTCCTATTCTCTACCCTATAACAAACATGTAAAATCTACCTATACCCAAATATGTTGAATCAAGTGATGAGTCTAGCATTTTTATGTGTTAATAAAAAAAGGGATTTTTGTCTACTAGGAATTTGTCATCACCAACCACTTGTTTCGTCTCTAGCTTTGGAACACTCTTCCCATGATCTTCTCTCTAATGACTACTTTCATGCTTAAAATGGTTATTAATGGGTCGTAGCCCTTTTTTTTCAAGCATAAGAGTGAAAATACCATTTCATAATATTAGAGCTTTAGTTGTAGAAAAATAAGTGGACTAAAATTATGCAATAATGACACTTGCACATATTTCCTTCCCTTCCTTTTACATTTCCTTCCAAGAATTAGAAGATATTTCCTTCCAAAGATCAAAAAATGACTTATGAATAATTTATTTTTTATTTTTAATAAATTTATATGGTAAAAAGTAAATTACAATTTATGATGTATTAAAAGGATTTAACTTCTTGTAAATATTTCACAAATAATAATTCACATTAACCCAACTCCAATAATCCATAAAACATCATAATCTAACACACTCTAAAAAATACTTCTTACTTGTTAAATTACAATTTAACAAAAAGCATAAAAAATTCTAAAATATCTAACTCCATAAAGTACTAAATACTAGCAATTGCACCTTTGTGTGCAATGGGTACGTCGTGTTGGAGTAGGCTTCCAGGAGCGTCTGCAAACCAAGACAACACCTTCACGAAAAGAGAAGCAACACACGAATAGGCTATTTCACCAAGAGTGAAAAAAATGAATTGAGATGTGATGAAAAATACTACACACAACATTCCTTAAAAAGCATGAGAAATCTGATATGAGAAGGCAATCAAAAAACTAAAAATACAGTTATAATTATTAAAATCAAACTACCCCTAAGTTAGCTTAAGAAATGTGAATGGTAAAAAACCATTCACTATAATACCCCCCTTAAGTGCAACTTAGGGGAACTAAAAAATACAAAATGAGAAGAAAGATGGGTCTCGGAAACAAAGCCATGTTAGGTACCCTTGCACAACTACAATTCAAAAAAAAAAAATCTCACAACCAAAGGAAAGGAGAAAAACCCTATTGGAGAAAACCCCTCTCCAAAAGAGAGAAAGAAGGAAGGAGGTCTCATCAAGAACCCCCAAGGATAACTTCCTTCACTCCAAGCATCGATCTCAACAAAAGATAGTGAGGAGATGCTAAAGTTTTAGTGAAGATGTCTACAATCTACTGCTCCATAGGAAAATACTCCAAACTCAAAACACCCTTCTGAAATGAGTTGCTGAATGTAGCGCATGTGGATCTCAATATGCTTTGTGTGATGATGCTCCACTAGGTTGCAAGAAATATGTATGGCACTTTGATTATCACACCAAAGCATATTTGGATGATCATCGGGAAAACCAAACTTAGTCATCAATTGTCGAAGCCATAGAATCTCTTGACTAGCCAAAAAAATACCTCGATACTCAACCTCGGTTGATGATAATGCAATAGTAGTTTGCTTCTTGCAAGACCATGCAATCAGACTAGAACCAAGAAAAAAAGACAAAGCGAGAAGTAGACTTTTGATCATCAACATCACCAACCCAATCTAAGTTAGTGAAGACCACAATTTGAGTAGCACTTGATGTGCAAAGAATGCCAAACTGTGTAGTGCTCTGAATGTACCGCAAGATGCATTTGGATGCCTTCCAGTGACTCTCATGGGGATCTTGAGAGAAATTGGAGACAAGATCAACTGTAAAGCAAATATCAAGATGACTAGGTGTCAAGTACAAAAGACTGCCAACCAATTGTCGATACAAGGTAGCATCCATTAACGGAGTACTGCAACTGGAAGATAACACAACACCTGACTAAAAAAGGAGTAGGGGATGGATTGCAATCAACCATCCCAAATCTCTGAAGCAAATCAAGAGCATACTTCTACTAAAAAATAGAAATACCTGTAGAGGAATGATGAACATGAAGACCAAGGAAGAAATGCAAAGGACCAACCGCTCCATTGAAGCTCTCTAAGTATCCTTAATCATGGCAAGAGAACTCCTAGTAAGAATAAAGTCATCCACATAGAGAACAAGAATGAGAAGATCCCCCCAATGCCTTTGAATGTAAACTGTTGACATCAAGTGAATCTAGAAGCAAGCAAAAAATTGTCCATTTTCTCATACCAAGCTTGAGGGGCTTGTTTGAGACCATACAATGAATGTCGAAGCCTATAGACAAGTGAAGGGTCCTACACAAATCCTAGTGGCTGCTCCATATCAATCTCCTCCTAAAGATCACCATATAGGAAAGCACTCTTCACATCCATCAGATACACTGACCAACCTTGAGATGTAGCAATAGAAAGTACAAGACGAATGGAATACATCTTGGAGACAAGAGCAAAGGTCTCTGAATAGTCGATGCCCTCAACCAGAGAAAATACCTTAGCCACAAGATGATCCTTGTACTTTTCAATAGAACCATCATCTACAAACTTGGTACAGTACACCCACTTGTATCGAACCAAATTTCTTCCCTTCAGAAGAGGAACAAGATCCCAAGTATGATTCTTCATGAAAGAAGAATATTCCTCAGCCATAACACTATCCCACTCTGGAACATTTGAAGTATCTAAAAAATTTGAGGATCAGTAGAAACTGCATGACTCAAAAGGTCGATACCTAAACTCTAAGAATGAGTGCGGCGAGAAGTGGTGGGATCACCTGCATGAGAACCAACCTCCTTAAGAAGAGTTTGAGCCCAAAGAGGTTGTGTGGGTGCAGGTTTAGGAGAATATGGGGCTATTTCAACAACAATATCAATACCATCATCATCAGGAGCATTAGCAACATCATCATCATCAACAACAACAGGAAACAAAACATATCAAACAAATGATATCCCTTCACATCCTCACAGTATCCAACAAAGATGAACCGCTGACTCTTCTTCTCCATTTCTTTGTGCCTACTTGCTAGAATAAATGTCCATGCATTACTAACAAATGCTCTAAAGTAGGATACCTTAGGCTTGACATGAGACCAAGCCTCCTCGGGAGTCTATTCCACATTGCCTTGTGAGGCATACAGTTCTAAATGTAGTTGGCACAATTGACAACCTCTGCCCAAAAATTTGGAGCCATAGACATAGATTTGATCATACAATTGGACATCTCCCATAAGGTTATGTTCTTCCACTCAGCCACACCATTCTGCTATGGAGTGTATGGCATTGCGTGTTGATGAAGAATAACTTGAGAATTGTAGAAGTATTGAAACACCTGACTGATATACTCCCCCCATTATCTATGCAAATTTTCTGAAGGGAATGTCTCGATTGCTTCTCCACAAATGCAAGGAAGGTAATGAAGAAATGAAGAACCTCATCCTTGTACTTCAAAAAGTACACCCAAGTGTGGCGGGAGAAGTCATCAATGAACGTGAGCACATACTTAGCCCCCAAAAATGAAGGAGTGGGAAATGAGATAAGATCACTATGATCCAACTCAAGGGGTGTTGAAGCATGTGTGGCCATACCTTTCAGAAATGGATATCAATGATGTTTCCCAAGTACACAGCCTGGGAAAACCCCATCAAAACAAGAGATCTAAGGTCGAACAATCACCAAGTTATGTGTGCTCATCTATTGGAGATATCTATAATTCAGGTGCCCAAACTGCTCGTACCACAACTTACTCATAGAATTTGCATGAGAAATATAGGATGATCCTGATGAAGGCTCAAATCCATCAAACTTATACAAGCAGGATCTATGATCAACTACTCTAGTAGAAACAACCTTCTTAGGATTCTCCAAATCTTGAATAGTCACATCACTAGGAGAGAACTCAACAAGCCTTCCATCACCATGCTGACAAATTTGATAAATGGAGAGTAGATTCTATGAAATATCAGGAACAAGAACATCATCAATGCAACCATCCTGCATTTGAACTGAGCTCACTCCTAAAATAGGAATCTTAGAATAGTCTCCAATTGCAATGTGAGTAGTATGACTATCAGAGAGAGAATCAAGAAGATCTCCATCATGAGTCATGTGATGTGAGGCACCAGAATCAAGAATCCAACCATCATGGGTAGAGTAAAAACCTCTTACTACAAGGGCTTGGTGGTGTAGGAGCACCTGAGAAACACTAGGCTTTTTAGGAGTCTAGAAAGAAGTTCAAATTTTGTTGTATTATCTTGAGGTCATGTTGACCATCTTGTGTGTGTTAGAGGTGTTTTGCTCTCTAGGAAAGAAGTGGTGGAAAGTTGAATAAGTTTTGAAGCTCAGATTGTTTTGTTTTCAAAAATGGACCAAGGTTGGAAAACACAGTGAGTTTTATAACCTTAGCCATTGGGTCAACAAGAGGTTCGACCAAAGAAACTCAACTATTTTTGGAGCCTATATAAGGGATGATTCAACCCTGGAGCAAGGTTGGAAGCTTTAATGTTTTGGTGAAATCTTCTGAAATTGAAGAAAACAACGTTTTGTGCAAAAATTCCTAACTTTTGCATCTTGTTTGAGTCTTAATGGATTAGATCTACTTCTATTTCATTGTAGGATGTAGTGAAGTTGGCATTCAATAATTTTGTATTCATTAAATATTTTCTTGTTCAATTTTTAGGTATCTTTTTGTAAATAGTTCATTGTTGCCCTGTTGCTGGTCTGTACCAGACTGTTTTTAGAAAATGGGGTGCTAGAGCACTTTTCCACCGTACAAACTGTACGGCATTTTGGAAATAGTGCCTAGACACCATGCTTGTACATATGTTAGTTGGTAGGCTTTGTGTGAGTGTAGGAGTTGCTAGAAATTTCTTGCCCTAGGCGAGCTAGGTAGAGTCTGGCTAGGGAAGACAGGGAGTGAAAATCACTTATCTTGCAGGGGTGTTAAGAAATTGGAGAAATTCCTTTTGGTGAATTTTTTTGAGGGTCTTGGCAAGGCCTAGTAGTTAGGAGGAGGCTCTATCAAATCATTTGGTGGGGGAAAGCTTTGACAATCTGAAATAGCCTAGGAAATGCTAGGAAACCCTAGGTTTTTGACCATTTTTATGTATGAGCAGTGTGCGGGTAGTGCTATTTCAAAACCCTGAAAATCTTCAAGGTGTGGACATAGGAACCACCAATCCCAAGCAAAGAACTTAGGTATTTTGGTGGGTTTAGGATAAAATTGCATTTTTCCCAGAGTAAGAGACATAATTGGGGCTCTAAGCTTGTAGCCCTTCCTAGCCCTAGGAGAGGGTTTAGTGAAGCGATGGGTAATTGGAGTCTTGTGGTTGAATAAGAACTCTAAATAGGTTATCTTGTAGCTCTTACAACATTTTCACACCCCTGCAAGAACTCAATTGAATGTTGAGGGTATTTGGCCTTTAGGGAAGAATAAGGGTCAAGGGTGAGATAGTGGCAAGGCACCAAGATTGGCTTGGTAGGAGCTGATAGCAGGGTTGGCTAGGAGAACCAGGGGTGCCTAACAATCATTAGGGCCTATAGGTTGAGGGGTGGAAGAGTGACACCAAAAAGGGGTTTGCCAAGGTGAAACCCAGAGCATGGAACAGTGAGTGTTTCCATCCAACCCTGCCCTATCACTTGGCCTTTTCCCAAGGAAGAAGACTTCGGCATGGAAATGTTGTGCTTCTTCATAGCTTCCTCCAATGCTGCGAGCCTCACAAAACAATGTGCATCATTATGCCTTGACTTTTCACAAAAGAAACAATTTTCCTTCTTCTTAGACTTGGAAGATGATTCTCTTGAGTTAGAAGGAGGTGTAGTCTTATGATCATTCTTCTCCTTAGGCTTGGAGGGATGCTCACCACCTAGAGGAGAATCTGTCTTAGGCTTCTTCTTATTCTTGCCCTTTACCTTGGAAGATTGAGCCATCAAGGCATGACTCTTAGGAAGAGCATCCATTTGGATCAACTTGGCTTGCTCCCAAGCCAATCGATCACAAAACACCTCAAAGGAAGGCATCTGATAAGCATCTCCCATAGCATCCATGGTAGAATAGAAGGTGGAAGAAAATACTTGAAATGCACCACACAACCTAGACATGATCAAGAAGATACACTCTTTATTTGTCTTTGCACAACCACATCCTTTCAACTGTGATAGAATCAACTTGAACTGTGCAAGGAAGTCTTGAATAGTGGGAAAGGTATCTAGAGAGAGAGAAGTGAGATCAGCTTCGAGCTGCAAGATCTTGAACTGATTGGCCTTTCCATACAGCTCAACAAGCTTATCCCACACCTCTCTAGCAATTGTACACTCTGTAATATGAAACAAAAAATTATCAGAAACATGGAGGCCTATGAGTCCTCTCGCTTCATCCATTTTGTTGCGATGGAAAGACTTCTCAAATTCCTTAGTGAACTCGGGTTGTTTGCATCCAACATTTTCCAAAAACCCCAAGATTGCAACAATTGTGTCATCTTAAGCTTCCACATGTGATAATTGTGTGGAGTGAGTAGTTCAATCTTCGGATCTAACATGTTTTGCAAATGAAAATGAAGAGACCAATATACTACTTATACCCCCCAGAAACAACAATGTGTAATACCCAAGAATTCTTTCCAAAAAAACCAAATTTGAGGCAAAAAAAAGGCAATGGATGGCAAAATTCATAGCTTCTATGAAATAGTCACATCTCTGGGAGAGAACTCAACAAGCCTTCCATCACCATGCTGACAAATTTGATAAATGGAGAGTAGATTCTATGAAATATCAGGAACAAGAACATCATCAATGCAACCATCCTGCATTTGAACTGAGCTCACTCCTAAAATAGGAATCTTAGAATAGTCTCCAACTGCAATGTGAGTAGTATGACTATCAAAGAGAGAATCATGAAGGTCTCCATCATGAGTCATGTGATGTGAGGCACTAGAATCAAGAATCCAACCATCATGGGTAGAGGACAAACCTCTTACTGCAAGGGCTTGGCCTTTTCCCAAGGAAGAAGACTTCGGCATGGAAATGTTGTGCTTTTTCATAGCTTCCTCCAATGCTGCGAGCCTCACAAAACAATGTGCATCATTATGCCTTGACTTTCCGCAAAGGAACAATTTTCCTTCTTCTTAGACTTGGAAGATGATTCTCTTGAGTTAGAAGGAGGAGGTGTAGTCTTCTGATCATTCTTCTCCTTAGGCTTGGAGGGATGCTCACCACCTAGAGGAGAATCTGTCTTAGGCTTCTTCTTACCCTTGCCCTTGGAAGATTGAGCCATCAGGGCATGACTCTTAGGAAGAGCATCCATTTGGATCAACTTGGCTTGCTCCCGAGCCAATCGATCACAAAACACCTCAAAGGAAGGCATCTGATAAGCATCTCCCATAGCATCCATGGTAGAATAGAAGGTGGAGGCAAATACTTGAAATGCACCACACAACTTAGACATGATCAAGAAGATACACTCTTTATCTGTCTTGGCACGACCACATCCTTTCAATTGTGATAGAATTAGCTTGAACTGTGCAAGGAAGTCTTGAATAGTGGGAAAGGTATCTGGAGAGAGAGAAGTGAGATCGGTTTTGAGCTGCAAGATCTTGAACTGATTGGCCTTTCCATACAACTCAACAAGCTTATCCCACACCTCTCTAGCAGTTGTACACTCCGCAATATGAAACAAAAAATTATCAGAAATATGGAGGCCTATAAGTCCTCTCGCTTCATCCATTTTGTTGCGATGGAAAGACTTCTCAAATTCCTTAGTGAACTCGGGTTGTACGCATCCAACATTTTCCAAAGACCCCAAGATTGCAACAATTGTTTCATCTTAAGCTTCCACATGTGATAGTTGTGTGGAGTGAGTAGTTCAATCTTTAGGTCTAACATGTTGTGCAAATGAAAATGAAGAGACCAATATATTACTTATACCCCCAGAAACAACAATGTGTAATCCCCAAGAATTTTTTCCAAAAAAAACACATTTGAGGCAAAAAAGAAAAAAGAAAAAAGGCAATGGATGGAAAAATTCAGGCTACAAAACTTTCACTTTCAAGCTATAGCAATAGATGACAAAATTTGAAACTTGCAAGCTATACCACCAAAAGATAGCCACACCTAGTGAATGTGGGATTATTTTTCTCTCTTTGAAGAAAAAGAGAGCACAAAATTACTACAAGCTCACCACCAAGCACTCCACACACCCTCTGCAAGTTTCTCCATGTAGGATGAATGATCAAGCAGCCACCTTGAGCCTTAGCTTACACAACAGTGAAAGCGCCAGAGTATTAAAGGATTAATTTTGACTCCTTTCTCACAAATGTGAGACTAATTTTTGTAGCAAGTGTTTTTTTTAAAGTGAACTTTTTCTTTGCATGAAAAAGAAGGAAAACCTAAGTGAATTCTTAGCAAACTCTTACACTCGGTAAGGAAATCTCCCATAAACCACGACCCTTGAAGCAAATCACGGCCTCCCAACTACAAATTGCAGCGCCTGCCAAAGACAAATTTGAGCCTGCTACAGAGGGATTTCGGCCTTCAAACAGCAAATCACTCCTCTAAATGAATCAAATCACCTTTTTAATGAAAAAATCAAGCCTGCAACAGTATGTTCTGTTGCCTGGGGAAGCTTCCAGTGCCTCTCTTCAACAGAGAAAATCGACCTCTTTCAGATTGCTCAACAATATTGATGCAAAATGCAAAATGAGAGCAATTTACTTTTTCCGCTTAAATTTATAAAAACTAAGAGTGCTTGGCTTAGATCCCACCTTCAAGCTGAATGTGATAGCAAGTGGATAATTTAATATCCATCCATGTTATTAATTCTATATTCTTGCTAGCATATTTTTCATATACTGCCTCCATAAGCAAGGGAAAGGCTTAAAAATTCAGCATAGGGGCCTTGACTTGGATTGGTGATTAGTTGTACTAGTCTATATTGATAGCTTGAAAAACTATGAAGCATTTCTTACGGATTGGTTTTTGGGTTCAAGCATAAGCTTACATTATGCTTACATTTAGTGAATACCACCAAACTAAGAGTGCTTGGCTTAGATCCCATCTTCACTAGGTTGAAGTTGGTGATAAAGCCACTAAAGAATTCTTCAAATTTATTCACGTCAAGTAGGTGAGAGAATAACTTAAGGCTATTCAATTTTCTCATCAACGACTCAATGTCCCTCTCTAAGATTAATAAGCCCTTTCAAGACCATTATAAACTATTTTTTTCAAAACCAAGAGAAAATATGGCCTCATAATTTGCAATTCACCACCTTGCTTAAGGAAGGCCATGATAACTCATGCATTTTACTTTTCCCACATTTATATTCTTCCATTATTTCTTTGGGATAAGAGCTAAACCATCATGTTTTGTGGATTATGCTTGACATTGATGGCCACTTGGATAGCATTATTGATGTTGAGGCACCAAATAATGAGCCAAAAAGATGACATTATGGAGATCGTTATCTCACAACCTAGCACCACTTTCTAATTGGCTCATCTATGATGACTTTAATTTTGTGGAATGAACTGAGGATAAAGAGGGAGATGTATTGAAGAGATGGTCCATTAGTGAGTAAGAAGCTTGGCTTTATTTTAATAATCGTTGAATGTTGTCAAACCCAATTTTTTTGTGGTGGCATGTCAATGTGGATCCCTTATTTATGGTATAACCTTCGTTCTTGCCTTGATAGGGTCCTTATGTGGCTAAATGATATCATGACTCATGGGAAATACATATTCCATCTCTTTGCATATGATGGATGGTTAGTGAGATTAAACCTAAAGATCATACTTTCTAACCACTGTCCCATCACATTTTAGATTGTGAGTAATAATGGACCTCACAAAATCCCCAACATGTAATTCAATCTAAATATGGAACTTGTTTCTTACAAGAGAGTTCTATCCAAATCATTGTATGGGTTTAGAACCTTCAACTACATCTAGCGCTCATTTATAGGTAGACTGAATTGACATGTTTACTTGCATTGCTACCTTTCTACAATATTTATTGTAAACAAGTGGAAAATAGCCAAAAATAGGTTGAGGTAATACTAAAGAGTAACTTGTGAGGGTTTTCATTCAACTACAAATGACCTTTTTGACCTCCAACATTAGACCTTGGTTTTTGGGTTCAAGCATAAGCTTAAATTTAGTAAATACCACCAAACTAGAGTGCTTTGATTAGATCCCAACTTCACTAGGTTGAATTTGGTGACAAAGCCACTAGTTAAAGAATTCTTCAAATCTCTCTACACCAAATAGGGGAGAGAACAACTTTAAGGCTATTCAATTTTCTCATTAAAAACTCAATGTCCCTTTCTAAGATTTATAAGGTCCTTCAAGACCACTATAAACTAAGTTTTTCAAACCTAAGAGAATCATGCAAGTACTCTCAAGCTTTAAAATGATGCTTGAAAGTTTCCTCTAATTTTGGTTTTTCTACTCAAGCTTCATGTGATTCTCCACTCAAGTTTGATGAGCTTATTATTTTATGCTTATGCAAATGACCTTTGAGAAGGTCTGTGATCTTTGTATTTTCCCTTCTGAATTCTTCAAAGCTACTAGATATTTTACTACTCAAAACCTATTATAACTCTACAAGGAAGCTCTTCTAAATGAAGGCTTAGGTAGTGACAACAATCGAGGAATATTAAGTTTATAGGTCCAAGTTTTAGGATCCTAAATTGATTTCCAACTAGAATTTTTGCCTAACTAGTGAACTAATTCATATTGATAAGAACCACAATCAAAATAAATATTCACATGATCTTATGGGGACATTATGTTTTCTATTTATTGTATTTTAGATATGTATTATTTCCACTATTATCTTTCAATCTTCTATCACTCTGGCTATAAAAGCCCACAGTAAACAATCACTTCAAATGTTAGCTACTTGTAGATCTAGCTGCCTCATTCATTTTTTGTGTCAAAAGAACCCAATAAATTCAAAATCCTAGAGTGTTTTTCATTCAATACTGTCAAATGAATCAAAGGTCTTTCAAAAGAAAAGATAGTTGCATATTTATTCAATTGATCAAGATTGCAATCCTTGCAAAACAATGAGGGTTAAAAATAGCCACATAGGCTTGAAAATCATATTTTTCTAATCCTTTGAACTCCGTTGAAATCCTAGTGAGTGTATTCAGGAGGAAAACCCTAGGGAATTTGTTTTTACTATCCAAACAGTTATTGTAAATCACGCAATTCTTGTGCACACATTGAAGTTTATGCTACTCACTCAATTGCAATGCCTCTTTACTGTATCATGAATTCAGAGAGCAAACAAAGGAGGCAGAGCACGTCTCTACTTTGAATTTTCCATTAGAAACAACATAATGAGACTTGCTTCAATCAATCTTCATTGCACCATGTTACACCGCAATTGTGCAATTACTATTTACTATTACTATGTAGGGTAAAATGTGAATGTAATGTGAATTTTGTAGATGAATAAATTGTGCTTTCACTTTGCTATCAAAATAATTATGAATAAAAGCTATCTCATTTTATTGATATGTGAAGAAATGCATGTATGTGAAATGGAAGGTTATTGAATTGATATTCTAACTTTGGAGATGTATTATGTGTAATGAATATTTTGTTGAATAGCTGACTACCTTGGACATATTTTGAGAATGTGGATGTAGGTATATGTTCATTCCTCTAGGCAGAGGGGAAGTATCACTCAGGAGTAGATCTTGGTTGGGTAACCAGTAACATAACCTATCTGAGCTTACACACCATAGTACAATAATTGAGCCAAGTTAGCATGTTGGGAATAGGTAAGTAATCCTTAGTGTAATGTTTTTGCATTAGTAAATGTCTTGATTACTATTGAATGCAAGCTTAGGTGGTATCTATGTGTTTGAAGTTTATGGACCTTTGAGCTTCCCTTCGATACATATTTATGTTAAATGTATACATGTGTATGAGTATATTTATACATTGATCTGTGCATGGAGCATAATTATATGCATGTATGTGTAAGTAGAAATACTTACCAACATGCTCACATGAGGTATCAATTATATATATGTGAATATATAAACACTTAACAAATGTGTATCGACGAGAATATGATAACCTGATATATGTGTGAACATATTAGATATGCATGTGCCTAATTGTACAATCGAATGTATACATACATATATATAAGATATATACATAAATACATGTATACGTATGTATACATGAGCATAGAGGAATATGTATATATTTATATTTATATTTATATATATACAGTCGGCACTATGTACAATATTATTATCTTGTGTATATATGAAGTAATGATATATATATCACTCTGATGTAATCATTCGATTATCGATAATGTTATGGCTTTGTACAATATAAGTATTATGTGCCTAGATATATCTATATATATACATAAATACACATGAGTATTTATACTTGTATAGAGGTGTGTGTGTGTGTATATATATATATATATATATCATTATGAGAATGTTTGCTCATTTGTGTTCATCAGTATATCGAATGAATACATACTTGATTGACATGGTGTATATATAAATGTGAGTGTGTGTTTATATACTTATTGATTTTTCAATTATCAAAATTAGATAATTTTGATTATATCTACATAATAGTTAGCAACTTATACTTTTGATAAGTCTGGGGGGTTATAAGTATATATATTATTATATATATAAGGAATGTATATATACGTGTGGGTGATCCCACAATAGTGGTTTACAATTTTTGGCCAAACTGGACACTTAAATTATTATTTTTAACTAAATCTTCACATTCGGGCACCTATAGCGGCTAAACCGTGAGGAATTTGAAGATGATGCAAACTAGAGTCTCGTCACATTTTATCTGTAGATTCTAAAAATATTTTTTTCAAAATTTTTGAAATCAGATTGCACTTCTTTTTCCATCTCCCACGAAAATTGGTTTTTTTCAGAAAAAGTGACGCACACCGTATAACGCATAACTTTTTTTCAATAAAGGATAAAATTATAATTCTCTCGAATTTAGATTTGTAACTCCGATATCTAGTGCTTCCACTTGGTTAGATAGCTTTTATTGAATATTTTTTCTTTAATCAAGTTTCGAAGTCAAACCAATTACAATTTAGACATAGCGCGACTGTATAATGTGTAACTTTTTTTCTATTTATCGAAATTCTTTTTTTTTTGTGTGTTGGATCAAGGACTTCAATATCTGGTGCACTCATATTTTTCATTTTTTTTTTTGATAATCTGCTATTTTTCCACATGTGCGTAACATAGACCTTCATTTTTGATGAAAAACCTATGTTTAATAAAACTAAAAAACAAATACATAATAAAATTAAAACATTTTAAAATTATATTCGTTGGATAGCTCGTTCCGAGGACTACCTGATTCCAATTGGTTTTTTGAAGACTCCTCCATTTTCATCCTCAACTCGAGCTCCGAAGCGTAAAAAAATAGGATTTTTTGTGAACAATTTCAAAAATCAAGGAAAAGGGGGGTTCACTAGAACCAGGGTTCATTCGAACCCCCTTCAATATGCATTTTTCTTTTTTTTTGGGCGAGAAATGTGGGCCCAGTAATTAATGGGTTCGCTCGAACACTAGTTCAGTCAAACCCCTTTTTGGTTTGGTCAAACTTGTAGGTTCATTCAAACCCCCAAAACCAATTTTTTTGCCATGGGGTCATTTTTTCTCAGTTTTCCTTCCTCCATCAAATTGTAAACCACTATTGTGGCTTCACCCGTGTATATATAATAAATATAATAAGATAAAGGTTGATCCTTAGAAGCATATATTTAGTCGATACAAGGAAAAATTAGAGCTAGCTATATATTATAAAGCGCTACAATTACATAGCGCATTTGATGTTCAGGTTGTATACTTTGACCAACATTCTAACTTCTCCATTGTAGGAAGCATTGAAACATAGGTGTATATATCAAAGGGTGAGATCTCTTAAATACAAGTAGAACATTGCTTATTTGGCAACACACTATGAAGTAGCATATAGGAAATGAGGTATTTTAGAGACCTATATATATATATATATGATGCCATATACTTTAAATGGAAAGGTCAAGCATATGTTACTTATGACTATATCTTGAGAGGCTGAGTTTTACTCTTGTTGCCACGCTTAGTGGAACACATATGTTTCAATATAGCTTGTTGCATTAAGTCAATACATGGTGAAGATTTAGTCGAAACCTATAATGGAATCTTCTTTGACTTGGTAAAACTTTAAATGTCATGTCTTTGAGCTCAAACCAACATCTATTAAGTCATGAGTAAATAGGTCGACAAATTTTTCAAAATGAATAAATATATGAATTGACTCATACCATGACTTAGTCAATATAATCTTGCTGTTGCAAATTGGTGTTTGAATGTTTCAAATAGAATGGAAACCACATCAACTGTTATTTGGAGAGTATTTATTTGGCACCACCTTTGGTAACTTGTTTGTTGTAGATGTCCATTGTTTGAAGTAATTCGACTTGCACCATATCAATCATGTGCAGATTTGAATAAGTCTCTTTTTGTTGTCAAGAAATAAGGTCGATCTGTAGTTGTGTTTGTTGAGTAAGTTATTATATTAATGCCACCTTTTTCCTAAGTTGAGTGAGTAGGATGTGCATGGTTTTTGTTGTCAATAACCAAGCCTAATCTATAGGATGTGAGGCCTCATTGTTGTTGTATAAATAGCAGGGAAAACTCATTTGTTGAGGATACATTCTTGTAAGCAATTTTACTCTGCATTATTTTTAGTTTTACTCAGTTTTATTTGACAGAGAGAGTGTGTTCAATTATATTGAAAGTGAGTGGATTTGAGAGAAATATTCTATCAACTTGAGTATTAGAGGATTTTTTGTGACGTCTCTTGAGAAGCTATAATCAATCTTGTTGTTGTTTGGAGAAGTTGTTATTGCTATCAATTGATTGGATAGTGATAACAGGCATGAGGATATTCTTCTTTGTTATTTTATTTATGAAATAATTTTTCTCCATGAATACTTGAATTGTCTTTTACGAGTACTTGCATTTAGGGAATCTAGAATGTCTTTGAAAAAGGAAATAGAAGCTTTTATGTTATTTTTATGATGTGCTTGTATGTACTCCATAATAAGAGGTTTGTGTTTATCATAAGTGTTACATACTAGATATGATTAAACATGAGTGGTATAAGTGTTACTCTTAGCTAGGTTATTGATTTAACTCAAATAGCTAGTGTCCACTCCTAAGATTGGGAAGGGAATATTGAGATTGAGATTCGCCCATGTGGATGTGTAAATCACTTGAGCTTATGGAATTCTATATGTTTGCAAACATAGGTGGGATTAATACCTAGTGAGTTAAAGTAGGTACTTGGTTAATTACTTTACACTCTTGAAATGAAGTCACATTATTGACAAGACTCTACTTTGATTAGCTCTTTTATTAAAAGCGGTACACTCTCGAAGGGAAGCATCTATTGCTATGATTATGCTTTGATTGAGGTCAATCATTAATGTGGATATTCTCTTGATGGAAACCACTTATTAGTATGATATATTACTGATTAGAGTTAGTCATTTATGAATAATTAGTCCATAAATAGAATAATCCTATATAGCTACTCTCTAGATTATAGAGTTACACTTGGAACTAGAGTGTCTTTTATAGTGATTGGCTTGTATATGTTAAGTTAACTTGTGGACAACGAAAGCCTATAACAATGATGGAATTATCCATAAGATATTATAGAAGGTTTTGAAAGGGAAATAGGCTATTCTAAGTTTATGGATTACCTAGGGAATTAAATTACCTAAACTTAGTATATGAATAGTCAAGATCCAAACCGAGCTTGTAGAAGTGTATGTGAATAGATTGACCTTCATTCAGATTATCGTTTGAGAACAATTTGGCCAAAGTAGTGTAAGTAGCCACTGTTTGCACTGTCAAATTCATCATGATCTAATATTACATGCTAGTTCCAAATTGTGAGTTGACAAGTTCTAGTCATGTGGGACACAACACTAAGCTCAGATACGTTATGGATACGAGGGTTTACCAACCAATATCTTTTTCAAAGGGTAGGGTCATCTATCTTTGATAGATGTGCAGGGTATTGCATATAATTTTATGGTTGGTGGAAAATCGCTTGAGTGATGTTTCTCCTCATCAGTTGGTGGCCAAGGTTTGCAGATGGGTATGCCAATATCGAGGACAACTAGAGTTTTTGCACCAACGAGTAGGGACATTCAAAATGTATGCACTGATGCAGGGACATCAGGACTAGTTTGTATAGCTATTGTCAGATGAAGCTTAGAGGAGCTAATAACATAGAATGTATTCATTTATGTACAAGGATGTAGCCATGAATGTTATACTTGAGTTCATTCAATATGATATCTTTGTATTTGGAAGATTTTTGAAATTACAATGAAATGCAATGGAAGTTTGGAAATAGTGTTGTTTCAATTAAGCATGTAATTTACATTATGGGAAGAAATTTTTTTATTGCTATGTCGTGACATTATAGAATATTCACTTAGCATGAAATTTTGGAAATTTTCTAAGTAGAACATCGAGGTTGTTACACACCACCTCTCATTTCCATCCCATAGGATTGAATTTATTCTCATCGCTTGATTCTTAGAATATGACACAAAAAATCCTTTCTATTCTTAAAGACTATCACTGGAAGTCCATGCATAGAAAACTTTCCCAGTGCCACAAGTACATATTATAACTACAAGGCCAAGCCAAAGAGGACATTCATTGGTTTATTTGAAGTTGCATTGAAGTTTCAAGGGTAATATTAACATTACTTACATAATTTTTCAAGGATTCTAGTGTTGATGTTTGTCCTTGATGTCAAAGGTCTTGTTCATTCATTTGTCATTGATGTCAAGGTGCTTGTTCATTCATTTCATGGTGTTGATAAAAAAGTGGCATTTGTCCTTTGATGTCATCTTTATGACAGAGTTACTTCATTACAGGGTGATTGTTGATCATTAAGAGGTATATTGAGATGGTGGGTTGATAGTGTTATTTTTCATTCATGGAGTCTTCTCTTCACAAGAATCCTTCATTTGGTATTCAGTGGAAGATTTTTGCATAAAAGCATGATTGATAAAGATAGGGATATGGGCAGAGATTGTTATTAATATCTATTACAAAATGGACTTGAAGAATCATTGTCAATTGGACCTCAAAAAGTTAGAAAGTGATCACTGTCAAAGATTGTTTCCATTTCTTATTATTTGTTTCAAAGACAGATAGAGGGAAAATTATAATGGTGGTAATTCCTTTTTTTTAGGGTTTTGGTTGTTGAAATCTCTTTATCTTATAATCTAAAACACTAAGCATTTCCCTAAGATCCTTGAATACCTAGGGTTTATATATTATGAAGGTCATCAATTCAGAGTTATCTTTATGCTAGATTTGCTTGTTGAATGGCTATACATGGTGGAAAGTTGCTTAAGTGACAACTTGAGGGTTTAAGCTCATCAGACAACCGACCCCTACTCTTAGGTGTTACCGGTTAGAAAGGTTTAAGACTTATGTTTTACAACCCATAGTAAGATCGATGGTCATTATTTAATTGATGGATTGGTAGATTTCAAAGATCAAAGGTCCTCTTTTAAGACTAAAGACTGGCTACTTCTTGAGGTCTTCACATTGACGAGCATATGGGTGTCATCACCCTTGTTTTAGTTGTACATACAATCTTGTAACTGTATTGAGGTAGTGATGGCATGTGGATCTTTGCCAATGCTTTGAGGGTATTATAACTATGGTCTAGGCTCTGTGAGAGTGGATTGAAGACTATTATACTATGTTTTTTTTCAAGACAATACACAAGGAAGGAGACTTTGATAATAGAATATCAAAGGGTTATATGGCGCCTTTGTTGATTGTATTCATGAAATGTGTTTTCTTTGCACATATTAGTTGATCTGAATGAGATCATAGGTGATTGGAGTTTGATTGGAAGTAAGGATAGTGTGTGAATTTTTATAACAATGCTCTAGATGTGCAAATGTACATGTGATTGAAGTCTAACATTGTCTAGGTTGTTTATCATAATAGGGGACATGGTTCTATAAAAGTCATTTTTGTGTCATCTATTTGTTCATTCAAAGAAGGTTACAGTCAAGGTGTGAGCATAGGTTGAGGATTCTTTGTTCATATATACATCAATTTAAATCTTGTTTGTGTGTGTTGAGATAAGGGGATTCTTGTAAATAAATTATTATACATGCATGCAAGGAGGGATAAGTTTTGAATGTTTGTATGTGAAACAAGGGAAATTGATAATTTGGAGCATATTGTAAATAAAGTAGTACTTTGTACATTTGTCATTCATTTCTCATTGGATTTGGTGCTCCTGTTTTTCATAGGGAGTTAGTACTCCTAGAATTTTGTATTTAGTGAGAATTTGGTCAGTGAGACCTAATGGTGAACAAAATGTGAGGATTGGATTGGTTCTTCAAAACCAACCAACACTCATACAGTGGTTTTTTTCCCTTTCTAGGGTTTTCCACTTATAAAACTTGTGTCATGGTGATTCTTATGTGTTATCATTGAAGTTTGTGCTTTTCAAAAGTTGTTTAATTGATTTATTTTTGTGTACCACTGATTCAACCCCATCCCCTCTCAGTGGTCTTGAGTATTCCTTCAATTGGTATCAGAGCAATGTTTCTTGCAGAAGTTTAATCAACTTTGGTTGATCCTGATAGTGGAATACTATGGCTAATTAGGAAGGATCTTCTACCTTAAAAGCACCTTTGTTTGATGGCACTAATTTTTCTTTTTGGAGTATTAGGATGGAGGCTTACTTGTCTTCTTTGGGATTTGATGTATGGACATCAGTAGAAAATAGTTATATAGTGCCTTCACAACATCCTTCTACTGCTAATGAGAAGAAATATTATGAGTGCTTGATGCCAAGGTCAAGAATTCCATCCTTTGTGGTTTGAAAAATGAGATCCTTGTTAAATTCATGCATTGTAAGAGTGTAAACAACGTTTGGGACAAGTTAGTCAGTATTTATCAAGGTGATGTCAAAATCAAGGAAGCCAAGTTGCAAACCCTTAGAGAAAAGTTTGAAGGGTTAAAATGAATGAAGAAGAAAATATTGTAGATTATCTTCTTAGAGTAGATGAAACAGTCAATACTACGAGAGGCTTTGGTGAGAAAGTTGAAGATTCAGTTGTCAAAAATTTCTTAAGATCATTGCCTCCTAGATATGATTCTAAGGTATATGTTGTTAAAGAGGCAAAAGACCTAAACAAGTTCACTCTAGATGAGTTACATGGAACATTTACAGCCTATGAAATGAGAACACACAATGAAGTATCTATAAAAAAGAATAAACATTTAAAACTATAAAGAAATACAAAGCAATAGACTTTGAATCTGAAGACTTAGATGAAAAAGAATCAAATTTTTTTAGAGGGTTGAAGAAGGGATCTAGAAAGTACAAAGGAAAAATTCCTTTCAAATATTTTAACTGTGGAAAAATAAGACATTTTTCTACCAAGTGTCCTTATGCAGAATCTAAAAGTAATGTGGAAGATGATAGGAAACAAGACAAAAAGAAGCAATATGATTTTAGAAGAAAGAATACTTTCAAAATGAAAAAGAATCTCTTTATCAAAGACATTGATATAACTAATAGTAGTTCTAAAAGTACTAGTGATGAAGAAGAAGAAACTCTATTCATGGCTACTGTTGTGTGTTCAAATGTAAAAAAAGGATAAATATGATAATATTTCTAATAAGGATCAACAAGTTGAAGAAAGTGAAGTAGACCTTGAAGGAGAACTACTTTGTGCTTTAAAGGAGATAAAGAGATTAAAGAAGGAAGCCTTGAAAGATGTCAAAACAATCAAGGATTCTGACGTCCAACTTATAATCAGCCCAAAAAGTCAACTGGAAGTGAGTAAAAGAATTGGAGATGTGATAAAAAAGGAGTTAGAAGCCAAAGATTTTTCAAGTTTTAGAGGCAAAAATTATGAGTTTAAGAGGCTATAAAGGTATGACAACGATAGGTTGGAAGATCTTTTGGGAAAAAAAGAGATTCAAAGAAATGAATGGTTTGGGGTGTGTGTTATATTCTGCGAAAAGTGAGAACCAAGCCATGATCTAATGTAAGTCATAGATCACATGCAACTTCACTCAATAGATGATCGAAGATCAAAATAGCAGAATGAAGAGAAATTTGAAATGAGAGAAAAATAGAGACAAAACAAGAGAATTTTGAGAATACTCTTGTGACTCTTAGTGAACAATCACCAAACTAGCCAAACTAGTGAAGTTGAGAGGAGAGTGCTCAATATATAGAAGAATAAGGGAAAATACATCCAAGAGGTGCATTAACTCCTACTACCCATAAAAGGTGGGAGGTTATCACCTACTTGGTAAATGACAAAACATGTGGCATAACCTCCTCAAGTGAAGAAAGGAGAGAGGTGGCACATAAAGCCAGAAGAGGGTGAGAAACCTAACTACCCCATTACCTAACTAGGTAAAAACAAAATAGTGGTTATGAGAGATGGCACAACAAGCCAAAAGAGGATGTGTAAATCAACTACCCATGTGTGGGGAGAGTGACACATGTAGCTATTGTATTTTTCCACATGTCCTCATATTACCATATCTAATAAACCTAAGCAAGCTTAAATAATAATGTGTAGGAAAAAGAAATACCCCCTAACATAAGGAAATCAATAAACCTACACTAACAACCCCCCTTAAGTGTAGCTTAGGTGGGTGAAAAGATGGGTCCCAACAAATGAGGCCATGTTAGGTACCCATGTACATAGAGATCCACCCCCAAAAGAAGAAAACCCCCCATAAGAGGAATAGCCCACCCAATAGAGAGACAAAATACCCCCCTAAAGTAGAGAGAGTAGAATGAAGGACTAAGAAGCCCCTCCTGAAGTAGACACCCGACGTACCCCTAACAAAGCTCACAAATGAAGGAACTTGCTCTCTATGAAGGGTTTGGTGAAGATGTCCATAGTTTTCTTCGATGTAGAACAATACTTAAGATCAATGATGCCTTCCTGAATCAGCTCAGACGAATGAGTGCATATGTATCTCAATGTGTTTTATCCTTTGGTGATGAACTGGATTCCTTGAGATCTGTATTGCACTTTGGTTATCACAAAAGATGACTGTAGGCTTTCTGAATGGAATGCCAAACTTAGTGAGAATATTTTGAAGCCAAATAGCCTCATTGGTGGCATTAACTACCTCTCGATACTCAGTCTTTGTAGATGAAAGAGAAATTGCAGACTGCTTCTTGCTCAACCAACAAACTAGACCGGAACCAAGTGAGAAGCAATACCTAGAAGTAGACTTGTGATCTTGAGAATCACTTGCTCAATTTGAATCTGTGTATCCCACCAAGTCAATAGCCACACCTGCTGCATAGTGAATCCCATAACTGTGAGTACCCTTAATGTAGTGGAGGATCTGCTTAGCTGCCTTCCAATGCAACTCATGTGGCTCTTGCATGAATCTAGAGACCATGCCCACAACATATGAAATATTGGGTCTCATATGAGTCAAATAGATGAGACTCCCAACAAGCTGTTGGTATAAATTTGATGCAAAGTAGGGTAGAAGGTGTCAAAACAATCTCAATTCAACAACTTTTCCAATTCAATGGCCTTAACACATCAAACACAATGGTTTCCTTCACAAACCACCTTTATGCTTTGTAAGGCAACAAACTAGGTTTTTCAAGCATAATTTTCAAACCCCGCCTCATACCTAGAAAAAAATTACAGATTTAGACACCCATTAAGGCATTTGAAAACATATTGAATTTGCAGGGGGGTTACTTTGGATCACAACCTCCAATTTTCTACTGCTACTCTTGAACAGAGGCCTATTTAGGCTTGTTTGAAAGAGCAACAACAAGGTTTTCACTCTCTAGGATTCTAATTTCCAAACCAGACCTCCAAACATGTCAAATAAGCGGCTAAACTGTGAGAAATTTGAAGATGGTGCAAACTAGAGTCTCATCAAATTTTGTCTGTAGATTCTAAAAATATTTTTTTCAAAATTTTTGGAATCAAATTGCACTTCTTTTTCCATCTCCTACGAAAATAGATTTTTTTCAGAAAACAACATTTTAAAAAAGTGACGCACACCATATAACGCATAAATTTTTTTCCATGAAGAATAGAATTCTAATTCTTTCTAATTTAGATTTGTAACTCTGATATCTAGTGCTTCCACTTGGTTAGATAGGTTTTATTGAATATTTTTTCCTTAATCAAGTTTCAAAGTCAAACGAATTACAATTGCATGATATAACGCTGTAAACTTTTTGTATATGTCAAAATTTTATTTTATTTTATTTGTTGGATCAAGGACTTCAATATCTGGTGCACTCATATTTTTCAATTTTTTTTTTGATAATCTTCTATTTTTCCACATGTGAAGAACAAAGAAATTCATTTTCGATGAAAAACCTATGTTTAATAAAACTTAAAAAACAAATACATAACAAAACCAAAACATATTAAAATTATATTCATTGGATAGCTTGTTATGAGGAATACCATAATCATTTGAAATAAATTTTAAATAAATTCATTTGATCCCCAAAATCTAAATCAAAAGTGATTTTTTATTAGCATTTTGATAGGTGTAAAGTAGACGCATTTATAGGTATGGTTTAAAACTAGCGAGGTTCTATCCAAGGGGTTTGATCTAAGGTGATTTGATCAAACCCTCTTCAATTGGAATCCTTAAAATGGAACTTTTTAAGGCTTAAATCATTATATTTTCTAAAAATATGTGATTTCAGCTAAAATTCGTTCCTCTTAGGAATTGTAAACCACTATTATGACAGCACCCTTATGCAACTTATTTGTCTAAAAACTTGAGTTTTCAGCCTAGGGCATTAACTAAATCACATCAATCCTCCACCCCTACTCTTGCAAACACCAAAGACACAAAATAAAACCTAGCTACTTCCATTCCACCAGTTCTTAGGCCATTTCACTGGTGGATTGGCTCAAAAATCCATTTTCTTCACTCAAAGCACGAAAAACCTAGGCTTTCAGAATGGTATGGAGTAATTTGCTTCTAAAATGCTCAAAACTGAATGAAATTTAATGAAACCAAGTTTTCTAGAAATTGGATTCAATTTCACATCTCCTCCAATGAATTTGAGACCACTTACAGGTCATATGGGGCCGTAGTCCCTTTTGTAGCAGCAAAATACAATAGGAAAATGCAGAAAAATAAAGCTTTATTGATGTTCAACTTTCAAAATCACCACCAGAACCTTGGTTCGAGCATTACATAGATTATTTAATATTTTCCAACCAAAACCAATCGACCACAACTACTTTTCAAATCCCTTAACCATTCAACTTCCTCCAAATGCAAAACTACAAAGTTGCATAGCAACTTTTTGTAACTTTTAGCAAAATGGATCAACTTTTACAATTCAACCACAATTGACCCAAAAAAATCACAAAGACATTAAACATGGTCTAAACATACCTTATTCAATCAAAAATATAACTCAAACACCAAAAACAAAACATTAGAGTCTTTCATGCATCATGGAGGCCTATGGTGCCCTGCACCAAAAGTGCCATCAACCAAAGGTGAAGAACACTTAGCCTCAAGTTTGACCCTTGATAGAAATGGAGTTGAGGTAAGCTTATAGTCAACCATATGGAATCTAGAGATAATTTCAAGTGTGTACTTGGGTTTTCCAAGGAAGATACCTAAAGATGACTAAGTGATCTCAGTCCCCAAGAAATAATGTAAAAGACCCAAGTCTGACATCAAAAATCTATCATGTAGAGCAATTTTCACTACCTTGATGATGGATGAGTGACTCGCAGTGATCAACAAGTCATCAACATACAGAACCAAAAATGTGAGAGTGTCATCCTACTACAAAATGTAGACGTTTGGATCAGAATGGCATCGAGTGAACCCAACTATTAGAAGGAAGGAGTCCATCTGGGCATACCAAGCTCGAGAAGCTTGTTTAAGGCCATAGAGAGACTTCTGAAGATGACACACAAGTGAACGATCCTGGATGAACCCATGTGGCTGCTCCATGTAGATTTCCTCCTGAAGGTCACCATGAAGAAAGGAAATCTTCACATCCATCTAATGAACTTCCAACGATGGGTTGTAGTTATAGCAAGGACAAGTCGGATGGAATTCATCTTAACAACTAGTGCAAAAGTCTCTGAGTAGTCAATCCTAGGAACCTAGGAGAATCCTTTTGCAACCAAGTGAGCCTTATGCTTATCAACTGACCCATCTGCTACAATTTTTTTTCAATAGATCCACTTGCATCAAACAAGTTTCCTTCCTTTAGGAAGAGGGACTAAATCCCATGTGTGATTCCTCTCTAAGGAATTGAACTCTTCCTGCATTGGAGCATCCCACTCGGGAATACCTGAAGCTTCTCGAAAGGACTGTGGATCAGAAGCTGAAGCAACGAAGAGATGTGGGGCTTGTTGAAACTGTGACCTTGTTCTTCTAGTATCTGATGGATCACCAACCCAATCACCAGTTAACTCATGTGTCTGACAAGCCCAAAGAGGGGTAGGGGTTGGAGAGTCTGGAGGAGAATCATCAACCTCTAACTGATGACTAGGAGAAGAATGTGAATCCTCATCATCATTGTCACCATTTGAAGTGGTGGAAGAAGACTCCCCATCAAGATTAGGAGGATTAAGATCCTTTGAAGAATTGTCATCATGATGCGTAGGCTCCAATCTGATAGTGGATCCAGAGAAGTGGTAAGAGAAGAACTACAAGGGCTCTCCTCAAAATGAACACTCCTCTCAATGAACAACTCATGAGTGGTAGGATGGAGAAGCCTATAGCCTTTGACATCATCTTGATACCCAAAAAATATGAAAGGCTTGTTCTGCGAATCCATAGCCTTGCATTTCTTTGCTGGAATGTGGGCCCATGCAAGAGAGCCAAACACTCTAAAGTGCTTAACTGTGGGTTTTCAACCAATCCAAGCTTGAAAATGAGTTACCCCCTTCACAGCTTTGTGAGGAAATTTGTTCTATATGTAACACACATAGTTGATGGCCTCTGCCTAGTATTGAGGTGCCAAATATTTGGAGTGAATCATATAATTAACCATCTCTTTTAAGGACCTATTCTTGCATTTTGCAACACCATTCTGCTGAGGACTATATGGAATTGTGTGTTGCATGTTGATGCCTTGTGAAGCACAAAAATGTTCAAATTGATGATTAACATATTCAACCCCATTATCTATACACAAAATCTTGATGAACTTCCCAAATTGTTTCCCTATAAAAGCTTTGAAATCCTAAAAATTCTCAAAGACCTCAGACTTTTGTTTGAGAAAGTAAACCCAAGTGTATCTGGAATAGTCATCAATAAATGTCAAGACATATCTAGCCCTACTAAAACATGGTTGTGTAAATGGTCCTACCAAGTCATTGTGTACCAACTCTAATAGATTTGTAGCTCTTCATGCTTTTCCTTTATCATATTTCTCCTTAGGATGCTTACCAAGAATGCATCCCTAGAAAACTCCATCAGAAAATTGAATAGAAGGCAACTCTGAAACTATGTCATGTTGACTGAGTTGTTGCAAGTAACGGTAGTTCAAGTGCCCAAACCATTGATGCCACAAAAAAATCACCTCATTTTCATGAGTAAGGTTGTCGAAGGAGAGTCAGGAACAAAGTGAGAAAACTTATATAGTCTAGACTGATGATTTGCTTTTCCCATGGAAATTGTAGACCCATTATGTATTTCACTGATTACCTCTATATCTGGAGTGAACTCAACTTGCCTTCCAGAACCAGTGTGAGTGATCTGATAAACAAATAAGAGATTAGTTGACAAAGATGGAACACAAAGAACATCCTCAAATTTCCCTTCACCCACATCAACAAACCCTCTCCCATGCACTTCAACAGAAGTTTCATCACCCATTAATATGGTAGGCATAGAACATGGCTCCAAAGAGGTAAAATTATCCTCTGATGAGGCCATGTGGTGCGAAGCACCTGAGTCCATGATCCAAGAATTAGGTTGTGAAACAACAACAACTAGGTCCTTTCCCTTTCCTTTCCCCTTACTTTTATTTGTGTCCTTAGAAGACCCTTCTAATGAACTTTGTTTTACTGAATCAGGCACCTTGATATTGTTCTTTTCTAGAAGATGTGAAAGGTGGTCAATTTTTTTGTTTAAACATTTATTTTCATCATGGCCAGGCCTCTTACAGTAAGAAAACTTGACCTTCTCCTTCTTAGGTTGATCACCTTTTGATGAAGAGGTCTGATTATTTGCTTTTGAAGCAACAGGTTTATGATCTTTCTTCTTCTCTCACTGGTTCTTTTGTTTCTTATCCTTCTTGCTAGGCCCTTTATGTTCTTTTGTGCCCTGATTGATAGCTAAGGCATGTGACTTAGAGGGCTTAATTGTACCCATTAAAACCAATTTGTCTTGCTCCCTAGTGAGCTCTGCAGTAAATTCATCTAGAGAAGGAATTTTGTAGGTTGAACCTAGGGCACATTTTGTAGCATAGAATGTAGAAAAAAATATAGAATAGTTAGGAAAAAGCTTAGAAAGAGTACTCAAGATCAATTTCTTATCATCCTTCTTGATTCCACACTGTTATAACTACAATCTAATGGCTTTCAATTTTGTGAAGAAGTCTTGTATAGTGTCAAAACTACTAGGACTTAACCCGATGAGTTCATTCTCTAACTGATGACCCCTTAACTCATCATGCTTGCCAAAGAGGCTTTCCAATTTAGTCCACACATAATTTCACATTTTAGCAGACTCGATATGAAAAAGAAGGCCAAGAGAGATTGGCATGCATAGAGTACCAAAGGCTTCATCACATTTGTTGAACCATTTAATCTTTTCTGCATCATCTTTAGGTTCAGTTTCAAGTCCCATTGTAACACGATGATATCCATGTCTTTTCAGATATATCATCATCTTAGATTTCCATTCAAAATAGTTATATGGAGTTAAAGCTGGAAGTATGGATGCATCCATGACTGCAAAAAAGAAGATTGCAAAGCAAAAGGAAAAGTGTGAAAAAGAACACTAGACACCCCCCCTTTTTCACTTGTTTTTGAAATGACTCCCCCTAGAAATTACAATGTTGACACTTTATAATTAGTCAATTACAATGCAAAAAATCATATCTTTCAGACTCTTACAGGGCCCAAAATGGCCAAGAAATTGAAACTACAATTCAAGTACAATATGAGTTCTATTTGAGAGCACTGATACAAAGTACACAAAAAAATATGAACTTTAAAAAAATGACACCTCAAACAGAGTCCATTTACCCAAGTTATGGCTCCCAGAAGGTCTCAAAACGAGAACTGTGCAACAAAGTATGAGAGAATCTTCAAGTTTTGAAAAATTGGAGTATCAAATTAGAAAACCAACTTCACCACTATGTAAAGCATGAAATTATGCCCAAAATAAATAAAAATGCACTTGTAAATGCCTCCATATGGCTTAGAATGATCCTTCCAAAGTTGACCTACAAAACTTAAAGGCTCAACAAAGAGATGGTCAAATTTTCAAAAAAAAATCTGCCTACATCATGCCGATGTCAACAAAGTCTGTGCTTAAATTTGAAGGGTATTTAGCTATCACTGTCAGCTAAAGCTTAAAATTGGTGTTCATGTGGATGTCACAGGTCCACATGCCCTTCATAATATTTTGATGGAATATTCATAAGAACTAGGGTTAATTTTGACAACTTTAAGGTCGTCGCACCTTGGCCCGCCACTATTTTATTGTTAATGGAGCTGGATTGTTTTGGCTGGCTGATTATTCTTTTCTACCCCGGTTTTTCAAAGAAGTTCCTACTGGTGATTTTTTAAAGGCGTTGAATTTTTATTATCCCGGCTAGTACGATGTGTCTGTGGGAGACGCTGAGGGTACAAGGTACCCTGCGAACTGTGCAGGGTACCTTTGTACCCTGCAAACATTTTAATTTTTAAACCAAAAAAAATAATCACCCTTTCAATATGATTTGTGAAAAAAAAGATTGCCTTATTTTTTGAAAAAAGAATTCCATACGGTACAGCGCTACAGGGGTCATACGACTCAGAGTGTAAAATTTTTTTTCCTCAGAAATGACTTTCTTCGATTTTGACGAATGGGTAGTTGATATTTAGGTTCTCAGGCCTTCTAAGTGTGATGGAAAGATCCGTTTTGGCTGAAAGTGCTTTGATTTGATGGATGCTTCTAGGAACCACACTAAAACCCTTGTTTTGCAATTGGCTCCTCCAATCTCCGATTTTGGTGAAACAAAATCCAATATTGACTTTCTCAAGCCTTCTTGACGCTATGGAAATGCTAAAAACACCTCTAGGATTACTAGAAAGTTGTAATCACCCAGATCTCACAAGAACCAAATATGCAACCTGGATTATACAGATTCTTAGTTTTCCTTTAAACTATTCATGTTAGAGGAAAATGCTAGCTTTGGATTAGTCTCAAATCTCTCTAAGAAATCAGATAATGAAAGTGAACTAAACCAAACAAACACGCTTTGATACCATGTTAGATTCTACAAGAAGCAAGAACCGAGCTAGGATTTGTTTTCGGTTGTAAATCACATGCAACTTCACTCAACAAATGATCGAAGATCAAAATAGTAGAATGAAGAGAAATCTAAAATGAGAGAAAAATAGAGAGAAAGCAAGAGAATTTTGAGAATACTTTCGTGACTCTCACCAAAAAATCACCGAACTAGCTGAACTAGTGAAGGTGAGAGGAGAGTTCTCAATATATAGAAGAATAAGGGAAAATACATCCAAGAGGTGCATTAACTCCTACTACCTACAAAAGGTGGGAGGTTATCACCTACTTGGTAAATGAAAAAACATGTGGCATAACCTCCTCAAGTGAAGACAGGAGAGAGGTGGCACATAAAGCTAGAAGAGGGTGAGAAACCCAACTACCCCATAACCTACCTAGCTAAAAAAAAAATAGTGGTTATGAGAGGTGGCACAAAAAGCCAAAAGAGGATGTGTAACTCAACTACCCATGTGTGGGGAGAGAGTGACACATGTAGTTGTTGTATTTTTCCACATGTCCTCATGTTACCACATCTAATAAATCTAAGCAAGCTTAAATAATAATGTGTAGGAAAAAGAAATACCCCCTAACATAAGGAAATTAAAAAAACTACACTAACAAAGTTGGCCAAAACTCAAAAACTCATAATATTCAAAAGGAAGTTGGGAAAAGTAACCAAGTTGATGCACATGCTGATTATGGTTGTCCTAACAACAATGTTAATGCATATGGTTCATCAAAAATTAGAAATAAAATATTCACAAGTTCAACTCTTGCAAGAAGGAGTGCATCATTCAGGTTTAACTCTTACTTTTATGGTTATTGTTTCTATTGTAACCATTATGGTCACAAAGCTAATGATTGTAAGATTATCCTTAGAAGAAGATGTAACTTTATTGGTAGAACTCTTTTCATGGTTTTAAGCAATCTAAGGTGCCACAATTGCAATTACTTCAAATGGTCACATAGCTAAGTATTGTAGACCTAGTCTTGATGAATAAAAGAAAAGGGTTAATGATCATTCCATAAAGAAGATGAATCTTACTAACCTTGATAAGGAGGATAAACCAAAATCAGTCTGGAGGCAAAAAGAAAAGGTCACTAAAATTGAAAAATTAATGTTTTTGCAAGCTGCCCTGCATGCTAAGAAGGAGGATTTGTGGATCATAGATAGTTGTTCAAACCACATGACAAGTGACAAGAGCAAACTCACCAAGTTTGAAGACCACGATGAATGGTTTTTCAAGTTTGGAGACAATACTACCGTCCAAATCAGAGGTAAAGGTACATTGCTCTCAGATGGAAAATGTCTATTCATGATGTCTACTTTGTTGAAGGTCTTAAACACAATTTGTTGAGTGTAATTAAGATTTGTGATAGTGGATATAACATTTCGTTTAATGTTCAAGGCTATGAAATAAGGAAGAAATCAAGAAATTCAGTGGCTAAAGGTTTAAGGACAAGAAGTGATGTGTATAGTCTTACCGGGACTAAAACCAGATATGGATATGCAAGAATTTGTCTTATGGGACAAGTGGAAGAAAGTTGGTTGTGGAATAAAAGGCTTGGAAATCTAAACTTTGATAATCTAATCAGAGTTAGTAGAAATCAAAATGTAAGAGACATGCCTAAAATCAACAAGCCTATGAATAGCATATGCAATGAATGCCAACATAGGAAACAAACCAAAATCAACTTCAAGACAAAAGAACACTCATCTACAAAACCCTTACAGTTAGTTTATACAAATTTTTGTGGACCTACAAGGAAAAGAGCATTAAATGGAGAGAGATACTTCATGCTTTTCATTGATGACTATTCAAGGATGACTTGGGTGAAATTTCTTAGGCACAAATCAGAGGCATTTGAAAGGTTCAAGATCTTTAGGAATTTGGTTGAGAAGGCACCAGACTACAAAATAAAATGCTTGAGGTCTAATAAGGGTGGAGAATACACCTCAAGATATTTTTCATATTATTATAATCAACATGGTATTAAAAGACAATTTGTAGCCTCAAGGACACCTCAACAAAACATTGTCGTAGAAAGGAATAATAGGATAGTCAAGGAGATGACTAGGACAATGCTTCATGATGCCAATCTATCAAATACTTATTGGAAAGAGGTTTTCCATTGAGTTGTGTATACTCTAAATAGAGTGAAAATAAGGGTAAATACCAAAAACACTCCATATGAACTTTGGTATGGTAAGTTAGCCAATGTTGGTTATTTTAGGATTTTTGGTAGCAAATGCTTTATTAAATGAGATGAAGAAGGTTTGGGAAGTTTTGAATCTAGATGTGATGAAGGAATATTCTTAGGATATTCTACACATATCAAAGCATATAAGTGTTTCAATATGAGAATCAAAAGGATAGTTGAAATTACTAATGTTAAAGTTGATGAAAAGTTGCAGCCTAGTAAACAACAGTTAGAAGATATTGAAGAAGAATCTGAATCAAAACAAGAACAAGAGGTTCTGAAGAAAGAAAAAACATCTAAAAAACCTATTAAGGCTATGAAAAAAAATCCTTCAAATTCTATACAAAGAAATCATCCTAAAGAGGAGATTATTGGGGACAAAAATGTAGGAGTGCACAAACAAGAATAAAACTTGCAAATTCAAGTGACCAAGCCAATATTTGTTTGTTATCAACAATAGAGCCAAATAATTACAATGAGGCCAGCAAGGATGAATGTTGGGTTAAGGCCATGGAGGAAGAACTAAGCCAAATAGAGAAGAACAAGACATGGGAGTTAGTTCCTAGGCCTAAAGACAAGAACATTATTGGTGAAAAATGGGTGTTTAGGAACAAATTAGATGAAAATGGAAAGGTTGCAAGAAATAAAGCAAGAATTTTTTGTAAGGGATACTCTCAAGTTGAGGGTATTGACTTTGATGAGACCTTTGCACCTGTGGTAAGGCTAGAAGCCATACAGATGCTTTTTATTTTTAGCATTTTGTATTTACAAGAAATTTAAGGTATACCAAATGGATGTGAAGTCAGATTTTATCAATGGAGACCTTGAAGAAGAGGTCTATATGGAGAAGCCTGAATGGTTTCAATGTGAAGGAGGACATCATTATTTTTATAGACTGAAAAAGGCCTTGTATGGTTTAAAGTAAGCACCTAGAGCATGGTACTCTAGGTTGGACAAGTACTTGCATGATCAAGGATTGACTTTAAAGGTGGAGTAGATAACAACTTTTATTGTAAAACAAAAGGCGAGGACTGTTAGTTGTTGTGATCTATGTTGATGATATCATTTTTGGTAGTAGTGATGATGATATGAGTAAAGCTTTCCCTAATCTCATGAAATATGAATTTTAGATGTCTATGCTTGGAGAGTTACCCTTCTTTCTTGGATTGCAGGTTTCACAGCTTGATAAAGGCATCTTTATCTCTAAAACTAAGTATGCAAAGGAGATGCTTAAAAGGTTTCAAATGGATGAAAGAAAACCAATTAGCACTCCCATGATAACAAGTTGTAAGTTGAGCAAAGTTGATGACTCACCTGATATAGATCAAATTATGTATAGGTCTATGATAGGTATTTTTTTGTATTTGATAGGTTCTAGACTTGACATCATGCAAGTAGTGTGTCTAGTAGCAAGGTTTCAATCATCTCCTAAAGAATCACATGTGAATACAGTGAAAAGGATCTTTAGATAGATCTCAAAGGCACACTAGACTATGGTTTATGGTATCCTAGAAATAATTATTTCACTTTACTTGCATATATTGATGTTGATTGGGAAGGATGCATTGATTATAGGAAGATTGCTAATGGTGGAAAATTCTTCTTGGGTGGAAGGTTGGTGTCTTGGCATAGCAAGAAATAGGAGTCAGTTTCCTTGTCAATAGTAGAGGCAAAATATATTACTATTGCTTCTTGTTGTACACAAGTTATTTGGATGATTCAAACCCTTCAAGACATCAAGGTAGATGTGCCTACACATGTGCCCATTTTTTGTGATAACACTAGTGCAATAAACATTTCCAAGATCCTCATTATGCACTCAATAACTAAGCACATATTGCAATCAAATACCATTTTTTGAGAGAAAAAGTGTTGGAAAATGAGGTTGTTTTGGATTATGTTGCTACAAATGATCAGGTAGCAGATATCTTTACCAAGCCTTTAGCCAAGGATGTATTTAAACAATTGAGGAAGAGGTTAGGTGTTCTTTCTCTTGCCTCTCTTCACTAGACCAGTCTTTTCAACATGGTTTCAGGGGGAGCCTATATCTTTGTTCTATGTTCCTGAACCTTGAATGATTGTTTCAAATTTGGTTGTAGTTCGTGTTTGATTCAAATTTGGTTGCAATTCATGTTTGATTAAGGTTTAATTACAATTTTTCTTATTTTTGTAGTGCTATCAGTCACTATCAAGTGGTGAAATAATGATACTAGATTTTTTTTGGGTAGTGATATGGTGTTTTTTCATTCAGGGGTTAGTGGCAAACCCTGATTGATATTTGTAGACTTGATAGTGTAATATGGATCTTGGACAATGAGATGATGCTTAGAAAGTTGTATTCCTTTTGCTCCTCTCAAGTGTCATGACCAATACCATGTTTTTTGTTAATATTCCTTTATGTTTTGTAGTTGTGGCTTCAATAAAATACAGTGCTTTCCATGTATGTTATCTCAATCATAGTTTGCAAGTGATCTCAATCGCAGAGGATTTGCATATCTCAGTCAAAGTTTGATAGTGATATTCATTAGTTTTGGACTATTTGTTATTTCATAGTGATGTTTTTCCTTGAGAGAATCTTGTTGCAGAGGTATGGTGACAGTGAAAGTGTAATGCCAGTGATATGCATGTCATTTATTTTGGTAAAACTACTATATGTTTTTTCTAGGTACGTTGAGCCATATTGATATGACAGTGTAGTTTTTCAATCTTTCATACTTCAGTCCCATTGTATAGACAAGATGGAAATTCTTGGATTTCAATGGAGGTATAGTTATTTTGTAGGGGGAGTACATAGTCCTTTGTCTTTGATGTCAAAGGGGGAGTGATAGATTTGCAAGCAAGTTGAATTGCCATCAATGACAAAGGGGGAGTTTGTTGGTGTTTTTCATTGACATGTCAAAGGTCTTGTTCATTCATTTGTCATTGATGTCAAGGTACTTGTTCATTCATTTCATGGTGTTGATGCAAAAGTGGTATTTTTCCTTTGATGTCATCTTTATGATAGAGTTGCTTCATTACAAAGTGATTGTTGAACATTTAAAGGTATATTGAGGTGGTGGGTTGATAGTGTTATTGCTCATTCATGGAGTCTTCTCTTCACAAAAATCCTTCATCTGATATTCAGTGGAAGAGTTTTTCATTAAAGAATGATTGATAAAGGTAGAGATATGGGTAGAGATTGTTATTAATATCTGTTACAAAATGGACTTGAAGAATCATTGTCATTGAGCATTGTCAGTTGAACCTCAAAAAGTTGCAAAGTGATCACTGTCAAAGATTGTTTTGACTTCTCTTGGTGTTCTTACGAGGATTAGGTTTGTTATTGTTTACTACCTTTCAAAAATTTGGCATTGTTTCCATTTCTTATTATCTGTTTTAGAGGCTGATCTAGAGGGGAAAATATTATGGTGGTAATTCCTTTTTTTTAGGGTTTTGGTTGTTGAAATCTCTATATCTTATAACCTAAAACACTAAGCATTACCCTAAAATCCTTGAAGACCTAGGGTTTATTTCTTATGAAGGTCATTAATGCAGAGTTATCTTTATGTTATATTTTCTTGTTGATTGGCTATATACAGTGGAAAGTTGCTTAAGTGACGACTTGAGGGTTTAAGCACATCGAACAACCAACCCCTACTCTTAGGTGTTATTGGCTAGACAGGTTTAAGACTTATATTTTACCGCCCCTAGTGAGATTGATGGCCATTATTTACTTGATGGATTAGTGGGTTTCAAAGATAAAAGGCCCTCTTTTAAAATTGAAGAACAGATACTTCCTGAGGTCTTCACATTAATGGGCATTTGGGTGTCATCACCCTTGTTTTAGTTACATACAATTTTGTAATTGTATTGAGGCAGTGATGGAATGTGGATCTTTGCCGGTGCTTTGAGGGTATTCTAACCATGGTCTGGGCTCTGTGAGAGTGGATTGAAGACTATGATACTATGTTTTTTTCAATACAATACATAAGGAAGGAGACTTGAATAAAAAAATATAAAAGGGTTATATGGTGCCTCTATTGACTGTATTCATGAAATGTGTTTTCTTTGCATAGATTAGTGTGATCTGAATGAGATCATAGGTGACTGGAGCTTGATTGGAAGTAAGGACAATGTGTGAATTTGTCTAACAATGCTCTGGATGTGCAAATTTCCATGTGACTAAAGTCTATCGTTGTCTAGGGTTGTTTATCATAACAGAGGACATGGTTGTGTAAAAGTAATTTTTGTGTCATCTATTTGTTCATTCAAAAAAGGTTACAATCAAGGTGTGTGGAAAGGCTGAGGATTCTTTGTTCATATATACATCAGTTTAAATCTTGTTTGTATTTGTTGAGATAAGGGGATTCTTGTATTTATAAATTATTATACATGTATGCAAGGAGGGATAAGTGTTGAATGTTTGTATGTGAAACAAGGGAAATTGATAATCAAGAGCATATTGTAAACAAAGTAGTACTATGTGCATTTTTCCTTCATTTCTCATTGGAGTTGGTGCTCCTAGACATACTGTATTAAGTGAGATTTTGGTTAGTGAGACCTAATGGTGAAAAAATTGTGAGGATTTGATCGGTTCTTCAAACCCAACCAACACTCACACAATGGTTTTTTCCCTTTCTAGGTTCTTCTACTTATAAAACTTGTGTCATGGTGATTCTTATGTGTTTCCATTAAAGTTTGATGTGCTTTTCAAAAGTTGTTTAATTGCTTTGCTTATGTGCACCACTGATTCACCCCCCCTCTTAGTGGTCTTGAGTATTCCTTCATCTAGAGAAAGCAGTAAATGTGTAAGGCTACACTAGGGTCAAGCCAGGGATTTTTTTAAGTCTTGCCAATATATCCATTATGTTCATATCCTGCATCATGGCATTACATGAGACCACATTTTTTTGAGGCATTTTGTCAAACAGTTTGTGTGCCTTTTCTATGCTTCCACGTGTTGCATACATGTCTCCTAAAGCAGTTCCAAGTACAACATCTAACAAAATTCCTCTATCCTTTATGATTTGATGGATGTCCACACCTTGTTCCAAAGATCCCATTTGGCATAGGTTGGGAAGGTGTTGGAAAAGATTGCCAAGTCTGGCTTAACAACTATCAATTTAGCTTGATTGAAATTTTCTAAAGCCTTTTCAACAAATCCACTTGGTGAATATCCTGCAATCAAAGCATTCCATGAGAACATAGTTCTTTGTTCAAGCATTCTATCAAATAGTTCATGCGCATTGTTTATGCTTCTAAATTTTGCATGCATGTCTATCAAAGCATTTCCAACTACAACATCTAATAAACTTGAGCAAACCCCACATGAGCCACCTAAGTAGCCAATTCAAGCCCAACCTATTTTTTCTTTATGATTTTTCAATGTACGTTTACATAAATGAACAAGGGTTGCATTGTAGCGGAGTTCCTGCCAAGTTCTGGTAGGGCGGTTTTGGAAAGTAGGGGATTTGATAAAATGAGGTTGCAAGCTAAGTGGGCTTAACCTTGGGGAAAACTTTGTGGTTAAGCACGCTTGAGCTAGAGTAGTACTGGGATGGGTGACCTCCCGAGAAGGCCTAGTGTTGGGTATGTGCAGGATCATCATGGAAAAAATAGGCCCTTAAGTGGCGAAAAATTCAGAAAAGTCAGAGTTAGGCAACTTGACGTAAAAATTTGAATAAGTTATCTATATTATTTCAAAAATATGTAAGAATAGAATCTGTAGCAAATTGAATGTAGTTTCTAAACTACTAGGTTTATTTAAAAAAGAAAAAAAAACTATTTGGTGAAAATTTAAAATTTCGATGCAGTACTTAAATTTTAGGGAAAAAATAAGAAGTAGGTATCTGTTTAACCACCCTAACCACAATAAAAGGGTGATGTCATAATAGTGGTTTACAATTCCTGAGAGGAATGAATTTTAGCTGAAATCACATATTTTTAGAAAATATAATGATTTAAGCCTTAAAAAGTTTCATTTTAAGGATTCCAATTGAAGAGGGTTTGATCAAATCACCTTAGATCAAACCCCCTTGATAGAACCTCGCTAGTTTTAAACCATACATATAAATGCTGTCTCCTTTACACCTATCAAAATGCCGATAAAAAATCACTTTTGATTTATATTTTGGGGGATCAAATGAATTCATTTAAAATTTATTTCAAATGATTATGGTATTCCCCAGAACAAACTATCCAATGAATATAATTTTAATATGTTTTGGTTTTGTTATGTATTTTTTTTTAAGTTTTATTAAACATAGGTTTTTCATCGAAAATGAATTTCTTTGTTCTTCACATGTGGAAAAATAGAAGATTATCAACCAAAAAAAATTGAAAAATATGAGTGCACTAGATATTGAAGTCCTTGATCCAACAAAAAATTAAATTAAATTTTGACATATACAAAACAAGTTACGCTATACAAATACGCGTTGTGTCCGAATTGTAATTCATTTGACTTTGAAACTTGATTAAGGAAAAAATATTCAATAAAAAACTATCTAACCAAGTGGAAGCACTAGATATCAGAGTTACAAATCTAAATCTGAAAGAATTAGAAATTTATCCTTCATGGAAAAAATGTTATGCGTTATACGGTGTGCGTCACTTTTTAAAAATGTTGTTTTATGAAAATAATCTATTTTCGTGGGAGATGGAAAAAGAAGTGCAATTTGATTCCAAAAATTTTGAAAAAAATATTTTTAGAATCTACAGACAAAATTTGATGAGACTCTAGTCTGCACCATCTTCAAATTCCTCACAGTTTAGCCGCTATAGGTGCCCAAATGTGAAGATTTAGTTAAAAATAATAATTTCAGTGTCTAGTTTGACCAAAAATTGTAAACCACTATTATGGGATCACCCAAAATGATAATATTTTTTTATAAGATTTTAGATATAAGTAGAGGACTCATGTCCCGATGTGATGCATATTTTTTTGTAATTTCTTTCTAAGTAAATAATTAATTATGAATTTTTTATTAAAACTTTTAAAAAATATAAAAAATTGTATGTCTGACCACCTTAATTTGGTCAAAACTTCATGAAATTCATTTTTTTTTAATCCTATAGTATGCAAAGCATAGAATGTGAAGCATGTTTCAGATTCAAAAAATGTGATACCATTTGAAAGCTATAAATGTTTTTCAATCAGCCTATCAATCATTACTTTAGTTGTAATTCAAATAGAAAATGAATAATAATTATTTATTAAATTCAAAGTAAAGTATAATTTATATTGGTGGAAAGCTATGAATCTCCTTTAAAAACCCTTTTCGTTGCATCAATTTTAGGTAAAAAAAAGTCACCAGCCACATACCCATCATATCGCCACTTTTTGGCCCATCATGATCCTGCACATACCCTGGCAATTCACCTTTGTGAGCATCACTTAGATGCAATGAGTATTGAGTGGACCATTCACTATCATAAGAGATGGGTTCTTGTGAACTGCTACTCATGAAACATGGGTCAATGAGTTTGACTCGTAATACTACACGGTTGAATCTTGATAGCAATATCACAATTTGACACGCAGTTGAAAATACCTCCTACTTATCAATTGATGAGCTAAAGGGGCTCGATAATGAATGGTTCATAAGGCACAACACTTGCTAAAGGTTTTGCAAATGGGGTTGCAAGCTAAGTGGGCTTAACCTTGGGGGAAACTTTGTGGTTAAGCACACTTGAGCTAGAGTAGTGTTGGGATAGGTGACCTTTCAGGAAGGCCCATTGCTCCACCTCTGTGAACATCACCTAGATGCAATGAGTGTTGAGTGGACCATTCACTATCATGAGAGCTGGGTTCTTGTGAACCACTACTCATGAAACATGGGTTAATGAGTTTGACTCGTAAAACTACACGGTTGAATCCTGATAGCAATATCACAAAATTTTATGTCTGCAAACCAATAATAAAAACCATTTCTCATGTCCAATATTGACATTAAATAATACAATGACATATTTGACATTAGCTATAGCTACTCTTGCTGATATAGAGCTCTCTTCTTCTCCTAGATGATATTGTGTCTAGTTTCATAAAACATAAAATCAAGTATCTTCTTGAAAATATATAATATAATTTATATTATACTACATTAATCTAAATAGTATATATTGTAAACTAATACATATATATATAATATATTAAACGTTAATATATTAATATAGTATTTATTATATTATATATTAAGTTAATCTAATAACATAATATATTAACTTATTAAAAAATTCTCATAGATTAAACAATTATAAATAAAAATATAATATTTTAATATTATAGTTTCATTTTATAATGTATTAATTTATATTTTAAAAATCATATAATCTGAAATATAGTAATATATTGTGTTAGCATACAACACTAGTATGATATTATATAATATATTAAAAATCATAAAGTAAATATTATATTATTTAGATTTTAAAAATTATTAAAAAATCTAATATATTAAATTACTAAAAATTTAAATTACAATTTTATTATATGAGTATTAAATTATATATTAAAAATCATACAGCCATATATTATACTATTTAGGTTAAAAAATTATTAAAAAAATCTAATGTATTAAATTATAAAAAATTTATAATCATAAGTCAGCGTTGTTCTTATGTGAGCGTTCATTGAAAAATCATAAATGCATAAAAATACAAAACAGTCAAAAAAGGAGAAAAACTAGAACTTAAGGACGATTTCATTTAATTTTTTTCTAAATTATATAATATTAAATTATTAGCAAAATTAAATTCAAATAAAAGAATTTTAACGGCAGTTATGCAATAAAATCTTGCAAATGTGTTGTGCTGCCAACATGGCTCTGCACTTGACGGCTTTCAATTCTTTCTTTATTTATAACTCCTTTTTTCATTATTTCTCCCTCCCTCTACTCTTGAGGAAATTGTTTCTCTGTTACAATGCATCCAGCAAAGCCAGAAGAGCAAGAGAATTTGAATTCGATGTCTGATCATGATGTTTGGCAATCAATGTTTGAATCTGCTGATCTTGATGCTGATTCTGATCTTGTTTTTTATCAGAAGCAAGGACAGCCCTTTAACAGCCACATCAACTCCAAGTAATCCTTTTATCAATAAAAAACTGATAACATTCGATTTTCACAGTCTATGATAGTTGTGAGCAAGATTTCTGGATAAATTATGTGTCCATTTTTACATCAATGTTTCAGATCATACTTTATGATCCATCATCATTCTACTTTTCATCCTGATGATAGATCATGCAATATGATCCGAAACGTTGATGTATAAATTGACACACAGTTTATCCAGAAATCTTGCTCACAATTAAAAACTGATCAGCATTTAACAGCCTAGCCTTCATTTTTTCTTTTCTTTGAACATTAAAGATGCTTGATTGTTACAGAGAACTTCTTTGATTATGATATGATTGGGAGATCTAATATTAAATGTTAATCAAACTGTGCTTTCAGACATCAGGTGAGGAATATTTAATGACACTCTGTTTCCAACGTTAAACAACTTTCAGTCCGAAAGCTCACACTAAATATATCCTATCGACTAAACATATTAAACTACACTAAATATATCCTATCAACTAAACATATTAAACTTTTCCATTCAAAGCTAAACTCCCGACTGTTGCAGCCATGGAGCTTCTATGACCTTCCTTTCAATTTCTCAGACATTTTTTACTTTACAACTGCAGATATTATGATTGACTCTTTAGATGTTAAATTAAATTTTGGCAAATTGTAGTACGTCATGTAATTTTGTCCCTTAGTTTATATGGATGGTGTTAAAAATCCAGTAAGTCTTATGTTCTGTTTCTAATTAAAGCGGGTGATTGTTAAATTGGTTTGAATTCTTATGTTTTGTTTTCTAATTTACATGGGCGTTGTTTGATTGGAGTAAATCCTCTGTTTTGTTTTTTTAATTTAAATGGGTGTTATTAAAGCTGGAGTAGATTCTCTAGTATTTCGAACAATTTAAATGGGTGTTGTCAAAGTAGGGGTAATCTTTGTTTTGTTTTCTAATTCGAATGGGTGGTTATTAAACTGGGCTAACCTCTGTATTTAGTATTTATTTTTCCAGTTTAAATGAGTGTTATTATGAGAGTAAATCTTCTATTTTATTCTGTAATTTAAATGGGTATTGTTAAAATTGAAACAATCCTTCTTTTAGATTGGGATAAATCTATGTTAAATGGTTGTTTTACCATATCATTTGCCATGTTGCATATTTAGATTTTATTAGGCACTAACTACTATACTTATCTAGTTATTTGATTGCATTGCCATATATGGTGTTTGTGAATTTTGTTATTTTCTTTATTTTCTTATATGTATACTACCCATGTTCTTATTTGATCAACATTTTGGTATTTTTTAGTAAGGCGAGTAGAGAAAACATTAAGCAGATAGCACACAGTTTATGACAGAAAACCCTAGTCAAGAGATCAGGAAAGAGGAGTCTCTTACTTTACAAGTCATTGAGGAATTGCATCTCACCTCAACCGGTGGATGCCCTTTTCCTCATAATTGTATAGTTAGCAGAGGAGCAAGCCCTGAGGATCTTGAACCTGGGCCATTGTTATGGCTATCATTCATCATTAACTTGCTTTAAATTGTTAAGGTTTTGACTCCTGGCTGGACTTGAAAACATTACTGCGAGTGAAGCACAACTCTATTGAATATGCATATTTTTTTCCCAAATCCAACCATTATATGGTAATTAAAATTCAAGTTGTCCTAGGTGATTTAGGATCATAAACACAAAGGGTTTAATATTATCATCTTGAATACAGAAGTTCGGGTCAAGATTCAAAGCCTTAGCTCAAATTGGATTCACAGTTCTCAAAGCTTGTGGAATCATATGGGACTGGCAGCTCATCCCTGTTGTGATAATAAGGGGAAGAAGCACAACTCTCCATGAATCGAAATTGTAAGTTTTGATTCAGAAATTCAGTCTGCCTATAGTAATTGAAGTCCATGTTATTCCAAATTCTTGAAGTTTCATAAATTTGAAGAGGTCTATAGTTTATTTTGGATCGTCACATTAGATAAAACTTCATTTGCAGGCTTGAAAGCAAGCTGAATGATTTGGAACTTTTTGGAATTTAGGCTCTTGCTCTGAAATGTTTTGTCAAGGCGATTCCTGAATATATATTTAAATTCAAGGAGGAGGTTATGAACTCAATTTTTAGTCTTCATAATCATACGGATACTGTGGAACTAAAGCTTCAGCTAAAATTTGTAGGTTTTGAACAGAAATGCAAATCCAAATCAAGAACAATTAATTGAGTTTGAAAGTATGATTTAAAAAATAGAATACAATTTCTACAAATTGATACAACAAACTCAAGATATTGGTAAAGAAAAATCCTAAAGAAAACCAAGTGAATTATAAAACCGAAGAGTGTGAAGACAAGATATGATCTTTAAAATAAGCAACCGAGTAAACATAATTGATGTCAAACTATAAGAGATGAAATGAAATTGAATGAGCTCGAAGGAATGCACATGAAGTGTACCCCAAATCTCATCATGGCTGGTACAGAGGAAACCACACACGGAAATTTAACCAAAATAAAAGAAAGTCTTTAAAGCAAGCTACTAATTGAAATTTGCACAAAGTATTGGGAAGAACATTAGAAAATAAGAAATATCCAATCCATAGAGAGCTGGACTCGCTAGACTACAAATTTAAAGGCAAAGTCTCTAATGGGGTTGCGGTATATCTTCAAATTAAGATCTTGTGCAAATAGAGTTTAGGATAGAAATTAAAACATTTTAAGAAGATAAAGCAGGCAATAGAAGAGATATAAACAAAATAGTTTTAGAATGAACCCTCACTAAAACCATCGCAAGTGAGTGACTTCAAGATTCTGCACAAGTTGTGTCGTGATGTTAACGGTGCTGATAGGAAAAAAGGGGCAGAATTTGCAAGAATTTTTTTACGAAATTCTAGGGGAGAGGGGTCTATAATGGAGCAGGGTCCAATAGTGGGGATATAAGAAGTCCTCAGTGGGTCCAATAGTGGAGCACTTTAATATCCAATTGCAAAACACTTTTTATCCATAAAGTATGCAAAGTGACAAATCATGTGATGCCACATCAGCGCACCAATAAAACATGACTTAGTGCACCACTATGGGTCTCACTTTTTTTTTTTGGGCCTTTTTGAACACCTCAACAAAAAGCATGCTGATGTGGCATCATATTTGATGATGTGGCCCTAAAACGAAATATAGAAGCACATGAGTTGCCAAATAAACTGTTGTACACAATTGGGAGTGATTTAAAATTTCCACTTAGGATTTTGAGAAACCCGAAGTTAGGGTGCTCCACTATAGGCCCCTCTCCCCTACTAAAAAAGAAATTTATTAAAATAAAATGAAGCAAAACCAGTCTCCCTACAACGGCTGCTTTAAAATGAAATGATGCAAAATGAGTCTCCCTACAATGGCTGCTTCATAGTATTTATGACAAGTGAGGAGTAAATCTAAAAATATCAGGATTATAGAGCTGCTCAATTCTTGAGCTCAAGACATGATTTTTGCAGCCTTCTAAACAAAAATATCAGTTGGGAATTAATTTCTGTTTTCACACGTGACGGAAGGAAATCCGATATAATTCTGGGGATCCGATTTCCTCTAACGGCAATAGAAAACCTGTAAACCATTTGTTGTTTACGGTAACCTAGCAGTTGTTTGACGGCATGAGACAGGTTTCAGGCTGACACCTCTCACTATATGTAGCCTATATCAGGATTCAACTGTTTAGTTTTTGAATCAAATCCAGTCAATGATTTTCTTGATAGGTGTTTGAAATGTTCTCTTGTTAAATTGAGAAATTTTTTGGTTTATGTTTAAATATTCTATGGTTATTAAAAGGTTCTACTTATTATAATTAAACTTCTTAAATTTGTTATTAAAATATTTTGTGGGTGTTGAAGGAGTTTGCTTGTTAGAATAAGGTACATATTCAAAAAACAAGTTAAAATGTGTTGAATGTATAACCAGTCCAACTTTGCTTTTTAACAATTGGTGTTGTAATAAATTGTATTTTAATATATAACTATGGGTTTTTCAATAAATTGTATTGCAGTGAAATGTATGCAACCTCTGATCAGTTATGGGCAGCTTCAGACATTAATATCATGGAAAAAGATGAAGGTATTGGCGCAAAGCACCTGCTTAGCAATGAATTTGAGCTTGGTTTGGAGCTGGTTCCAATAGTAAGTCTATGTGATCCATTAGAAGATCTACAAGGATGTACTCCTCAGGATTACCATACAATTCAGGCCTGGGATTCACAGATGTCCATTGCAAATGATGAGGAACTGCCTTATACAATTGCAGATCATGTTAATTTTACTAGAGTAGCAATGGAGGAGAATGTTAATGGTGAAAACGATTGGACTAATCAATGTGAATGGGCATCAGAGTATTATTGTGACAAATCATCAGACCAGGAAATCTTACCAAATCCAGATTCCATATTTTTAGAAGGGATAAGTACTAAATGTTCAATTTCTAATGAAAAACAACATAAAGATTGTGCTAGTTGGAGTGGACCAGACAAGTGTGAGAGAAAACCTTCATTGAGTACAAGAAATGCATTGTTGCTTTGTCAACAAAGATCTGATGTCAGTTACAATGAATTGTCTCAATATTTCCATATGCCCATTACACAAGCAGCTAAGGAGCTCAAAGTTGGCCTCACCGTTCTCAAAAGAAGGTGCAGAGAGTTTGGGATTCCTAGGTGGCCACACCGTAAAATGAAAAGCCTTGGAAATCTCATAAATAATATTCAGGTATCATTGTTTCTTATTATTTTAATTCAAAACTGTTTTTTTTTAAAATTAAGTACAATGTTGATTGTATTTTTAAAATTTTGAAATGGAACCAAATCTGAGAATTTCATTAGATTCCAGGTCATATTTGATATAATTTAATTTTTTTGATTTCAACATTTTTTTAAAAAACAGAAGAATCAAATATCTGGTAAGATCCATGAAGCAAAATCTTAACAATCACTCATTTTTTCCTAATAAAACTTAAGAGTGAATGTTTCAGTTTTAAAAAGGGGCTCTATAAGGTTTGTATTCTAATGCAGAATGGACTACAAAAATCTATTTCCCTTCTATATTAGCTTTTATATTTCATCCAATCTTTTCTTTTATCCACATAGTAGTCTACAATCTATTGAAATTAGAGATATTTTTGTGATCAGGAATTGGCTAAGAGCAATGCAGGGGCTAGCCAAGCTCGGTTGACAAATGCTGTAGAGATACTAAAAGAGAAAAAGAGATTGATGGAGGAGATACCCGGAATAGAACTAGATGAAAAAACTAAAAGGCTTCGCCAGGCATGTTTTAAGGCAAATTACAAGAAGCGTCGCGCAACTCACAACAATATTAGTAGCATTAACACCACCAACAGTTTCAATCAGATTACCTGCTTCTCATCTGCTTCAGCCTCCTCCTGTTCCCTTTCATCGTCATCTTGCTGATCTCTTCATTGCATATTCTTTTGTTTATTTATAAGAGAACTTAAAAAAGACTTAATAGTTTTGTAAGATTTGATAAATTGTTTTCCATAGTTTGGAGTGAAAATTGAGAAAACAAATAGGGATTGTAATGTGCCAAGAGTGTATTTTTCTTTGTGAAGATAATTTTGGTGATACAAGTTTGTGATCACAGTCCAATCACTTTTAATGAGCAATGTATAGAGTATTAGAAGTAAGGAATATAAACTGCTAGATTTTTCTTGTTTTAATGATATTATGGTAGAATGAATGTTGTAAAAATTGAATATGGACTATGTTACTGTCATTGTACTACGAGTTTGTTGGCAATATTGATCTCAAACTAACTGTGACCTGTCTCTACATCACTATGCTATCCTAACTCATCTATCAATTAAATAACACTTTGTTTACCTGTCTCTAAATTGACAACAAATACTATTATTACAATACTACAAAGACAAATTCTTGCCCCTACAATACTACAAAGACAAATACTTGCCACTACATAACACTTATTTAAATTTGAAAAATGATTAATTGATATGTTTTGCCAAGCATTTAAAAAAAAAAATCCTCAAGTGACCTGGAAAATTGTATTTTTGACCATCCTTTGCCAAAAAAACACATTGTAACAATACCCAGTTCTCCATTTATCATACCCCAATTTTTAAAACGGTTTTCCTTGAGGTTGTTTATTTGAGATGGCATTTCTTTTTCTTCTTTTTAATTCCTCTCTATTGGGCGATCTTTATTGCTAAATTCTAATTATTTGGGCTTTGTGGGTTTCTGCAATTTGAGTTCTTGGGAATTGCATTCCCAACCAAAGTTTTAGACTTTTTGTGGGTAGACGAGGTAGGACTTTCTTAAATTTGGGCTACTATCTACCGGTTTGGAAAATTCTTTCAAAGTTCTGTATACCAATCTCGTTATTTTTTCCTTTTCTCTTTCGAAATAAGAAAATCCATTGTGTTCAAGAAAGTCTGCAGCGTATAATTTTTGAGTTTTGGTTTACTAGTTATGTTATCAGGTACTTTGATCCAGGATCTCTGTCAATTCAACCACTAGTTCATGGATCTTGTGAGTAGTTAATTGCCATTTACAAGGAATGTCTTTGTGGTATTTTAAACTCAAGGAACAGCTGTTCTCAGTAGCTTCATTTTGCACTTTTAAATAGTTGATTTTATCTTATGATCTGCTTATGTAAGCAGTGTTTTTTGTAAAGGCCTGCACGTTTGCCTTTTCCTTGGGAAGTGGGAGTAAGTTTTCAAGATCTGCCGGGGAAGTTCAGTCTGGGTTTAAAATGCTTGAATATATGAGCTAATGCTACTTGTTCTACAATGTTATAAAAGCTTGTGAAATTCCAAAGGACTATTACATTTTTACATGGAAATCTCCACTTCAGGAATTTTGACATTTTTTAATTATATATTGAATTCTCAAATTTTTGTTTGTTGTTGTGAATCATGTTTGTTACGTTGAGAGGTGTTCTACAGTGGCAGCAAACAACCTTTGTCAATAAATTTTTTTCACGTAAAAAATGACATGCAGCTGGCTGTAATCCTGATTAACAAACTGACATTCAAGCATTTGGTCTCTACTGACGATTAAAATGTGATCTTCGTTGTAACAGATTGTGGTGGAATGTGAATAAGCTCACCACTCATGAGCTTTTTAAAAGAAATTTAGTGATTAGTGCTGGCGTTCTACAGTTTTCTTTATGTGTTGGCAGAATTAATGTGCTATTTTTATAATTGTTGTAGAGAGTAGCCCATTCCCATGCACTTGCAGATTTGATTAGCAGTAAACCTTACTTCTAGGCTAAACGCCATATTTCTCTATTCGCAGTTTCTCCCGTTCATGGTCAAACGAGGACAACAAATATTAGTTCTTAACTCGCTCTGATAATCGCTTCACAATATGGTTGCAAGGAAACAATTAGGCATTTGTTGCAAGCCAGGTCACATGAAAAATAATTTGAATGGGATTGATCTGTTAGAGAGGCAGGGGATATATAGGTAAATTCACACATTATTTGTTATAGTTGAAGTAAATATTAAGTTTCCAGATGTATTAAATATATTAACAATCACTAATGTGAATGTGCAACAGATGTAATAGTGGTGATGCTTGATAATTGCATCAGATCGAATCTAGCTAATGCCTCCCCTCAAGACCAGCATCTTTCTCTCTCCAATTGTATTCCAAAAACTTGTCAAATCATTGAAGTTTCATGCCTAATCCGTCTACAAAACCCATTCTGTTTTTCCGACAATAGCAGTTTCAGTTGTGTTCAGACTGTTGTGACTTGTGAAGTCTTTTTCTTAGCTCAAATTGTTGCTTGTGTAGTCTTCCTAATGAATAATGGGTGAAAAGGGTGCTTTATGGCCTAGGTCATATAACACCACTCTTCTCCAATTATCATTCAAGAATGCCTTAGGATCCTAAATTGGATTTTCTATCAACACAAAGGCAAGTCAGTTCTCAACAAGAAAGACCTAGGGGGTTCTTTAGGCTTTGAAGGGTTCACCACCAAGCAAAAGCTTGGAAAAGACAACTTAACGTTCAACTCACAAAACCTAGCAATGTAAGCCAAATAATGAGTGAAAATGCCAAAATTAAGTAACAACAAGTTAGGATGTATGTACCTGAGAAGTCTGGAAATATGATAAGGATTCTGGAAATGCAAAAATGCTATCAAAATATGCCAGGGGGGACTAAGATGCCCTTACTATTGTCTTAGTCTCACTATTGTATTTCAGAGCAGATGCGAAATCTTCGGATGTCAGAATAGAATCTGGAAGGATCTTTGCAAAATACCCTTGGGAGGACTAAAATGCCCTTACTGCTGACTTAGTCCCGATCTAAATTTTTGAAATCTCTGAATGTGATCCCGAGGCTCAATGTCTGCACTTCCTTCTTCTCAGATCTTAGGTCCTAAAACTTCCAGATCTGGCCTATAGGTGAGTTTCCATGAAGATGACAACTTTGCAATGCAACTTTGCAACTTTGCACTTCAAATGATCTTCAAATCTTTAACCTAAATATGCAAGAGAGGAAAAACTTGTTGATTGTTAGTAAATGGGGTTTGCCTTGGTCAAACCCCTTGTTGGTAATTAAACCTTGGAATGAAATAGAATAATGAAGGGAAATGGTGAATTAACAAAGTGATATGTTGCAACTCACCAAACCCTTGTTATAAAATTTGCAAACTTGTGTGGAGTGGCTAGCTTAAATGTAGATCTTGAATCAAAGTAGTGCTTGATAGATCTTGACTTGAATTGCTTGCTTGAATCAAAACCCTACATCACAAGTGTTAGCTCAAAAACACACATGATGCAAGAATATTTTTGATATGATGCTTGAATCTTGATGATAGCTCCAAATGCTTGATGAACTACTCTTGAATGCTCTTTTGATCACAAACTTGCTATAATGCACGAATAATTGAATGCTTAGGATATTAGGATTAGAATGAATGAAAGGAAACTTATATTTATACTTATCCAAATATCCTGAAATTACACAAAAAGCTGACATATAAATCATTAATTAAAGGAGGTTGAATCCCACCAAGATTTGAAATTAAATCCTAAAAATAACCTAAGGGGAACTAAGATGCCCTAGGTGGCGTCTTAGTCTCGAGGCTTAAAACTCAGGGCACAGACTCCAAAAAGGGGCCCATTTAAGGCGCATTTGAAAAAAGGGTCCCAAGACCTTTGGAGGACAAAGACACCATAGGTGGCATCTTAGTCCCAGTCCAAAAATCATGGACATATAGCCAAGATCATTAAATTATCATTTATCCTTTGATGCTTATTGGGATTAGCCATAAAAAGATACAATTTATTAGGCTTGTGGATGCAAAATAGGACCAATTAAGACATAAATAGGGATAAAAAAAGTAAGGTGGGCCCAAGAAAGTGTGAAAATGCAAGGGTATGCATTTTCCTACACTACATTTAGCCCCCACTTTAGTGAGAGGATGAACTTGCACTTCAAACTCACACTAAAGTAGCCAACCACACAATCAAGAGGGGCTCAAATGTACAACTACTAGTAAGATATGATGACAATAACCAAGAGGGTGGCCAAGCCCCCAAGATCAATATCCTATGACAAACCAACATAGGCACAAAGTAACACACATGTGAATGTTATATGAAGCCATAACCAAATCGCAAACATACACCATCAAAGATAGAAAAACAAAAAGTAAAGGAAAAATAAAAATGCTACGAATCAAGCTTCAACTGGCCATCCAACGTGTTGTGGACCGGGTCTAGGATGTTTGTCCCAAAAAGGATTACAAGTGGAACGTGCTATCCACTATGCAAACAAAACGCATGCTCACAAGGGCTAGTGAAGCTAGTTGTTCACTAGGTGAGCCCCAAGAGATCCGTATGAAAGTCATACCCCCATGACTATGACAAGGACAAAAATAAAATGCACACTCACAAGGGCTAGTGAAGCTAGTTGTTCACTAGGTGAGCCCCATGGAACCATATCAAAGCCACACCTTCATGACTTTAATAAGGTACAAAAATGCAACACGATAAGAAAGAGGGATGAAGGTATTTTGCTTAGTTCGTGCAAGGTCTCATCTTAGGGAACATTGTGCTTAATATCTCCAAGAGAAGACACATGCAAGGAAATATCACGCTCTCAGAGGAAATCAAACCCAATGATACCACCAAGAAAAGAATGCATCACAAGAAAAAAGAAAAACACACAATGAAACATGAGTGTCAATGTATGCCCCCACTTTAAAGTAGTTTCTAACACCATTGTTGTGAGCAATTGCTTTAAGTAGAAGAAGACATAAGAACTTACTCGGAAAGCCCTATGCTAAGTCATATGTTTCTAATAAGCTGTGTCATGAATAGGTATGTCACATGTGATTCAACTTAAGGCATGTCATCCACATCCCAAGCTTGCTCTTATATGTATACGAAAGGTGGTCAACTAGCCAAAAGAGACAACAAGTGACATATGACGACAAGGCTACCTAACCCCTTGCCCCCACTTAGTGCAAGACAAGGGTGAGCCAAAATGATTGACGAAAAACATGCTCATGTAAAAATCAGTATCAATTAGAGGAATTAGGCACCCCCACATAAGGAAGAGCACCAAACTCCTTAAGATGTTGAATTTGATCACTTAAAGCCTTACATTCATTAGTAGAATGACCATGAACTCTATGATATGCACAAAATGAAAGTTTGTAGTAAAATTTATTTCGTGTTCATGAAGGGAGAGATATCAAATGATCTTGGAGGAGGCTCAACAAGATATGTTCTTGATCAATAGTAGAGGTTGTTCCTTTATTTTGCAACAAAGATATCTCTTGCTTACTATACAATGTCATACCTACAAGACTCTTTAGATTACGAGATTTTGTTCTCTCCTTTATAGGAGGGTGTAAAATCTAACAAATTCAAATCATTAGTGTTTTGTGAGATGGCATTGACATTAAGTGAAGATTTATGTATTTGTTTCATTTCTTTCAAAGGATAATAATCAAGACCACTAGTATCTATCAATTCAGGATGCACTATTGTTAAAGTTGGTTTAGAGGAATCCTTTGTGAGAGTGTTGATATTGAGTGAAGGTTTGTTTGATGGTTTGATTTCTATTAAAGGACAATAACCAAGACCATGGTTTGTTTCTTGCATGTTAGGATCTAGAGGGACACATATACCTTGTTCTCTAGCACCACATCCTTTTCCACTATATCCAAGTTGTTTCATAAGTTCATAACCTTTTCCATAAATATTTTTCATTTCTTTAGGATTCAGTGGTTGTTGATAATCAGTTTCGTCAAATTTTGTTGTGTAATTTTCTTTTTCTTCTAAAGTGGTTGAGGTGGATGCTTTTGAAGGGTCTTCTGAATTTTGTGTTGACATTACCACTTTTTCTTTTCCCTTGTTTGACTCTTTGTTTATGATCTTGTATTCTCCCATTAATATTGGTTTGATGTCTAAGGAACCCCAATCACCTTCTAATAGCTTTTTAATTTCTTCAATGTGGTTTTCTTTGTCCTTCTTTTGTACAAGTTCTACTTGGGTAGTTGGTGTCAATGTTTTCAAAGGATTCTCTTTACCTTTCTCAATGTTCAAACAACTGTATGGTTCAGGATTGTCTTTGATTGTATAAACTTTGTTGTTCTAGACATATTACAAGATACAATGAAGGGTAGAGGGCACATCATGCATCTCATGAATCCATGGTTTTCCTAAAAGAAGATTCTATGAAAGATCATCAAGCATAACATGGATCGGGGTTTGTAATGTAACTTTGTCAACTTTAATAGGTAATGTGATCACCCCAAGCGGTCATTTTCCCATGTTATCAAAGCCACTAATAGATAAAGAGGCGAGTTGGATTTTTTATTTATCAACACCAAGCTTATCCAAAATATTTCCATTGCACACATTTAAGGTTGAGCCATTGTCAACAATGATTTGTTCTATCCCTGTGCTATTGTATTGAGCTATGATCATGAAAGCATCATTTTGTTTTTGCACTTCCAAAGGAGGGAGCTCACTTTGGTGGAAAACAATGTCAACAATTATTCCTTGAATCAGGGCTACTATGTCATTTGGTTGCATATTAGAAGGGATAGGAACTTTTTGTAAAGCATTTTGAATCATGTTATGATAACAAGGGGAGGCTTGAATAAGGTCCCATAATGATATTTTAGCAGGAGCATTCTTAAGTTGTTCAACAAGATTATACTCCTTTCCACTTTGTGGAGGAAAACAAGGGGCACTAGGCAAGATAGGATTAGGCAATGGGAGGGATATTGAAGGTGTTTGTCTTGGTTGCAGATTGTTCCTATTATTGTATGTATGAGCAACGGTATTGTAACTTGGTTGCTGCGAAACATTTTTCTTAGGTGGGGATAAGGACAGGTTTGTTTTGAACTTATGGTTTTTGAGAGGGTGGATAAATGATAATTTTAGGCTCGGGAGAGTACTCCAAGGGGTATCTAATGTGCCTAACCTCAGAGGATGCTACTTCATCATCTTCCTCTAAGGAATTACTATTGTCAATGTTCTCATTTTCTTCCAATGTTATATCGACCCTAGTAGGAGAGTTTTTAGGAGAACTACAAACCAAATGTTCTTGACATTCAAGGTTTGGTTCTTCTAAGATGACTTCATCGCACATAAGGGAGTTATCAATGGTTGAACTATCATGTTCATCAATGATGTTGGTTTCATGTTCCATAATGTTTTCCCTAGGGGAAGAGAGACACATAGGATTCTCATGACCTTCATCTATTGGATTTTCTACCATCAAAGTATCCTCTTCACAACTAGGAGAGATACTAGGAGAAGAACAAATGTGATTATCATGAGTATCCATAATTTCATTCCTTTGTCCTATAATGTCTTCCAAAATAGGATAGGCAGGGGAAGGATCATACAGAGGGTTGTCATAGATCTTAAAGTTTTGATCATCCAACACCAACATATCTTCACTTACACTTTCATCCTCTAGAATATTATCACAAGAGATGAAGATGTTGGGAGATGAATGTAGACGAGTTGAATTTTCAATGGTCTCTTGTTGTGTTATATGATCATCGTGATTATCTATGGTTGTTTCTTCTTGTTCATCAATGTCTTGTCCACTAAGAAAGGTAGAAGGCTTGAGAAACAACTAGGACTCTCAAAACTCTTATTGATTCCAATCTTGTAACACAAAAATATCTTCTTCACGAATAGGAGAGATATTAGGAGAATAATGAATATGATTGTTAGGATTGTCCAAGGTTGTATTCTATTTCACTAAAACACTCTCATAGGGGGGAATATGAACTTTTTCATAGCGTTCCTAGAAAGGTAAGTTACTAACATTGTTTGACCAAAACTAAAAAGCACTTTTAACCATCTCATGTAATGCTTTAATAATGTAAACAATGTGTACCAAAAGATGCAAAAAAAATTTATTCAATGTATGCAAAAATTTAAGAATGCAAACAATATATATCCAAAAATGAAAAGCACTTTTATCAAACTCATGTAAAGTTTTATGAATGTAAACATTGTACATGCAAAAGTGAAAAGTAATTTTATCCATATTATGAAAAGTTTAAGAAATGTGAGCATTTTCAGATCTAATGATGCTTGTAATTGAAATGGTTTCAAAATACACTTGAAATGAAAGAAATTGGAATAACAATAATTTTGCAAACTGTAACAGAAAACTGAAAGCAACAAACATAAGCATAGAAAAGCATATTTAAACCCTTGAAACTGTAGCTTCAAACCCAATAGGGACTAAGATGCCAGCAAGGGCATCTTGGTCCTACTGAAGGAATTGTGAGGTTTCAGAAAGTGGAATAGAAAGCAAGAAACCTAGATAGGATTTTGAGGCAAAAAAACCATAGAGGGACTAAGACACTAGTAAGGGTGTTTTAGTACCAGTAGGGGTTTCTTTTAGAGAAACAACAACATCTGGATTGTTGACATTTTTTCCAGGTTGCCTACTTAGGGACCTGATGTTGAGAAACAGAAAACCATGTAAATGAATGCAAGAAAAAGTGATTAATGACAAGCAATTGAATGCAATTTTTTTAATTTTGAATGCAATAACAATGTTCCTAAATGCAATTAGGATGATTGGAAATGCACTTTTTAGTTTTTCAATGAGATGAGATGATGCAAGAAAGCAAAAATGCAATCTATATTTACTTTCACTAATGCAAATATAAGAAATCCTAGATGCACTTTCACTAATGCAAGATGCAATGCAAGAATTAATGCAACCTAGATCTAGGACCTTAATGAACTCCAAATCAGAAAAAAGAATGTTCTAAAATGTCAGGTCACCAAAATGAATAATAGGTGAAAAGGGTGCTTTATGGCCTAGGTCATATAACACCACTCTTCTCCAATTATCATTCAAGAATGCCTTAGGATCTTGAATTGGATCGACTATCAACACAAAGGTGAGTTAATTCTCAAAAAGGAAGACCTAGGGGGGATTCTTTAGGCTTTGAAGGGTTCACCACCAAGCAAAATTTTTGGAAAATACAACTTAACATTCAACTCACAAAGCCTAGTAATGTAAGCCAAATAATGGCATTAAGTAACAAAAAGTTAGGATGTATGTACCTGGGAAGTCTGGAAATGTCCTGCTACTATTTTTTAGGGCAGATGCGAAGTCTTCGAATGTTAGAACCAAATTTGAAAGAATCTCTACAAAATACCATTGGGAGGACTAAGATTCCCTTACTGTCGACTTAGTCCTAATATGAATTTCTAAAATCTTTGAATGTGATCCTGAGGCTCAATGTCTGCACTTCCTTCTTCTCAAATCTCAGGTCCTGAAACTTCCAGATCTGGCCTGTAGGTGAGTTTTTGTGAAGATGACAACTTTACAATGCAAATTTGCAACTTTGCACTTCAAATGATCTTCAAGTCTTCAACCTAAATCTACAAACATAAATATGCGAGAGAGGAAAAACTTGTTGATTGTTAGTAAATGGGGGTTTGTCTTGGTCAAACCCCTTGTTGGTAATTAAACCTTGGAATGAAATAAAAGAATGAAGGGAAATGATGAATGAAAAAAGTGTTGTGTTGCAACTCAACAAACCATTGTTATGAAATTTGCAAACTTGTGTGAAGTGGCTAGCTTGAATGTAGATCTTGAATCAAAGTAGTGCTTGATAGATCTTGACTTGAATTGCTTGCTTGAATAAAAAACCTACATCACAAATGTTAGCTCGAAAACACACATGATGCAAGTATATGTTTGATATGATGCTTGAATCTTGATGATGGCTCCAAATGCTTGATGAACTGCTCTTGAATGCTTAGGATGTTAGGATTAGAATGAATGAAAGGAACCTTGTATTTATAATTATCTATGCTTAATATTCTGAAATTACACCACAACAAGCCAACATATGAAATCATTAATTAAAGGAGGCTAAATCCCACCAAGATTTGAAATTAAATCCTAAAAATAGCCAAAGGGGGGCTAAGATTCCCTAGGTGGTGACTTAGTCTTGAGTCTTAAAACTCGAGGCACAAACTCAAAAAAGGGGCCCATTTAAGGCTACACATTTGAAAAGAGGGTCCCAATACCTTTGGAGGACAAAGATGCCCTAGGTGGTGTCTTAGTCCTAGTCCGAAAGTCAGGGACACACAACCATAATCATTAAATTATCATTTATCCTTTGATATTTGTTGAGATTATCCATAAAAAGATACAATTTATAAGGCTTGTGGATGCAAAATAAGACCAATTAAGACATAAATAGGGATAAACAAAGCAAGGCAGGCCCAAACAAGAGTGAAAATGCAAGGGTATGTATTTTCCTACACTACACCTAATTAATTTTCTTGATACAAAATAAGATTTGTATGGAAATCATTCTTGGTTCATTTGGAATAAAATATATGCATTCACAGTTATATTATTGATTTTCTTTTGTGATTCAAATTGACGTGCAAATGGTAGTTGCATTTGGAAAGGAGGTAAGAATAGTGAGAAATGAAATGGTATGTATGGCATGTGAAATGGTATGATAAGGAATGACAATGAAACAAACGGTATGATAGTTGAAATGGATGGTATGTCACAACTGCCAATGACACTTGCCATTAGTGTGGCCTCTATAAATAAGGACGTGCTACTTCATACTTCATAGTTTTGCAAGATTTCTTTTTGTAATTGCATCCCCGAGAAGAAAGGTATTTTTTCGTTGTTATTTTTCTTAAATAATAGTACTATTTTCATTGCTTTCTCATTCCTTGTCTTTTGTGTTTTTTTGTATTGATTTTCTATATATATGCTCTCTGTTTCAAGGTTCTCTCAAATAAAATACTGTTCCTTCAAATATTGTCTTCTATTATTTTCTTTTTTGTTTAATTTGATTCAGTTCTTGGCATGTAATGGGAGAGAGAAAATGAAGACTAAGATGCAATGAAGAAGAAAGAAAATCAGAGTACTCTTCACTCTGCAAATGACTCTCTTGGCTCTCCCTTGAAGCAATGGAGCTTATGCACATTCTAGAAGATGTAGAGGAAGAGAAAAGTGTTGTAGAGGAGGAGATTGTGTGCTCACTAAGGATGAAATAAGATATATCTCATTTTTTTAATCACAAAACAATGCATCTTCCACACTCATAAAGATTTAAAAGAATCCAAAGCGAAACAAAGATCCAACAACATCAAAGAAATTCCCAAAACTATTGAGGCCCTCCAAAACACCACATCCATGTTAATTTGTGTAGCTTAGACAGGTGTCTCCATACCTAGAAATATTAATTAATTGATTTACCTAGAGACTTCTAGAAAGTGGTTAGGTAGAGTCCATATAATCTTAGCCATTGATTGAGATTAAATCATGGCCATTGGTTGCTCAATGGGAAGATTATAAAATGGGATAAATGGGAATTTGGATAACACATTCTTGAGAAATATTTGTAGTGATAGAAAGGGTGCAGTGATAGTGTTGGATACAACAGTAGTGAAATTTGAGCAAGAGAAATTGAGGGAAGAATTTCTGAAGAAAAATATTGTCGAAGCTTTTTCGATAAGAGGCAAGTAGTTTATGTAACTCTTGATTTGTTGAAGTTTAAAAAAAATTCCTCATCTGCTGAAATGGTTTTCCCTTCAAGGTTTTTCCAGGGACAATTTGTCCAAAAATATTATGTTTATTGTTTTGCATATTTTTTCTCTGTTCTTGTGATTTAATTTCTGAAATTGTAGTTGTCTTATTTTCAATATTTGTTGTGAATTAGTAGTCAAATAATCTATTTAGATAATAGTTTAATAATCAGTAATTACAATAGAGTTTTCACATGGTATCAGAGCTGATCTAAGGGCAGAAAAGGCTCAACGCAGGCACAAGAAGGAAAAATTGAGGCCTCATCGGAATTATTTAGGTTTTACTCATCTTTTGAAATGGCCTCAGCAGGTTTAAGAGATTAGGACAAATTGGATGGAGCCTCAAATTTTGGTGTGTAGGAATCCAAAATTTCTTTAGTATTGGAAGAGAATGGTATCAAGGAATATGTGACCAATATTGTAGTTGTACCTACAGATCAAACACAACTCTTA
>VDFB02270651.1:505576123-505591114 GCA_007258455.2 Sequoia sempervirens
CCCACTCTCCCACTCTCTCTCCCACTCTCTACCACCCTCTCTGACTCTTCCACCCACCCACACTCTCTCCCACTCCCACCCTCTCTCGCCCTCTCTCCCATAAGCATAAATACATACATATAGGCATACATACATGCATGCATACATACATACATGACACCAGCGTACATATACATATAAACATATGAAAAAACATTTAAAAAGTTGGCATTTAACTAAAGGAATAAATAACGTGAGCACATTATTTGTTCCTAGAAATGTTCCACAGAGAAGGAAAAAGTGAAAACTAGTAAATAGCGCACTCGCGTTATAACACAAGTGTGTTTTATTTTTCTTTGGGAATCCCTGAGCCTTAGCTTTGGTATTTGCCTTAGAATACCAACCCAAAGGCTTGGAAGGCATTCCCAATGACCAGAGATGTGTTTTTTGCAAATTCTACAATTTTTCACATAATCGGGTTCGTGCTCATCGTCAAGATTGCATTTGGTTCAATATCGACAAAATCGAACACATGGGTAATGTTAAGTTTTGTCTTAGTTTTCCAACGATATAATTTTTTTCACTTTCTGACAATGTTAGGCCTTTCATCCATAATTTATTTCATTTGTATGTCTGTTTTTTGTCAAAAAGCAGTGTTTGGTTTTTTTTCATTATAAATTAACCGTTTATCGAAATTTCAAATAAATTACATTTTTAGAAACTAGACTCCATTCTACAAATTTTAAAAAATCTATTACTTTCAAAATTTTGTAGGGGGAGCACGGCCAAAATTCTACTTTTTATGAAGTGCCCACTTAGAAAATTAGTAAAAAATCAAATATTCATTTAAAAATTATCAAAAAATTGTACATCAACTAGATGCTATTAGCTAACTTCTAACCATAGTGATTTTAAAAATACTAAAAAAAAATTCACCGTGCTTAGGTCGTACAAGAGTTGCTATGTTATGTTTTTTTGACAAAAACAACACCAATTTGTGTACATCCCTCTATTGAACCCCTTAATCTCAACCATTTTCAAAATAAATTAGTAGTTTAGAAAGTAGACTTAGAGCACTTTGATCCTTGTTTTTGTTCCATCTCAAAATTTTGAGTGTAACTATCCTCAATTTCACGTCCAAGGTCAGCATTTCTTGATTTCAAAAAAAAAGTGCCCACTTAAGCCCCCTTTTTGGGAACCATCTTGGTGCACTTACCCTCAGTCCTCTTTCAATTTTCTGCAAATTCAGATCTCAAACCTACACCTTGTCACCTGTACAACACTTTTGAATGAGAATTTGGATTGAGATCTCAAAAAATACTTGCAAAACAACTTAAAATTTGTTGTCTAATGGGGGGTTGCCTTGGTCAAACCCCTAATTGTGTAATCAAACCTTGAATGGATAAAAATCTGCATAAAACCCTAGCCTTAAGTGTGTTAAAGACTAGGAAAATTTGAAGTATGACAAAACCTTAGATTCTATTTTGTTAGAATAAGATGTGCAAATGTGATTTGAATGATGCAAGACTTCAACCCTAGAAACCCTACAACATATCAAATGAATGTAAATATCATGCAAAAGTAATGCAAAGCTTAATTTTTGAAGATAGAGAGAAGATGGAAGATGGAATCACTTTGAGAACAAGTCTTTAGGTGTGATTTGATGGCTAGTTGCATCTCCTCAATCTATATTTCTCCATGTTTCACCGTAGGCATCCATCATCAACTCTTTGCAATGTTGAATCTTGATCAAGAAGTGAGCTACAAAAAAAACCCTAGTTTGTTGCCCTAAAACTTCAACTTTGCTATAGAAAATGCTAATGAAACTTATTGTGGAAGACTCTTAATACTTGACTTTTTAAATTGCTTTGTAAAAATGATTAAGAGATGTGAAAAATGGCTTAAAATGTGTATTTATAGGCATCAATACCCAATTTCCCCGTTATTTAGACCTAAGAGGCTGACATCCACCAAAAAATTAAGATGAATTGATTAAATTCCCACTCAAAATTGAAATTTCCCTCAAAAGGGACTCATTCACCACCCTTGGCGAATGAGTCCCACCAAAGGGGACTCTTTCGGCCAAGGTGGTGAATTGGTCCCACTAGTGGTTTTTGAAGGTGGATTTTTGGGATATGAATGAATTGAGTGTTGTTTGTCAGGTTTTAAGTGATTTTTTAAAGTGAAACGGGCCTCTAGATAAAAAATAATGGGTCTTAGGGGCTTATAAATGCTATTTTGAAGAATGATTAATGCAAGGGTACTCAAAAGTAGGTCCAAAGTAAGCATGAAATTGTCTCTTTTCTCAAGAGTGTCCAATTTTCTACGCGACAGTGGATGACTTTTTCTTAACAGGTCCACTGGGGCTCATAGAGGAGTGCAAGAGGGACCTTGCAACAAAGTTCTAGATGAAGGATTTGGGGCATATGCACTACTTTCTAGGCATGGAGGTGTGGAAAATAGATGGAGAGATTTTCCTTGGACAAGGGAAATATTGCCTCGAAATCTTGAGGAGGTTCGAGATGGAGGATTGCAAAGTCGTGCCTACACCTATGATCATGAATTAGAAGAAGGTAGACACATCCAAGGAGAATGATGTAGACCCCACCTTATACAGACAGTTGATTGGGTTTCTCATGTATTTGTTCAACACTAGACATAATATATCCTTTGTAATAAACTCTCTTAGTCAGTTCATGGTTTAGTCGAAGAGAGAACATTGAACAGTGGCAAAGCATGTGTTGTGGTATTTACGTGGTACAATCGAGTATGGGATCAGATATGCTCAAGGTGATGGTATTAGGTTGATAGGCTATATTGACACAATGGACATAAAAAGCACTTTAGGGTGTTGCTTCAGCTTGGGATCAGGAGTTGTCTCTTGGTACAATAGGAAGAAGTGTGTGGCTTTGAATTCTGTAGAAGCATAATACATAGTAGCTAGCATGGCAACGTGTGAGGCTATATGGCTTCGGAAGTTGCTAGTAGCCTTGTTTGGTCAAAGGGTTGAGACTATGATGATACACTGCGACAATCAGAGTTGCATAAGATTATCTGAGAATCTGGTGTTTCATGATAGGTCTAAGCATATAGACATCATGTATCACTTCATTAGGGATTGTGTATAGTGGAGGATTGTTCAGCTACGGTATATACCTACAGATGAGCAGGTAGTAGACATTTTGACAAAGGCATTGGGAAAGGCGAAATTCATATTCTTTAGAGATAAGTTGGGTGTTATGTAGAACACCTTCCTCGATAAGAGGGAGTGTTAATTTTTGTAGCTTAGATAGGTGTCTCCATACCCAAAAATATTAATTAATTGATTTCTCTAGAGACTTCTAGAAAGAGGTTAGTTAGAGTCCAGATAATCTTAGCCATTGATTGAGATTAAATCATGGCCATTGGTTGCTCAATGAGAAGATTATAAAAGGGGATAAATGGGAATTCAGAAAACACATTCTTGAGAAAGATCTACAGTGATAGCAAGGGCGCATTGATAGTGTTGGATATAGTAGCAGTAAAATTTTAGCAAGAGAAATTGAGGGAAGAATTTCTAGAGAAGAAAAATATTGCCGAAGCTTTGCTAGTAAGAGGCAAGCAGTTTATGTAACTCTTGATTTGCTAAAGTTTAATAAAAATTCCTCATCTATTGAACTTGTTTTCCCTTCAGGGTTTTTCCAGGGAAAATTTATCCAAAAATATTGTGTTTATTGTTTTGCATATTTTTTCTCTATTCCCATGATTTTATTTGTGAAACTGTAGTTGTGTTATTTTCAATAACTTCTATGAATCAATTTTCAGTAGTCAAATAATCTATATAGATAGGAGATTAATAATTAGTAACTGCAATAGAGTTTTCATAATTCGTTTCCTCCTCCACCTGGATTCATAAAATATTGTAAAATACTCTCCACTACTTTTTGCATTATGGGTCCGATCACTGGCCTGACAAACATATTACCTCTCGTATTACATGGATGTTGGAATGGCGGACGTTGATGCTATTGCATTTGATACTCTTGGAAACCTTGAAGAATCCTTTATCATTAAAATCTCGTCTTAACTAACAAAAAATTTACTTTGAAAAATCAATGTTCTTGGAAACCTTGAAGCTAAGGTCAACACTACAAGTGGGAGCAAAATTTTAGAGATCTTGATCGTTGAGATCATATTTAAAATCTTGAAACTTTAAAGAGTATCAAACACATAATTTTTAACTGAAAAATCCTCTTCACTGGATGTTCAACCAAAATTCTTTCACTCTGACATTAAGTACTGCTCCCTACGTACGGAGACAGATTCTATCAATTGATTTATTTTTTGTTAGAAAGGATGGGCGTAGCCTGCACTTGCTCGATTAATTGAAAAATTAACAGTAACAGTGATACAAGAAAATAGAAACGGAAACAGCAAACAGAAACGGATTTTTGACTAAAAGTCAGAGCTTAGTGTGTGCTGGTTAAGCCCAGCCCAGCCGCTACGACCAAAACAAATTCAAAAAGTAAACAATTGAGAGATATAACATTAACTCAGTGACTCTTTTGCCGCTATTGCTGCTGCACAACCCATCAGCCATAAAAAACCAGTATTATTTCTCTAGCACTACCCAGCACCCTCATCAAGGAGCACCAATGATCCTAGCACATCAAGGGGGTGGAGAATGCTTTGGTCTGTTCCATAGAGCTGTGCTCCAAACATCAACAATCTTTCAAGAACTTAAAGCTCTCGAATCAGTAAAATCATGCAATGCAGAACTTAGAGATTTCATGCAATAACATGCGATACAAAAACTTAACTTTAGACAGATGGAATAATTCATTGATGTGCACGGTTCCCAGACAAACTAATTAAAAAATTTGAGCAATCTAAGTCAGATCGCCCCTCAAATAGCAGCTATTATTGTTGGGGGTTATATTCAAACGGGTGAAGAAACTGAACTAAAAGCGTTGGATATAGCAGACGGAGTGACGACGTTTCGAGGAAAGCGATATCGGATTCTAGCGGTTCCATTCCGAGAAGAGGGAGATTCCAACCAATACTGGAACAAGAACATTTATCTTCCTCTCATAGTCGTTACCTATCCGCGACAAGGTTGTCCGGACAGCAGATGCAGCCAATTCCCCCAGGAGTCGTCCTCTAATTTACCCATTTCCCCCACATCCGAGAAGATAAAAGAGATCGAAATCGTCACTCGCACCATCGAACCCATTATATCCACCATGATATATTTGCATGACTTTGAACTATTGTAATAGGATATAAATTAGGCAACTTGGTTTCTATACTGCCATTTTTATCTACAAACAAAGAAGCAAAATGTCGTGCACCTGGGTTGCTTCCCTGTAAAGAAAATCTAATTTTAAAGAACACGTGCAAGGGTGTTGTTTCTTGCAAAAATTATTTACCAGAGGAAATGAATGAGGATCAACTTAAAATGCAACTGGTGGGACTTTCAAATTCTATTCTGCATACTCCATCCCTGAAAAGTCATGAAAAGGCTAGGATGAGAATACACCCTTAATCAATAAGGAAGTTTTTAATTGCAATCGGAAGTGCTCTCAAACCAAGAAGATGGAAGTGGAGGGTTCATCATCCACTCGGATTCCACGCAGTACCATCAGTTACAGTGCCACGCCTTACTGTACATTACTTCACACGCCTTTGTCGGTTACTGTTTCATTCTCCACTACCATTTCATTTTCCATGCATTGCACCGTTACAAAATTCAAACGCCAGCGCAGATCATGACTTTCATCAGTTAGACGTCAAATTTGGCACGTACAAACGCCTTTGGCATGTACAAACGCCTCTCGTAATTCTTACAGCCAAAATCAGATGAACCTTCTAGGGCACATTGCTGGCAATTACATTCTTGCGTGACTGCTGCCAACTCACCATCTCTGCATGTTTAAAAATGTTGAGTGGATTGCTTGCAATTACTTCAACCATTACATTTCAGATCATCTCGCCATTTAACACTCAATTTATTCCATTCCCTTCAATTTCAATGCAGACCCATTTCATTCTTCTCCCTGCACAGTTACTCCAATCATTTCATTCTAGACCTCTGCATGTGTTCTCAACAAAGCCTGTAAGGAGGAAGAGAGAGAGAGAGATCATGGAAAACTTATAATATTGAGATATGAACAGTTCGAAAAATAAGAAGAAAATTGTAGCTGACTTCTTGAACTTATCATGGAGGGAGAAGAAATCTGTCATGGATGCAGAGGAGCCTGCGTTGCAGAAGGAAGTAAAAGAGATCACATCATGGGTATCTTCTCTTCATGATCACATGTTGGTTCTTTTGATTTAGTAAGTTATTAAACCATGCCATAAATAGTCTATACTAGTTATCTATATGCAGAACTAGGTTCCTATGCAAGTAACTACTCATAACAAACATGGTTATCAAAGAAATGGTTTGTAAAACTGTTTTACTGCTGAAACACCAATTGTTAAAAGTTGAAAAATTGTTTATTATTGTTTCCCTATTCAATTGTGTTGGAATTTTTAGATGGACATTTTAGATCACACTTTATGATCTATTATTACAATATAAGAGAGCTGGGACAAGAGTTATTCATTATTTTTTCTCTTTCGATTTTCTATTATTTTGATGATGTATTATAAAGTGTGATCTGAAACACTGATACAAAAATTCCAATATAATCGAATCTAAAAACAATAATGAATAACATTATAGATTATAGAAACTAAAAATCATTTTCAAATCTAAGATCTAGTGTACATGGTTGTGACTACAAGTAAAGTAGCGTGCTTATAACAGAGTTCTATTTCTTATGCCTATGAACGCATGCAGGTGACTCTTTTTGAGAGCATGGACGAAGGTCAACTGAAGGAATACGTTCTAACTCGTCTTCCTCCTTCACAACATCACCCAACGAAAAAGACACCAATCAAAAGGGTATCCCTTTTTTCCTCTTCATCAAAATGTTAAAATCTCTGTACACAATGCTTCATAGAAGTATTTATTTTGGACATTTGTTTTCCTTTGAGGCATTGTTAGACGTGATAGAAATATTTATGTCTTGGCATTTGGCAGGTATACAGAAGTTCAAGTAGAGGGAAGGCTGTCAAAAGTTGCACCAGTAGTATTGCTAGCGCTAGGACTACTAGTAGTTATATAATGGCTGCTGTCTGGAAGTTCCACTCAGAAGAAGATGATCAATCTACAAATAATACTCTAGCACCACCCTCGGACGATAAGCATGATGCTTAGATCATTTCGTACTTTATCCTTTCAACAGGATATGTGCATTTATGCAATCAAGAGAAATTTAAAGGATATATCTCCATGTTTTTATATATATTAATATATATACATTAGTCTTAATTATCTTAATATTGTTGATATGTTTGATTGAAACTTTAACAATCATTAAAAAACCAAATAAGATATATGATTAAAGAAATGATAAAACTTAGGAAATTGAAAAAAATAGATACTAACATTTTAGTTGTAACTCTGAATGTTTGAATGTCAGCCAAGCATTTTTTACTGAGTCAAACAACATAACCCAAATCGACAAATTCCTCTTATGACCCTATCCCAGACTACTGCTATTTCCCTTGGCCTCCATGTCATCGCAGATTTTATTGTACCTCTTTCCAGACCCCTTTCTCAAACCAAATGCCTCTATCATCTAAACAAAATATTGAATGTGCTTACAAAGAATAAAGCAAACAAATGAATCTTGAATTTGATCAAACACAAAAAAAATGTCTGTGTTTGTTATAGAAGCTGGGATAGGAGACTCAATTCTATCAAAATTCTATCTCGGTCAATCCTCGGGACCTTGAATTTTTAATAGTAAATTAGTTACTATAGCTAATGGCTAGATTCAATATTGATAATGGTTGGTCGGTCTCAATTTTTGTTGCCAAGATTTAAAAAACAAAGAAATAACAAAGATATAGTTTCAAATAAAATAGTTATAATGTAAAATATAAAAAACAGGATTTTTGAGATTATGTTAAAAGGAGTTGGTTGTAATTGGACCCATAGACTTGTTATTTTGCATGGTAGCCAATTTCATATGCACCCTGACAACTAAAATGGGCATTAGTAGATTAATGTTATCAAGTTTTCAGAATTCATAATGATAAATGCTAAGTTGATTTCTAAATTCGATTGTGTGAAATATTTTTACATCAATTCTCTAAACTCTTTTGACCGGAGCTATGAACCGGGTAGAAGAAACCACAAGAAATTGCCAAACTTGCGAGCTCATTGGCCCAGCGAGGGTTTGAACCCTGGTGGACATCACTACAACCAAGCAACTTGACCACTGAACCACACCCTTATCAATGAAATCAACTTAACACTTATCATTAGTAGATTGTTTTAAAAAAATGCTTTGTTACCATCCAAACATAAAATCTGTGGCCTTTTGGGAAGCTTTTCAATGTTATTGTGATTTGGAAGGGTTAAATACATAATACAGTAGAAAGCCTAAATTGTTGTCCTCAGATTTTATGGAATATAATATTATTTATAATATTATAAAAATCAAAATCATAATTACCATAAAATAAAATTATTCAATGTGAAATAGTTAGAGTTTCTAAAATTATAAAAAATGAAATAGTTAGAATTTCTAATATTATCAAAATCAAAATCAAAATAAAAATTATAATAAGTAAAATAGCTAGAGTTTCTACAAAATTAAGTATTCTAAATTTACTATTTCATATAAAAGTAAGTTTCTAAATTAGTATACTTAAAATTAAAAAATATTCAAGATATTTTTAAAATAAGATATTACTTGATGCTTTTTATATAAATTTATTTAAGTTTTATTTATAATATTATAAAAATAAAAATCATAGTTGGCATAAAATAAAATTATATTTTGTGAAATAGTTAGAGTTTCTAAAATTATAAAAAATGAAATAGTTAGAGTTTTCAATATTATAAAAATCAAAATCAAAATCAAAATAATAATAAGTAAAATAACTAGAGTTTCTAGAAAATTAAGTATTCTAAATTTACAATTTCATATAAAAGTAAGTTTCTAATACTTAAAATTAAAAAAATATTCAAGATATTTTTAAAATAAGATATTACTTGATGTTTTTTATATAAATTTATTTAAGTTTTATTTATAATATTATAAAAATCAAAATCATAATTGACATAAAATAAAATTATACTATGTGAAGTAGATAGAGTTTTAAAAATATAAAAAATGAAATAGTTAGAGTTTTTAATATTATAAAAATCAAAATCAATATTAGAATAAGTGAAATAGCTAGAGTTTCTATATAAAAGTAAGTTTCTAAATTAGTATACTTAAAATTTAAAAATATTCAAAATATTTTTAAAATATTACTTGATGTTTTTTATATAAATTTATTTAAGTTTTATTTATAATATTATAAAAATCAAAATCATAGTAGGCATAAAATAAAATTATAGCATGTGAAATAGTTATCTAGTTTCTAAAATTATAAAAAATGAAATAGTTAGAGTTTCTAATATTATAAAAATCAAAATCAAAATTATAATAAGTGAAATAGCAAGAGTTTCTAAAATTTAGAAAATTAAGTATAAAAGAAATATTTGAAATTTAATATTTCATATAAAAGTAAGTTTTTTAATTGGTATACTTAAAATTAAAAAATATTCAAGATGTTTTTAAACTAGTATATTCCCAATTTAAATATTCAACAATTACACCCCAATGGGGTTTGAACCACGATGACAAGAACAACACCACAACTTAACCATCATATCATGCCACTATTGGAAAAAAGGTTAATTATTTGAGGTTTTTTATATAAATTTATTTAAGTAATTTTAACACAAAAATAATTTCCAACAATAATAGTACTTCTAAATCTAACACTAATTATAACACTAGCACTAATTCTAATTCCAACACCAACACTAATCCTATTTCTAACACTAATTCTAACTCTAGCATATATAACCTTAACTGAACTTTATTAAGGATATATAATACTAACTCTAATTTTAATTCTTAGTCTAACCCTAAAATTAATACTAATTTTAACCCTAATCCTAACTCTAAGTCTAATTCAAACTCAAGTTGTAACCCTAAAGCTAACACTAATTGTATGCATAATGTTAATATTAACACTAATTCTAATACTAACATTGATTCTAACCCTAACTCTACCATACACTAGTTCTAAGCCTACCTCTAACTCTAATTCTAACTCTAATAATAAGTCTAACTCTAACTCTAGCCCTAATCCTAACATTAAGACTAATTATAACCTTTACCCTAACCCTAACTTTGAGTCTAATTATAACTTTAACCCTAACCCTATTTCTAAAACTAACACTATTTCTAATTATAATCCTAACCCTCAATCTAACCCTAAAACTAACACTATTTCTAACTTCTACTCTAACCCTAACACCAATTCTAACCTACACCTAAATATAATTTTAACACTAAACCTAACATTAACATTAACACTAATTATAATCATAAACCTAACTCTAATTATGCCTTTAAGTCAGAATGTAACCCTATTTCTAAAACTAACACTATTTTTAATTAGGATTAGCATTTAATTATAGTTAGGGTTCAATTAGGGCTTGGTATATAATTCAACTAGGATTATTGTTATGGTATAGTTAGGGTTAGGGTTAGGTTTCAATTGTAAGATTAAGGTTAGAGTAAGGGTCAAATTAGACTTAGGGTTAAGCAAGGTCAGAGTTAGGGTTCAATTAGTGTTTAATTACATGGTTAGGGATAGAGTTCAATTAGGGTAACTATTCACTTAGGATTAGGTTTAGGGTTCAATTTTGGTTAGGGTTAAAGTTATACGGTATAACTTGAAGTTAAGGTTAGGGTTTAATTAGGGTTATGATTAGGTTTTAATCAGAGTTAAAATTCAATTAGCATTTAATTACAATCAAGGTAAGAGTTAGAGTTCAATTAGGGTAAGGGTTAGCACTATGGTTAAGATCTAATTAGGATTTGTAATTAGGGTTAGAGTTCAATTAGTGTTAAGGTTCAATTAGGGTTCAATTCAAATAAGTGTCAGGGTTTAATTATGGTTACAATTTAATAATTAGGGTTATGGTTATACTTCAATTAGGGTTAGGGCTAGGATTATGGTTCATTTCTAGGATTAGGGTTTACTTAGGACATAATTAAGATTAGGTTTACATTTGCGATTAAGGTTAGAGTTTGGGTTCAATAAGGGTTAGGATTAGGTTTATGGTTCAATTAGGGTTTGGGTTTACTTAGGAATTAATCAAGGTTAGGGTTATAGATGTATTAAGGTTAGGGTTAAATTTTTAAGAAAAAGGATTGGGGTTAGGGTCAACATTACTATTAGGATTAGGGTTAGGAAAGGGTTATAGTATAATTACGGTTCGATAAGACTCGGGGTTTAAAAAGAGTCAAGGTTGGGGTTACAATCAATGTTAGATAAATGTAGACCTAACCCAAAACATAATCATAACATTAATTAAACCTTAACACTAAACCTATTCATAATCATAACCCTAGTCGTAATCCTAACTACAAATCTAACCATAACCCTAATTCAATCTCTAATTAGAATTGTAACCCTAACCCTAACCATTACCCTAACCATAACACTAACACTAACCCTATTGTAAACCTTGAGTTCAATTCTAACCCTAGCCCTAACCCTAATTCCATCTTTAACCATTACCCTAACCCTAACATAAATACTAACCCTAAACCTAACTCTATGCTTGCCATTTGTGTTGGGCCCCACACAATGTTGTCCATCATGTTATGTATGTTTTTATTATGTCGAAGGCATGTCCTTATTTGAGCTTTCAAAGCTCAATTTCTCCTTCAATGGCTTAAAAGCAGTGACATGACTTGGTTGACAGTGTGGCCATTGCCAACTATCAATTGTTTAAAGCACCAAGATTGTATCTGATATGTTTTCAATTGCCATAGATTTGCTTTAATTGCATTAAATGTATTTGGTAAATGCATTTATATATTATACTGTAGATCACTGCCCTGTTTGCATACAAATAAAATGAAATAGAGTGTAGAAAAATACAAAACTTTCCAAAGACTACTCAAAGGCCATACATATGCAAGGAATTTGAAGTATTTACTATACTTTCTTACAAATTTTTCCCATTTTTAATATATACTGATAAGAAACTTAGGGAAAAGAACCATTCTGTATACAACAAGTTTTTATCATTTGGTCTGTTATAATGAATTCAATTAGGAACCATGTCGGTAGCCCAATTTGCAAGCATCTTGGATTTTTGGGTGAATTATTGTTCCAAGACTTGGGATTTCTCCATATTGTCGGCCTCTCAAGAATCTTGACTACAACATCCTCCCCATTGTAGGTGCCCCTGTAGAGCTTCGCATATGCTCCTTGTGAAAAACCTGATTGTCTGTAAAACTTTTCTCAAACCCATATTAAAAAGTTTATATTTTAAATCAAAAGAGAAAACTTCAGACACCCAAAAAAATTGAAATGTATTTCAAATCATCAACGAACTCTAGATTATTATTATAAGGCATCTCAACCAAAACAACCTAGGTATTTTTTTGTTAAAAACTCAAACCCCAAAGTCCTGCTCTAATTTGTCCAAAAGTCTTCTCTTTTATCCTAGATAACATAAAAAAGAGTAGAAAACATTGAAAATCAAACAGTATGGGAAAATTTTTCCTCAGACATCCAAGGAAGAGTAGAAAAATCAAAGAGAAACTACATACAATATCTCTCCTTCAAATCGAATTTACAAATTGCTCGTACTCCACTCGTTGAACTTGATCTGCTCTGAATATCATGTAGTAGGGGGAGCTTTGTTATTACACACCCTATAAATACTTAATGATGGTGATAATTTAAACTTGTCAATTAGATGAAGGGGCATGAACCTTTTCAATATATTCTCAATATGAATCATGGCAACATTCATAGCTATCCCAATAGAGCAAAAATTTAATTACACTGGTAGGGATTCCACGTGTGAGAGGGGTTTAACAGTTGTCAACACATTGGAACAAAAAATATTAATGAACCCGAACAAATCAATATTATGGAAGTACACAAAATATTATAAAATTTGTCATTGTTTTCTTAAGTGCCATTTACTTTTCAATGTATTATGTGGTTAGGTCATGACAACTACCTAAACTGATATCATTAGAGACATGATGATAAATTATTAGAGAAATGGCAAGTATCTTTACATGGCCAGATAATTATATTTTTTCTCTTTCCTCGGCATCTAAATGCTTTAGAAAATCACCACCACAACTTCTCATTGAATGCCAATAGAACTTTGTTCGAATGTTATCGTGCAAATTACACTAAACTATAATATTTATTAAAATTCCCAAAACGGAATAGAATTGTGCATTCTAGTTGTGTCTTTACTTTGTTTAGTTTCTCCTTCTCCCACTCTCCCCCACCCCACACCCCATGGGGCTAACCTTCAAATTTATGATTTTTTAAAATTTAAAGGTTTTAGTGATATATCAATTTACATGTATAATATTATTATCTTATTTAATATAATAGTATAAAAAATTATTCTCTATATTCATTGGGACTAAACCTTCTCCATTTGAAGACATTGTTGCTGTCATACAATTGCGCTTTCTACTTGAGTCCCCATGAGTTTTTCCTGCTTTGGTACCAAAATGATGCATAATTTGCTACAAAATTGTGCTTTGTGAACTACAAATCACCAAATTTTGTTTATACTCTGTTTTAGAATTATTATTAATCCTTTGAATGCTATGTGATTAAGAAAATTCAAACTTAGGAAACATTTCGAACACACATACACGTTGGAAAAACATAGTTTTGTCGTGGAAAATTTCAACTAATACAGAAAATGTGGAAGCATAAATAAAGTAGTAAGCTAAATTTCACATAATGCTTCAAAGAAATGTGGTGTCATGGAATACAATGACTGTAAGATATGTACAAAATATTAATTCTAATAAGATTGGTCCAAAATTTCAACATAGTTGTGAATCTCTAACTTCTCTCTAATTCTACAAATGAGAGTAGGGAAGCACACACAAATGACATGATGATCCTTAGACTTGTGTACCATGGACCAATTGATTAATAATTATACTTAAATGTTTAATGACAATATCACAAGATTATGTTTACTCCACATTGCATTGGTGGCCATAGGCTGCATCTAATCGTTCTTCGCGTACATGATACATTCAAGCTTCAATTGCTCAAGAGACCATGTCAAGTTTGGCAACTAGTCTACCTATTTTGTTGCCTGCTCCAAAACTGTTTGTGTCATCATTAATAGCTAAAACATAGATGCCTTCACAGTCAGACTCTATCATGTCTGCCTCCCATATGGTCAAATCCGATGAAAGCCTGAGGAATGTAGAAGATGATGCCTGAGACAATTTTTAGTCATTTCTAGTCTCCACCACAATAATTTTTGAAGATACATATTGACATGAATCATTTTCAAAAAAAAATTCCAAACAGGGAACTGATTTCTCAGCTTAAGTTTGTAGAAATATAATATTGATATAATTATATATATTTCTACAAACAATACTCTACGATAGGTGAACTGATGAGTGAAAACACCAACATAAAACTTTTTTCTCCTCCAATTTCTATTTCCTTTGCTCTTTTCAAATTAAAACTCTTTGGTGTACCCATTACACACACAGGTACTCCTTCACTCCCTCCCTATCCCCTATCTCTATATCTCTCTATCTCTATTTCTCTGTTTATCTATCTATTTGTCTCTCTCCCTCTCCTCCTTTCTTTATATCTCCATATATCTCTATCTTTGTATCACTCTATCTCACCATCTATATCTCTCTATATCTCCCTCTCCTTCCTCTATATATCTTTATCTCTCCCTCTATCTCTTTAAGCTATCTCTCCCCCTCTCCCCCATCTTCTTCTCTCTCCCTCTCTACATATTTCTCTCCCTCTCTCCCCCCTCTTCTTTTTCTCCCTCTTCTACCTATCTCTCTTCCTCTCTCCTCTTCCTCAACC
>VDFB02270651.1:505591214-505629973 GCA_007258455.2 Sequoia sempervirens
AGAAGATCGCAAATCAGCAACTGGTTATGCATTCAACATAGGATCTGGTGTTGTTTCTTGGAGCAGTAAGAAGCAAACAACTATTTCTTTATCATCTACTAAAGCTGAGTACAAAGCATTATGAAGTGCTACCTGTGAAGCTATTTGGCTAGACGGATTCTTGAAGATATGGGACAAAAGCAAGGACCTTTTCCAATCAAGTGTGATCATCAAAGTTCAATCAAGTTGGCAAACAATCCAATTTATTATACAAGATCAAAGCACATTGAAACTCAACATCATTTTGTCAGAGAGAAGATTCAATCTCAAGAGATAGAGCTGCAATATTGTAACACAAATGATAACATGGCTAATGTATTCACTAAGTAATTGGACAAAATAAAGTTTATATCATATCAAGATATGTTAGGAGTCCATCAAAATTCCACAATTCCCTGTTGGAATAAGTCAATAACTGAATTTTATTTAGACGTGTCCATTGAAATCTAGCTTGTTGTCAATAAACTTTAGTTAGCTACAACTAACTGTCATCGTATGTACCAGGTTTGTAGGATGTTGTTGAGGATTTTTCAAACTATAAAATTGTAACCTGTTGATGAATAAGAGATCAGTGAGTTCTTCTGTCTTTTGTTCTATGCTCTGTTTTCTACTCTGTTTTATTTGCTGTTCCTCTTTTCTGTTTATTATCACCCTGCTTTTCCTGTGGATGTAACCAAAATTGATGAACCATGTAATTTGCAGTGTTGTTACAGGTGTTTTACATTCTTCTATCTGCTCTGTTTTCTAACCACTATGCTGCTCAAATTTAAGCAACAAATTTAAATAAATAGCCAAATTGAATTTCGGCACAGCTCCATTACTCATCTGATTATATAAATTTACTATTTAAAGTCATATCTAATTTATGATCTCAGAGTTGTAAGTTGTGTGATCAGCTGAGAGAAGAAATCAAGCATGTTGTTTAAGTGAATTTTCTGAGCAAGGAGGAGCTCGTCGAGCATCGCAAAAGTGCTTGTGCTGAAGAAATTCCAAACTGTTCATGGGGGCTCAGTTTGAGTAACAGAGTTGTGATTCATGCATGATAATAGTAGAGATGTCGAGATACAGTCCTGGGCTTCTGGGCTTTGCCACATTGGTAATTCCTGAGGTAATTCTTGTTTGGATTCTCTCTTTCATTCTAGCTTTCCTACTGTGACAAATGTAGGAATTTAAGCAGACAATTCAAATTTTCTAGAACATGAGATGCAGATGTCCAAAATTTCAGCTAGGTACCTTACAATTAAGTGACTCATTTGTAAATCTATTGAAGGGTAAAGCGCAAATGTATGATCAAGAAAGATAAAAGTTACTAATAGTTTAAATGAATAGAAGCGACAAAACCTAATTGTAAATAGAAAGTCAAAGTGTCTTGTAAGTTGACATGCAATGTCAGTTACGGCATATGCTTGCCAATCTCAAAATTTCAAATGAAAATCTGATAAAGAACCCTCTTAATTAAATCAATTTAAATCCTCCATTTTAACTGCCGCTTTTATCATCTTCTATTTGCTAGAGACTACTCAAAAATCCAATGATAAAAGAAATCTGATTCTAAGTGACCGACAGACATCTATAGACACACTCGCCATAAGAGCACTCTGACGAAAACCATAATAAGTGTTGTTAAAGATGAAAAAAAGATCTTTCAAAGGCGCTTAAGCCGCATTTACAAACTATTTAACAAAACAATTCTCCTACGGTTCAATGGTGCTCCCAAGAACAATCTACCCTATGCAAGTGGTAGAGACCTTAAACAAATAAGTGAATAAAAGCTTAAACTAATTCACCAACAAAATCGGAGATTAAGAATCATGCAAACTCACTGTTAAGTTTCTTGTCCATGTACCTGAAAACCAAGCAATAACCAAGTCAGTCCGCATCCCAAAGTGGAAAGCAAAAAACCCGACCAAAGACAAGCCTTAAACTCTTGCTTATTAAGCCAAAAACCTAAAGCCCTAGGTTTTAAGGCACGGAGTATAAACACCCTTGTGAGTAAACAATAGACTCTAACGCCCTGGGATCTAAATCTTTAACCCTTAAACGCTAAAAACCAATTTCCAGCTAGATAAATATTTACCCCGTTAAGTATGCATCATCATATACACAGTATGAGTATTCAGAATCCATCCCAAATATGTAAAACTCATTAATTTTGTTCATATAACAAATAACTTTTTTCAAATGTAACTACCACTGAGTTCAGTAACAAAAAAATAAAAATAAATAAATGATCGAACAGATTTAAGTTTAAAACAACTCACTTCTTTAGATCCGGAGGCTGCCCTGATTTGCTCATGCTGCCGAATAGAGCACAGAAACCCTAAAATTTTGTTGAAAGGGCATATATCTAATTAAATAAATTCAGAATGAATTCCAGTGAGGTTAGAGTGCATTGGGGTTTGGATAGAAGATTTATCCAATGCCTCTGCCTTCGTAGTAGTCTTCTATATCTATTTCAATCGAGCTCTTTTCCTGTGCTGCAACAGGCGAGCAAGCAATGGCGATTGATTCCCAGCCTCCAACTCTAGTCTTCCACCGTAAAGCAGTTTTACAGTATTTAAAAATGCATAGGCAACGCTGGACTTGGACTGTATAGTAGGGCGTGATATGCAGAAAACAGCGGCTTGAACTCCCGCGCTTAGCAATAGGGAAAGTACGGGTGAACCAAAGATTTTTTTTATATGATTGAAACAATCATATTCTATTGAGTAAAAATAAAAATAAGAAACAAACTGTTTATATAGTACGTAGTTTAGCGTGGTTCGTTTATGAACTTGGTGAAGATACATTGAGACCGTAGAGATCCCTCTTTCTAAGCTTAGTTAATCTTTTATTTTTGCAAATAGATAAATAGCCATCTTTGGGAGACCGCTAAAGTGTAAGACAAAACGCATAAAAACATATACTAGCAATTGTACCTTAGTGTGCAATGGGTACGTGGAAGAAGTGTGGAAGGTTAATTAGGATAAATTTTGGTATATTTTTTTTTTTCATATATTTATTAATTACTAATTTTGGTCAATTTAGACCATTCAACAAATGATGTTGTTTATGTAGCAAAGGTCTCAATGAAGAAGTTATAAATTCAAATCAACTATGGATGCACTTGGAAGCATCCAAACATGATTGAAATAAAACCTCTGAATTGGGAAGATAATCAGGCTCCATTATCAACAGGCTCATGTTATGTTTGCAATAAAGAGGGAGGGACAGAGAGAGAGATAGGGATAGAAAGAGGGAGAGATATAGGGGAGAATAATGAGAGAGAGTGAGAGAGAGGGGTAAGGAGATATAGATAGAGAGGAAGATAGAGATAAAGATGGAGATGGAGAGAGATATGGAGAGGAGAGGAGAGGGAGAGATAAAGAGAGAGAGGAGAGAGGGATAGATAGATATAGAAGAGATAAATATATAGAGAGGGAGAAAGAGGGAGGATAGAAAGATAGAGATAGAGATAGGAAGGATATAGAGAGATAAAGATAGAGGGAGAGATGAAGAAGAAATATGGAGAGATAGGATCTAGAGATGGATAGATATAAAGATAGGAAGAGGGAGGGGGAGAGAGAGAGGGAGAGAGATGGAGATAGGAGAGAGGGAGAGATAAAAAGGGGGGGAGGTAGAGAGGGAGGAGCTTGAGAGAGGAAGAGGGAGACAAATAGATAGAGAGATGTAGGGAGAGGGAGAGGGAGAGGGAGAGGGAGAGATAGAGAGATATAGAAATAGAGTGATAGGATAGATATAAGGGTAAACCCACAAAACTGGTTTACAATTCCAGGAGGAATGAAAGTTGCAAAAAATGCCCCTATGCAAAAAAAATTGGTTTTTGGGATTCAAATGAACATTTGGGTCAAGCGAACCTAAAGGAGGTTCACTAGAACCCTAGTTCAAGTGAACCCATTAAATGATGGGTCCCACCATTCCTAGGAAAAAACCAAAATAAAAGCTTTTGGAAAGGGGTTCGCTTTAAACCCTAGGTTCGCTCAACCCCTTTTTTCCCCCTTCTCCCCCTCTGGTACCAAAAAACTCTAGATTTTTTCCCTTCAAAGCTCGAGTTGAGGATGAAAACGGAGGAGACTTCACAGACCCAATTGGATGATGGTAGTCCTCAAATGAGCTATCCAACAAATATAATTTTAATATGTTTTTATTTTATTATGTATTTGTTTTTTTAATTTGATTAAACATAGGTTTTTCACCAAAAATCAAGATCTTTGTTCTGCACATGTGGAAAAATAGCAGATTATCAAAACAAAAAATTGAAAAATATGAGTGCACTAGATATTGAAGTCCTTGATCCAATAAAAATATAAAATTGAATTTTGATACATACAAAAAAAGTTATGTTGTATGTGGTCCGTCTATGTCTGAATTGTAATTGGTTTGACTTTGAAACTTGATTAAGGAAAAAATATTCAATAAAACACTATGAAACCAATTGGAAGCACTAGATATCATAGTTACAAATCTAAATTCGAAAAAATTAGAATTTTATCTTTGTGGAAAAAAAAATGTTGTATACATGGTGAGTGTCACTCCTTAAAAATGGTGTTTACTGAAAAAACTAGTTTTCGAAGGAGATGGAAAAAGAAGTGCAATATGATTCCAAATTTTTTGAATAAAATATATTTAGAATCTACAGACAAAATGACACAAATCACTAGTTCACATCATCTTCAAATTCCTCATGGTTTAGTCGCTATAGGTGCCCAAAAGTGAAGATTTAGTTAGAAAATTTTAATTTAGTGTCTAGTTTGGCCAAAAATTGTAAACCAGTATTGTGGGATCACCCATAAGGAGAAATAGAGAGAGGAGGAGAGGGAGAGAGACAAAGAGATAAGCAAATAGGAGAATTAGAGATAGATAAATAAAGATAGATAGAGAGAGGTAGGGAGAGAGTAGGGAGAGAGAGAAATATGGGAAGAGAAAGAGAGATAAAGATATATGGGAAGAGAAAGGGAGAGAGAGAGGTAGAGATAAAGTGATGGATAGGGGGATTATTGGTGTTCCCGGAACAACAACCTGCAACCTTCACAATGCAGAGAAGCAACCTAAAATGATGCTATTTCACCAGTCGATGTTGAATTCATTAACACTGATGAGGTTTTATAATGTACAAAAGCCTTGTGAAAAAGGCACGAGGAAAAGATGGAGAGACAGCTGGAAAGCAGGTGACCGCCCTCCATCAATGCACAAACCAAAAACAATTAAATGCAACTATTGCACTAAATGAAAAAGTTGGACTTAAGAGCATGCATCAAATAAACGTGCACTCCAACACCCCCCCTTAAGTGCAACTTAGGGAGAACCAAAAATGAATGAAAGTGCAATATGCAATATGAGATGCATTATGGGTCCTGACAACAAAGCCTTGTTAGGTACCCATGTACAACTACAATGCAATGCAAATCTCTCATAACCGGAGAAAAGGAGAAAAACCCTGTGGGAGAAAACTCCTCTCCAAAAGAGAGAACAAACGTGAAAGGAAGGAGGACTCCTCAAGACCCCCCAAGGACAACTTCCTTCACCCCTAACATTGATCGCAACTGAAGATAGCGAGGAGATGCCAAAGGTTTAGTGAAGATGTCTGCAACCTGCTGCGTCGTAGGCAAATACTCCAAAGTAAGAACACCATCTTGAATGAGCTGCCGAATGAAGTGCATGTGGATTTCAATATGCTTAGTGCGTTGATGCTCCACTGGGTTGCAAGAAATATGAATGGCACTTTGGTTATCACACCAAAGAATAGTGGGATGATCAAGAGGAAAGCCAAACTCAACCATCAACTGTCGAAGCCAAAGAACCTCTTGACTAGCCAAGATAGCTCCTCGATACTCAGCCTCAGTTGATGATACTGCAATAGCAGTTTGCTTCTTGCAAGACCAAGCAACCGGACAAGAACCAAGACAGAAAACAAAGCCAGAAGTAGACTTTCTATCATCAACATCACCAGCCCAATCTGAGTCAGTGAAGCCCACAATCTCAGTAGCACCTGATGTGTAGTGAATGCCAAACTGTATAGTGCCCTGAATGTATCATAAAATATGCTTGGCTACCTTCCAATGACTCTCATGAGGATCTTGAGAAACGAGAGACAAGACCAATGACAAAGGAAATATCAGGACGACTATGAGTTAAGTACAAAAGGCTGCCAACTAGTTGCCGATACAAAGTAGCATCAACGGATGGAGTAGTGCAACTAGTGGACAACACAACACTAGACAGAAAAGGAGTAGGGGTTGGCTTGCAATCAGCCATTCCAAACCTTTGAAGCAAATCAAGAGCATACTTCTGCTGGAAGATAGAAATACCGATAGAAGACTGATGGATTTGAAGACCAAGGAAGTAATGCAACAAACCAAGATCTGTCATATCAAAATGCTCCATCAAAGCTTGCTTAGTATCCTCAATCATGGCACTAGAACTCCCCGTGAGAATCAAGTCATCCACATAAAGAACAAGAATGAGAAGATCCCCCCCATGCCTTTGAATGTAAACTGTAGGATCGGAGTGACATCTAGTGAATCCAGAAACAAGCAAGAAATTATCCATCTTCTCATACCAAGCTCTAGGAGCCTGTTTGAGACCATACAAGGAATGTCGGAGCCTGCAAACAAGTGAAGGGTCTTGCACAAAACCAGGTGGCTGCTCCATATAGATCTCCTCATGAAGATCACCATGCAAGAAAGCACTCTTCACATCCATTTGATACACTGACCAACCCTGAGATGCAGCAATAGAAAGCACGAGGCGTATGTAATCCATTTTTGCAACAGGAGCAAAGGTCTCAGAATAGTCAATACCCTCAACTTGAGAGAAGCCCTTAGCCACTAGATGAGCCTTATACTTATCAATAGAACCATCAGCTGCAAACTTGGTATGATACACCCACTTGCACTGAACTAGCTTTCTTCCCTTAGGAAGAGGAACTAAATCCCAAGTATGATTCTTCATCAAAGAAGAATACTCCTCTATCATAGCACCATCCCATTCTGGAACACCCGAAGCATCCGAAAACTTCTGAGGATCAGTAGAAACTGCATGACTCAAAAGATTGATACCTAAAGTGCGGGAATGAGTGCTACGTGTAGCTGTGGGATCACCTACAAGAGAACCAGCATCCTCAAGAAGTGTACGAGCCCATAAAGGTCGATGAGGTATAGGTGGAGGAGAATGAGAAGATGGAGTAATATCAACAACAAGATCAATCCCATCGTCAGGAGCAACATCATCAGGAACAACATCATTACAAGCATCATCATCATCATCCTCTACAACATCCTCTGAAGAAGATCTAGTAAGAGGAGAGGGAGAGACTTGTGATGGAGAATCCTTCGGAGTGAAAGACTCATCAAATTGAACATCACGACGAAAATGAACCTCTCGAGTAACAGGATCAAACAATCGATAACCCTTCACATCCTCACAATAGCCAACAAAAATGAACCGTTGACTTTTCTTCTCCATTGCCTTGCGGCGGCCATCTGGAATGAATGTCCATGCATCACTGCCAAATATTCTAAAGAAGGAAACCTTGGGCTTGATATGAGACCAAGCCTCCTCAGGAGTCATATTCTGCACTGCCTTCTGGGGTATATGGTTCTGAATGTAGTTGGCACAATTGACAGCCTCTGCCCAAAATGTGGGAACCATGGATCTAGACTGTAGCATACAATTGGCCATCTCCTGTAAAGTTCTATTCTTCCGCTCGGCTACACCATTTTGTTGAGGAGTGTATGGCACTGTGTATTGATGAAGAATACCCTTAGTACAACAAAATTCTTGAAATGCTTGATTGACATACTCCCCCCCATTATCTGTGCAAATCTTCTGAAGGGAATGTCTTGACTGCTTCTCCACAAATGCAAGGAAGGTCATGAAATGTCGAAGAACCTCATCCTTGTACTTCAAAAAATACACCCAAGTGTGCCTAGAAAAATCATCAATGAAGGTGAGCACATACTTGGCCCCTGAAAAAGGAGTGGGGAATGACATGAGGTCACTATGCACCAACTCAAGGGGTGTCGAAGCACGTGTGGCCATACCCTTAGGAAAAGGATCCCTATGATGCTTGCCAAGCATACAACATTGACAAACTCCACCTGAACAAGAGATCTGAGGTAGACCAATTACCAAATTTTGTGTGCTCATCTGCTGAAGATATCTATAATTTAGGTTCCCAAACCGTTCGTGTCAAAGCTTGCTTGTAGAATCTGCATGAGCAATAAGGGATGATCCTGATGAAGACTCAAATCCATCAAACCTATACAAACGGGCTGCACAGTCAACTGTTCCTATAGCAATGATCTTCTCAGGATCCTGCATCTCTCGAATAGTCACATCAGTAGGAGAGAACTCAACAAGCCTTCCATCACCATGATTACAAATCTGATAGATAGAAAGCAGATTCTGTGAAATATCAGGAACAAGAAGAACATCATCAATGCTACCATCCTGCATATGAACTGAGCCTATTCCCAAAACTGGAATTTGAGAAGAGTTCCCAACAACAATATGTGAAGTAAGACTATCAGAAAGAGAATCAAGAAGATCCACAGTATGAGTCATGTGATGAGAAGCACCAGAATCAAGAATCCAACTAGAACTGGTAGAGGACAAAGCTGTAGCTGAGAGGGCTTTCCCTTTTCCCGAAGAAGAAGACTTAGGTATGGCAAGATTATGCTTCCTCATAGCTTCCTCTAATGCGGCTAGCCTTGCAAAACAATGTGCATCATTATGCCCAGATTTTCCACAGAACGAACAGTTCTCCTTCTTCTTCTGAGACTTGGAAGGTGACGCGACAGAGTTAGAAGGAGGAGGAAGTGAAGGATTATGCTTTTGATCAGTCTTCACCTTAGGCTTGGAGGGAGACTCACCACCTAAAGACAAATCTATCTTGGGCTTCTTCTTATTCTTACCCTTGCCCTTGGAAGATTGAGCCATTAAGGCATGACTCTTAGGAAGAGCATCCATTTGAATCAACTTGGCCTGCTCCCTAGTCAATCGATCACAAAACTCCTCAAAAGTAGGCATCTTATGATCTTCCCCCATAGCATCCATAGTAGAATAGAAAGTAGAGGCAAACACTTGAAAGGGACCTCTAAGCTTAGATAGGATCAAGAAAATACACTCCTTATCTTCTTTGGCATGACCACATCCTTTTAATTGAGACAAAATCAATTTGAACTGTGCAAGGAAATCCTGAATAGAAGGAAAAACATCTGGAGAGAGAGAAGTGAGATCGACTTTAAGCTACAAGATCCTAAACTGATTGACCTTACCATACAATTCTGCAAGCTTATCCCACACATCTTTAGGTGTTTTACACTCAGCAATATGAAACAACAAATTATCAAACACATGAAGACCGATGAGTCCTTTAGCCTCATCCATTTTGTTTCTATGAACAAATAACTCAAATGTTTTTGTGAATTCAAGTTGGTCGGCATCCAACAATTGCCAAAGACCTCGAGATTGCAACAATTGTGACATCTTGAGTTTCCATGTGTGATAGTTGTGTGGAGTGAGCAAATCAATCCTCGTCCATAGTGAAGGTCATTGAAGCAGCTTTCCGACAGTTGCTCGTTTACTGAAAATAGACTCCGTTTGCAAAAATTACGCAAATTTGAAAAAAATGCCTATTTTAGACACTTTTGGAGTCCATACTAGCTCTTGATTGTTCCACGTGACCAAAAAAAACTTGGGGCCTAATGGGCCAAGTAGACAACTAAATGGGAACTAATTGATGTGTACCAGTGCCACGTCACTATACATTTTACCACAAATAAACAACATTCACTAAGAGAGCAGATATTACCATGTTGAAGCCGCCAAACATTAAAGTACCAGGCACATGAAATCACAGCATTAACTAAAATTTTCGCGTCTAATATGGGACTTAAGGCCCTGCTCAAGCAAGACTTGCATTCAACGTGTCCCACCGGTCTCTCTTCTTCTCACGCACACAGCCACAATTGTAGTCACAGGAACACACAAAGACCTCAACAGAAAAGAGTATTGGCATACGCTGCAGGAGATGAGGCCTTTGGCAAGAGGCAGAAGCACATATTCGAAACTCCTTCAAAAAAGGAACACGCACAGAGGAGTTTGATCTCCTTTCTTGACTTCACCACCTCCAAAAACGCCCCCTAAAGTTGTTCTTCCTCATTCACATGGACAAAGCCTCCTTTACTTTCACAATCTCCTGCCATGCCAATCAGATAGAAGTTCTTCTGGCCGACGCGGGTTCGAGGCAGTGCATTATCGAATTTGTGTGCTACGTCCACTCGAGGGGACTTGTCCGCTCCCCCTTCTTCAGCAATTCCTCTGACTGCTCGATCGACCACCTCACCTTCACTTCCAACGTAGGGCTATGCAGGTACACCAGAATGTTCCAAATATGGGATACTGTCGACCTCTGCAACGCCTCCAGGGCATGCAACGACCCCAATCTCAAAGTTGTGTGGAAGAGTGAGAAGGCAGGGAAGGCGATTTGGATCAGGAGAAAGAGCCACGCCAAGCATCCATTTGCCCCTTCACAAAGAGATCAGGCCACGCGGAACTCAGTCGCATGAGGAATGAGGAATGGCCTTCCCCGTCCACCTAGCAGATCATTCTCCCGGTAGGTGATATTTCAGTGACTCCATTGCTCAACTGGTGAAAGCTCTTAGCAAGGCAGGGTAGGTTGGTTGACCGCTCTAATACCATATTGGTGTTCCCAGAACAACAACCTGCAACCTTCACAATGCAGAGAAGCAACCTAAAATGATGCTATTTCACTAGTCGATGTTGAATTCATTAACACTGATGAGGTTTTATAATGTACAAAATCCTTGTGAAAAAGGCACGAGGAAAAGATGGAGAGACAGCATGAAAGCAGGTGACCGCCCTCCATCAATGCACAGACCAAAAACAGTTAAATGCAACTATTGCACTAAATGAAAAAGTTGGACTTAAGAGCATGCATCAAATAAATGTGCACTCCAACAGGGATAGGGACAAAGGGAGAGAGAGATGGGGAGAGATAGAAAGGGGGAGATAGATAGAGGGAGGGAGAGAAAGGGAGAGAGATAGGTAGAGGAGGGAGAGATAGAGAAGAGGGAGAGAGATACGTTGAAGAAGAGGAGAGAGGGAGAGAGATAGGTAGAAGAGGGAGAAAACGAAGAGCGAGGAGAGAGGGAGAGAAATACGTAGAGAGGGAGAGAGAAGAAGATGGGGGAGAGGGGGAGAGATAGCTCGAAGAGATAGAGAGGGAGAGATAAAGATATATAGAGGAAGGAGAGGGAGATATAGAGAGATATAGATGGTGAGATAGAGTGATACAGAGATAGAGATATATGGAAATATAAAGAGAGGAGAGGGAGAGAGACAAATAGATAGATAAACAGAGAGAAATAGAGATAGATAAGTTTAGGGAGGGAGAGAGAAATAGGGGAGATAGAGAGAGGGAGAGAAGTAGGGAGAGATAGAGATATATGGAAAGAGAAAGGGAGAAAGAGGTAGAGATAGAGAGATATAGAGATAGGGGATAGGGAGGGAGTGAGGGAGCAGCTGTGTGTGCAATGGGTACACCGAAGAGTTTTAATTTGAAAAAAGCAAAGGAAATAGAAATTAGAGGAGAAAAAAAATTTATGCTAGTTTTTTCCCTCATCAGTTCACCTATCGTAGAGTATTGTTTGTAGAAATATATATCAATATTATATTTCTACAAACTTAAGCTGAGAAATCAGTTCCCTGTTTGGAAAATTTTTCTGAAACTGATTCATGTCAATTTATGTATCTTCAAAAATTATTGTGGTGGAGACTAGAAATGACTAAAAATTGTCTCAGGCATCATCTTCTACATTCCTCAGGTTGTCATCAGATTTGAACATATGGGAGGCGGACACATGTGATAGAGTTCAACTGGGAAGGCATCTATGTTTTAGCTGTTGATGACAACACAAACAGTTTTGGAGTAGCAACGAAATAGGTAGAGTAGTTGCCAAATTCGACATGGTCTCTTGAGCAATTGAAGCTTGAATGTATCATGTACACGAAGAATGATTAGATGCAGCCTGTGGCCACCAATGCAATGTGGAGTAAACATGATCTTGTGATATTGTCATTGAACATTTAAGTATAATTATTAATCAATTGGTCCATGGTACACAATTCTAAGGATCATCATGTCATTTGTGTGTGCTTCCCTACTCTCATTTGTAGAATTAGAGAGAAGTTAGAGATTCACAACTATGTTGAAATTTTGGACCAAGCTTTTGATCCCAAGAATTAGAATTAATATTTTGTACATATCTTATAGTCATTGTATTCCATGACACCACATTTCTTTGAAGCATTCTATGAAATTTAGCTTACTACTTTATTCATGCTTCCACATTTTCCGTATTAGTCAAGATTTTCCACGACAAAACTATGTTTTTCCAACGTGTATGTGTGTTTGAAATGTTTCCTAGGTTTGAATTTTCTTAATCACATAGCATTCAAATGATTAATAATAATTCTAAAACAGAGCATAAATTTTTTTTGGTGATTTGTAGTTCACAAAGCACAATTTTGTAGCAAATTATGCATCATTTTGGTACCAGAGCAGGAAAAACTCATGGGGATTCAAGTAGAAAGTGAAGTTGTATGACAATGACAATGTCTTCAAATGGAGAAGGTTTAGTCCCAATGAATCTAGAGAATAATTCTTTATATTATTATATTAAATAAGATAATAATATTATACATGTAAATTGATCTATCACTAAAACCTTTAAATTTTAAAAAATCATAAATTTGAAGGTTAGCCCCATGGGGTGTGGGGTGGGGGAGAGTGGGGGAAGGAGAATTTGAACAAAGTAAAGACACAACTGGAATGCACAATTCTATTCCGTTTTTGTAATTTTAATAAATATTATAGTTTAGTGTAATTTGCGATAACATCCGAACAGAGTTCTATTGGCATTCAATGAGAAGTTGTGGTGGTGATTTTCTAAAGCATTTAGATGCCGAGGAAAGAGAAAAAATATAATTATCTGGCCTTGTAAAGACACTCGCCATTTCTCTAATAATTTATCATCATGTCTCTAATGATATCAGTTTAGGTAGTTGTCATGACCTAACCGCATAATACATTGAAAAGTAAATGGCACTTAAGAAAACAATGACAAATTTTATAATATTTTGTGTACTTCCATAATATTGATTTTTTTGGGTTCATTAATATTTTTTGTCCCAATGTGTTGACAACTGTTAAACCCCTCTCACACGTGGAATCCTTACCAATGTAATTACATTTTTGCTCTATTGGGATAGCTATGAATGTTTCCATGATTCATATTGAGAATATATTGAAAAGGTTCATCCCCCTTCATCTAATTGACAAGTTTAAATTATCGCCATCGTTAAGTATTTTGCAGGGTGTGTAATTCCAAAGCTCCCCCTACTACATGATATTCAGAGCAGATCAAGTTCAACGAGTGGAGTACGAGCAATTTGTAAATTCCATTTGAAGGAGAGATATTGTATGTAGTTTCTCTTTGATTTTTCTACTCTTCCTTGGATGTCTGAGGCAAAATTTTCCATACCGTCTGATTTTCAATGTTTTCTACTCTTTTTTATGTTATCTGGGATAAAAGAGAAGACTTTTGGACAAATTAGAGCAGGACTTTGGGGTTTGAGTTTTTAACAAAAAAATAGGGTTGTTTTGGTTGAGACACCTTATAATAGTAATCTAGAGCTCGTTGATGATTTGAAATACATTTCAATTTTTTTGGGTGGCTGAAGTTTTCTCTTTTGATTTAAAAAATAAACTTTTTAATATGGGTTTGAGAAAAGTTTTACACACAGTCAGGTTTTTCACAAGGAGCATTTGCGAAGCTCTATGGGGGTACCTACAATGGGGAGGATGTTGCAGTCAAGATTCTTGAGAGGCCTACAATATGGAGAAATCCCAAGTCTTGGAACAATAATTCACCCAAAAATTCAAGATGCTTGCGAATTGGGCTACCGACATGGTTCCTCGTTGAATTCATTATAACAGACCAAATGATAAAAAAATGTTGTATACATAATGGTTCTTTTCCTAAGTTTCTTATCAGTATATATTAAAAATTGGAAAAATTTGTAAGAAAGTGCAGTAAATACTTCAAATTCCTTGCGTATGTATGGCCTTTGAGTAGTCTTTGGAAAGTTTTGTATTTTTCTACACTCTATTCATTTTATTTGTATGCAAATAGGGCAGTGATCTGCAGTATAATGCATAAATGCATTTACCAACTACATTTAATGCAATTAAAGCAAATCTATGGCAGTTGAAAACATAACAGATACAATCTTGGTGCTTTAAACAATCGACAGTTGGCAATGGCCACACTATCAACCAAGCCATGTCACTGCTTTTAAGTCGTTGAAGGAGAAATTGAGCTCTCAAAGCTCAAATAAGGACATGCCTTCGGCGTAATAAAAACATACATAACATGATGGACAACATTGTGTGGGGCCCAACGCAAATGGCAAGCATAGAGTTAGGTTTAGGATTAGTATTTATGTTAGGGTTAGGGTAATGGTTAAAGATGGAATTAGGGTTAGGGTTAGGGTTAGGGTTAGGGTTAGAATTAAACTCAAGGTTTACAATAGGGTTAGTGTTAGTGTTATGGTTAGGGTAATGGTTAGGGTTAGGGTTACAATTCTGATTAGAGATTGAATTAGGGTTATGGTTAGATTTGCACTTAGGATTACGACTAGGTTATGATTATGAATAGGTTTAGTGTTAAGGTTTAATTAAGGTTATGATTATGTTTTGGGTTAGGTTTACATTTACCTAACATTGATTGTAGCCCCAACCTTGACTCTTTTTAAACCTCGAGTCTTATCAAACCCTAATTATACTATAACCCTTTCCTAACCCTAATCCTAATAGTAATGCTGACCCTAACCCAAATCCTTTTCTTAAAAATTTAACCCTAACATTAATCACATCTATAACCCTAACCTTGATTAATTCCTAAGTAAACCCAAACCCTAATTGAACCATAAACCCAATCCTAACCCTTATTGAACCCAAACTCTAACCTTAATCACAAATGTAACCCTAATCATAATTATTTCCTAAGTAAACCCTAATCCTATAAATGAACCATAATCCTAGCCCTAACCCTAATTGAACTATAACCATAACCCTAATTATTAAATTTTAACCATAATTAAACCCTAACACTTATTTGAATTGAACCCTAATTGAACCTTAACACTAATTGAACTCTAACCCTATTTACAAATCCTAATTAGATCTTAACCATAATGCTAACCCTTACCCTAATTGAACTCTAACTCTTACCTTGATTGTAATTAAATCCTACTTGAATTTTAACCCTGACTGAAACCTAATCATAACCCTAATTAAACCCTAACCTTAACTTCAAGTTATACTGTATAACTTTAACCCTAACCAAAATTGAACCCTAAACCTAATCCTAAGTGATTAGTTACCCTAATTAAACTCTATCCCTAACCATAATTAAACACTAATTGAACGCTAACTCTGACCTTGCTTTAACCCTAAGCCTAATTTGACCCTTACCCTAACCTTAATCTTACAATTGAAACCTAACCCTAACCCTAACTATACCATAACAATAATCCTAGTTGAATTATATACCCTAATTGAACCCTAACTATAATTAAATGCTAACCCTAATTAAAAATAGTGTTAGTTTTAGAAATAGGGTTACATTTAGAGTTAAAGTTATAATTAGAGTTAAGTTTAAATGATTATAATTAGTGTTAATGTTAATGGGTTTAGTGTTAAAATTAGATTTAGGTGTAGGTTAGAATTGGTGTTAGGGTTAGAGTAGAAGTTAGAAATAGTGTTAGTTTTAGAAATAGGGTTAGGGTTAAAGTTATAATTAGACTCAGAATTAGAGTTAGGGTAAAGGCTATAATTAGTCTTAATGTTAGGATTAGGGCTAGAGTTAGAGTTAGACTTATTATTACAGTTAGAGGTAGGCTTAGAACTAGTGTATGTTAGAGTTAGGGTTAGAATCAATGTTAGTATTAGAATTAGTGTTAATATTAACATTATGCATACAATTAGTGTTAGCTTTAGGGTTACAACTTGAGTTTGAATTAGACTAAGAGTTAGGATTAGGGTTAAAATTAGTATTAATTTTAGGGTTAGACTAAGAATTAAAATTAGAGTTAATATTATATATCTTTAATAAAGTTCAGTTAAGGTTATATATGCTAGAGTTAGAATTAGTGTTAGAAATAGGATTAGTGTTGGTGTTGGAATTATAATTAGTGCTAGTGTTATAATTAGTGTTAGATTTAGAATTACTATTATTGTTGGAAATTATTTTAGTGTTAAAATTACTTAAATAAATTTATACAAAAAACCTCAAGTAATTAACCCTTTTTCCAATAGTGGCATGATATGATTGTTAAGTTGTGGTGTTGTTCTTGTCATCGTGGTTCAAACCCCATTGGGGTGTAATTGTTGAATTGAGAATATCCTATTTTAAAAATATCTTGAATATTTTTTAATTTTAAGTATACTAATTAAAAAACTTACTTTTATATGAAATATTAAAAATTTCAAATATTTCTTTTATACTTAATTTTCTGTATTTTAGAAACTCTTGCTATTTCACTTATTATAATTTTGATTTTGATTTTTATAATATTAGAAACTCTAACTATTTCATTTTTTATAATTTAGAAACTCTAACTATTTCACATACTATAATTTTATTTTATGCCTACTATGATTTTGATTTTTATAATATTATAAATAAAACTTAAATAAATTTATATAAAAAACATCAAGTAATATTTTAAAAATATTTTGAATATTTTTGAATTTTAAGTATACTAATTTAGAAACTTACTTTTATATAGAAACTCTATCTATTTCACTTATTCTAATATTGATTTTGATTTTTATAATATGAAAAATTCTAACTATTTCATTTTTTATATTTTTAAAACTCTATCTATTTCACATAGTATAATTTTATTTTATGTCAACTATGATTTTGATTTTTATAATATTATAAATAAAACTTAAATAAATTTATATAGAAAACATCAAGTAATATCCTATTTTAAAAATATCTTCAATATTTTTTAATTTAAGTATTAGAAACTTACTTTTATATGAAATTGTAAATTTAGAATACTTAATTTTCTAGAAACTCTAGCTATTTTACTTATTATTATTTTGATTTTGATTTTGATTTTCATAATATTAGAAACTCTAATTATTTCATTTTTTATAATTTTAGAAACTCTAGCTATTTCACATAGTATAATTTTATTTTATGCCAACTATGATTTTGATTTTTATAATATTATAAATAAAACTTAAATAAATTTATATAAAAAGCATCAAGTAATATCTTATTTTAAAAATATCTTGAATATTTTTTAATTTTAAGTATACTAATTTAGAAACTTACTTTTATATGAAATAGTAAATTTAGAATACTTAATTTTGTAGAAACTCTAGCTATTTTACTTATTATAATTTTTATTTCGATTTTAATTTTGATAATATTAGAAACTCTAACTATTTCATTTTTTATAATTTTAGAAACTCTAACTATTTCACATTGAATAATTTCATTTTATGGTAATTATGATTTTGATTTTTATAATATTATAAATAATATTATATTCCACAAAACCTGAGGACAACAATGTAGGCTTTCTGCTGTATTATGTATTTAACCCTTCCAAATCACAATAACATTGAAAAGCTTCCCAAAAGGCCACAAATTTTATGTTTGGATGGTAACAAAGAATTTTTTTAAAACAATCTACTAATGGTAAGTGTTAAGTTGATTTCGTTGATAAGGGTGTGGTTCAATGGTCAAGTCGCTTGGTTGTAGTGACGTCCACCAGGGTTCAAACCCTTGCTAGGCTAATGAGCTCGCAAGTTTGGCAGTTTCTTGTGGTTTCTTCTACCTGGTTCATAGCTCCGGTCAAAGTTTAGCCCTAATAATATGGGTGCATTGCACCTTTTAAAAAAATAAATTCTTTGGGCTTTAATTATTACAAAGCCTCTATGCAAACGTTTCAAGCCACCTAATCAACAATCTTATATTATAGTTTAATGTTGCCTTTAATATTTTGTTGGCTCTTTCAATATGCACAACCTGGTGAGATTTTCTTATTTTATGATTATTTTTTATCACATAAGAACTTATAAGATCTGTACAACCAACTCCTTTTAGCATAATCTCAACAATCCTGTTTTTTTATATTTTACATTATAACTATTTTATTTGAAACTATATCTTTGTTATTTCTTTGTTTTTTAAATCTTGGCAACAAAAATTGAGACCGACCAATGATTATCAACATTAAATCTAGCCATTAGCTATAGTAACTAATTTACTATTAAAAATTCAAGCCCCCGAGGATTGACCGAGATAGAATTGAGTCTCCTATCCCAGCTTCTATAACAAACACACACATTTTTTTTTTGTGTTTGATCAAATTCAAGATTCATTTGTTTGCTTTATTCTTTGTAAGCAGATTCAATATTTTGTTTAGATGATAGAGGCATTTGGTTTGAGAAAGGGGTCTGGAAAGAGGTACAATAAAATCTGCGATGACATGGAGGCCAAGGAAAATAGCAGTAGTCTGGGATAGGGTCAAGAGGAGTTTGTCGATTTGGGTTCTGTTGTTTGACTCAGTAAAAAATGCTTGGCTGACATTCAAACATTCAGAGTTACAACCAAAATGTTAGTATCTACTTTTTTTCAGTTTCCTAAGTTTTATCATTTCTTTAATCATATATCTTATTTGGTTTTTCTCATCATCTAAGGAAGGTAAAAAAAATTATCAATGAAATAATTAATCTTATCATTTAAATATAAATTATTTATCTTCTAGAATGATTGTTAAAGTTTCAATCAAACATATCAACAATATTAAGATAATTAAGATAATTAAGACTAATGTATATATATTAATATATATAAAAACATCGAGATATATCCTTTAAATTTCTCTTGATTGCATAAATGCACATATCCTGTTGAAAGGATAAAGTACCAAATGATCTAAGCATCATGCTTATCGTCCGAGGGTGGTGCTAGTGTATTATTTGTAGATTGATCATCTTCTTCTGAGTGGAACTTCCAGACAGCAGCCATTATATAACTACTAGTAGTCCTAGCGCTAGCAATACTACTGGTGCAACTTTTGACAGCCTTCCCTCTACTTGAACTTCTGTATACCTGCCAAATGCCAAGACATAAATATTTCTATCACGTCTAACAATGCCTCAAAGGAAAACAAATGTCCAAAATAAATACTTCTATGAAGCATTGTGTACAGAGATTTTAACATTTTGATGAAGAGGAAAAAAGGGATACCCTTTTGATTGGTGTCTTTTTCGTTGGGTGATGTTGTGAAGGAGGAAGACGAGTTAGAACGTATTCCTTCAGTTGACCTTCGTCCATGCTCTCAAAAAGAGTCACCTGCATGCGTTCATAGGCATAAGAAATAGAACTCTGTTATAAGCACGCTACTTTACTTGTAGTCACAACCATGTACACTAGATCTTAAATTTGAAAATGATTTTTAGTTTCTATAATCTATAATGTTATTCATTATTGTTTTTAGATTCGATTATATTGGAATTTTTGTATCAGTGTTTCAGATCACACTTTATAATACATCATCAAAATAATAGAAAATCGAAAGAGAAAAAATAATGAATAACTCTTGTCCCAGCTCTCTTATATTGTAATAATAGATCATAAAGTGTGATCTAAAATGTCCATCAAAAAATTCCAACACAATTGAATGGGGAAACAATAATAAACAATTTTTCAACTTTTAACAATTGGTGTTTCAGCAGTAAAGCAGTTTTACAAACCATTCCTTTGATAACCATGTTTGTTACGAGTAGTCACTTGCATAGGAACCTAGTTCTGCATATAGATAACTAGTATAGACTATTTATGGCATGGTTTAATAACTTACTAAATCAAAAGAACCAACATGTGATCATGAAGAGAAGATACCCATGATGTGATCTCTTTGACTTCCTTCTGCAACGAAGGCTCCTCTGCATCCATGACAGATTTCTTCTCCCTCCATGATAAGTTCAAGAAGTCAGCTACAATTTTCTTCTTATTTTTCGAACTGTTCATATCTCAATATTATAAGTTCTCCATGATCGATATCTCTCACTCTCTTCCTCCTTACAGGCTTGGTTGAGAACACATGCAGAGGTCTAGAATGAAATGATTGGAGTAACTGTGCAGGGAGAAGAATGAAATGGGTCTGCATTGAAATTGAAGGGAATGGAATAAATTGAGTGTTAAATGGCGAGATGATCTGAAATGTAATGGTTGAAGTAATTGCAAGTAATCCACTCAACATTTTTAAACATGCAGAGATGGTGAGTTGGCAGCAGTCACGCAAGAATGTAATTGCCAGCAATGTGCCCTAGAAAGTTCATCTGATTTTGGCTGTAAGAATTACGAGAGGCGTTTGTACATGCCAAAGGCGTTTGTACGTGCCAAATTTGACGTCTAACTGATGAAAGTCATGATCTGCGCTGGCGTTTGAATTTTGTAACGGTGCAAATAATGGAAAATGAAATGGTAGTGGAGAATGAAACAGTAACCGACATAAGGCGTGTGAAGTAATGGACAGTAAGGCGTTGCAATGTAACTGATGGTACAGCGTGGAATCCGAGTGGATGATGAACCCTCCACTTCCATCATTTTGGTTTGAGTCAACATGATCGAATATTATTTTCTCTTCAACTCCCATCGAAATCCTCAAGATGTAAATGTTCTCATAATTGTTATGTATTCTTACCACAGGCTTACGAATACGCAGTAGTGGAGGTGCAGCACTTCCGCTAGCAATTAAAAACTTCCTTATTGATTAAGGGTATATTCTCATCCTAGCCTTTTCATGACTTTTCAGGGATGGGGTATGCAGAAAAGAATTTGAAAGTCCCACCAGTTGCATTTTAAGTTGATCCTCATTCATTTCCTCTGGTAAATAATTTTTGCAAGAAACAACACCCTTGCACGTGTTCTTTAAAATTAGATTTTCTTTACAGGGAAGCAACCCAGGTGCACGACATTTTGCTTCTTTGTTTGTAGATAAATTTATATCCTATTGCAATAGTTCAAAGCCATGCAAATATATCATGGTAGATATAATGGGTTCGATAGTGCGAGTGACGATTTCGATCTCTTTATCTTCTCGGATGTGGGGAAAATGGTTAAATTAGAGTATGACTCCTGGGGGGATTGGTTGCATCTGCTGTCCGGACAACCTTGTCGCGGATGGGTAACGACTATGAGAGGAAGATAAATGTTCTTGTTCCAGTATTGGTTGGAATCTCCCTCTTCTCGGAATGGAACTGCTAGAATCCGATACCGCTTTCCTCGAAACGTCGTCACTCCGTCTGCTATGTCCAACGCTTTTAGTTCAGTTTCTTCACCCGTTTGAATATAACCCCCCACAATAATAGTTTGCTATTTGAGGGGCGATCGGACTTAGATTGCTCAATTTTTTTAATTAGTTTGTCTGGGAACTGTGCGGATCAACGAATTATTCCATCTGTCTAAAGTTGAAGTTTTTGTTATTGCATGAAATCTCTAAGTTCTCCATTGCATGATTTTACTGATTCGAGAGCTTTAAGTTCTTGAAAGATTGTTGATGGTTGGAGCACAGCTCTATGGAACAGACCAAAGCATTCTCCACCCTCTTGATGTGCTAGGATCATTGGCGCTCCTTGATGAGGGTGCTGGGTAGTGCTAGAGAAATAATACTGGTTTTTATGGCTGATGGGTTGTGCAGCAGCAATAGCGGCAAAAGAGTCACTAAGTTAATGTTATATCTCTCAATTGTTTACTTTTAGAATTTGTTTTGGTCGTAGCGGCTGGGCTGGGCTTAACCAGCACACACTAAGCTCTGACTTTTAGTCAAAAATCCGTTTCTGTTTGCTGTTTCCGTTTCTATTTTCTTATATCACTGTTACAGTTAATTTTTCAATTGATCGAGCAAGTGCAGGCTACGCCCATCCTTTCTAACAAAAAATAAATCGATTGATAGAATCTGTCTCCGTACGTAGGGAGCAATACTTAATGTAAGAGTGAAAGAAGTTTGGTTGAACATCCAGTGAAGAGGATTTTTCAGTTAAAAGTGATGTATTTGATACTCTTTAAAGTTTCAAGATTTTAAATATGATCTCAACGATCAAGATCTCTAAAATTTTGCTCCCACTTGTAGTGTTGACCTTAGCTTCAAGGTTTCCAAGAACATTGATTTTTCAAAGTAAGTTTTTTGTTTGTTAAGACGAGATTTTAATGATAAAGGATTCATCAAGGTTTCCAAGAGTATCAAATGCAATAGCATCAACGTCCGCCATTCCAACATCCATGTAATACGAGAGGTAATATGTTTGTCAGGCCAGTGATCGGACCCATAATGCAAAAAGTAGTGGAGAGTATTTTACAATCTTTTATGAATCCAAGTGGAGGAGGAAATGAACTATGAAAACTCTATTGCAGTTACTAATTATTAATCTCTTATCTAGATACAGATTATTTGACTAATGAAAATTGATTCACATAAGATATTGAAAATAACACAACTACAATTTCACAAATAAAATCACGGGAATAGAGAAAAAATATGCAAAACAATAAACAAAATATTTTTGGATAAATTTTTCCTAGAAAAACCCTGAAGCGAAAACAAGTTCAATAGATGAGGAATTTTTATTAAACTTTAGTAAATCAAGAGTTACATACATAAACTGCTTGTCTCTTACTGGCAAAGCTTCGACAACATTTTTCTTCTCTAGAAATTCTTCCCTCAATCTCTCTTGCTGCTATATCCAACACTATCACTGCGCCCTTGCTATTGCTGTAGATCTTTCTCAAGAATGTGTTCTCTAAATTCCCATTTATCCCCTTTTATAATCTTCTCATTGAGCAACCAATGGCCACAATTTAATCTCAATCGATGGCTAAGATTATCTAGACTCTAACTAACCACTTTCTAGAAGTCTCTAGAGAAATCAATTAATTAATATTTCTGGGTATGGAGACACCTATCTGAGCTACAAAAATTAACACTCCCTCTTATCAAGGAAGGTGCTCTACATAACACCCAACTTATCTCTGAAGAATATGAATTTTGCCTTCTCCAATGCCTTTGTCAAAATATCTACTACCTGCTTATCTGTAGGTATATATTGTAGCTGAACAATCCTCCATTATACACAATCCCTAATGAAGTGATACATGATGTCTATATGCTTAGACCTATCATGAAACACCAGATTCTCAGATAATCTGATGCAACTCTGATTGTCGCAGTGTATCATTGTAGTCTCAACCCTCTAACTAAACAAGGCTACTAGCAACTTCTGAAGCCATATAGCCTCACACGTTGCCATGCTAGCTACTATGTATTCTGCTTCTATAGAACTTAGAGCCACACACTTATTCTTCCTGTTGTACCAAGAGACAACTCCTAATCCCAAGCTGAAGCAACACCCTAAACTGCTTTTTATGTCCACTGTACTACCTGCCCAATCTGTGTCAATATAGTATGTCAACCTGATACCATCACCTAAAGCATATCTGATACCATACTTGATTGTACCATGTAAATACCACTGCACATGCTTTGCCGCTGTCCAATGCACTCTCTTCGGCTCAACTATGAACTAACTAAGAGAGTTTATTGCAAAGGATATATTTGGCCTAGTGTTGACCAAATACATGAGAAACCCAATTAATTGTCTGTATAAGGTGGGGCCTACATCCTTCTCCTTGGATGTGTCTACCTTCTTCTAATTCATGATCATAGGTGTAGACATGGCTCTGCAATCCTCCATCTCGAACCTCCTCAAGATTTCGATGCAATATTTCCCTTGTCCAAGGAAAATCTCTCCATCTATTTGCCACACCTCCATGCCTAGAAAGTAGTGCATAAGCCCCAAATCCTTCATCTCGAACTTTGTTGCAAGGTCCCTCTTGCACTCCTCTATGAGCCCCAGTGAACCTGTTAAAAAAAAGTCGTCCACTGTCACTTAGAAAATTGGACACTCTTGAGAAAAAAGACAATTTCACGCTTACTTTGGACCTACTTTTAAGTACCCTTGCATTAATCATTCTTCAAAATAGCATTTATAACCCCCTAAGACCCATTATTTTTTATTTAGAGACCTGTTTGACTTTAAAAAATCACTTAAATCCTGACAAACAACACTCAATTCATTCGTATCCCAAAAATCCACCTTCAAAAACCACTAGTGGGACCAATTCGTCACCTGGCTGAAAGAGTCCCCTCTGGTTGGACCCATTCGCCAAGGATGGTGAATGGAATGAGTCCCTTTTGAGGGAAATTTCAATTTTGAGCGGGAATTTAATCAATTCAACTTGATTTTTCGGTGGATGTCAGCCTCTTAGGTCTAAATAACGGGAAAATTGGGCATTGATGCCTATAAATACACATTTTAAGCCATTTTTCACATTTCTTAATCAATTTTTCAAAGCAATTTCAAAAGTCAAGTATTAAGAGTCTTCCATAATAAGTTTCATTAGCATTTTCTATAACAAAGTTGAAGTTTTAGGGCAACAAACTAGGGTTTTTTTTGTAGCTCACTTCTTGATCAAGATTCAACATTGCAAAGAGTTGATGATGGATGCTTATAGTGAAACATGGAGAAATCTAGGTTGAGGAGATGCAACTAGCCATCAAATCATACCTAAAGACTTGTTCTCAAAGTGATTCCATCTTCCATCTTCTCTCTATCTTCAAAAATTAAGGTTTGCATTACTTTTGCATGATATTTACATTCATTTGATATGTTGTAGGGTTTTTAGGGTTGAAGTCTTGCATCATTCAAATCACATTTACACATCTTATTCTAACAAAATAGAATAGGGTTTTGTCATACTTCAGATTTTCCTAGTCTTTAACACACTTAAGGCTAGGGTTTTATGTAGATTTTTATCCATTCAAGGTTTGATTACTCAATTAGGGGTTTGACCAAGGAAACCCCCCATTAGACAACAAATTTTAAGTTGTTTTGTAGGTATTTTCTGAAATCTCAATCCAAATTCTCATCAAAAAGTGTTGTACAGGTGACAAGGTGTAGGTTTGAGATTTGAATTTGTAGAAAATTGAAAGAGGACTGATTTTCCATGGATGGAAAATGAGTTCCTCATGAGGTGGCTATCAGAGTTAAATGCAGATTCTAGTACCTAGTGAGTAGAAGCTAGTTTTTGGGTCGAAAACCCTAACCTGGGATTGATTCGCACAGGGTGGCGAATGAGTCCCAATCAACCTAAAAGTTAAAATCTCTAGATTTTCAGAGTGCTTTTCAGTCTTCATCAGTCTCATAGGTGCACACATTCTAAATTACAACTTTCTGTTTAGTTTCATTTGTGTTTTTTTCCTCTTTTTGAGCTTTTTGCAAATGCCACTGTGTTTTCAAATATTGCATATTTCATTAGTTTTGTATTAATAATCAATCAATTTCATCATCTAGTTGCATTTAGTCATAATCACATCATACATTCCTTTATTTGAGTGAGCCATCTCAATTTTGGGGTTTTATCTCTCTCCTTTTAGGTGAAAAACCCTAAGAGTGCAAGAGAAGCACATATATTACTCCCTAAAATTGATGACTAATTGTTAACATCTCTCCATTTGTTTACCACACCTCCATGCTTAGAAATTAGTGCATAAGCCCCAAATCCTTCATCTTGAACTTTGCTGCAAGGTCCCTCTTGCACTCCTCTATGAGCCCTAGTGAACCTGTTAAAAAAAGTCGTCCACATATAGAACAAGAATGAGAACCTCACCCCCAACCACCAAGTAGTAGAGGTTAGCATCCACCTCACTCTTCACGAAGCCCATTCCCTGCAAGTATCTACTAATGTGCTCATACCACGCCCTGGGAGCCTGATTGAGTCCATACAAAGCTCTCTTCGATCTGCACATGTGGGTCTCGTTGTTGTGCACTACAAAGCCCTCTGGTTGTTCTATGTATATCTCCTCTACTAGTTCACCATTAAGAAATGTTGCCTTGACATCCATTTGATGAATCTTCCATCCCATCTATGCTACAAGTGAGATCACAACTCATACAGAAGTATACCTGGCCATCAGAGCGAATGTCTCCTCATAGTCTATTCCCTCCTTCTGAGAGAACCCCTTGGCCACGAACCTTGCCTTGTATTTCTCGATGCTACCATCTAAACTATGCTTGATCTTATAGATCCAGTGAGATCCAACCACCGCCCTATATTTCGGTCTAGGCACAACCTCCCACACATTGTTCTGCACTATTGAGGTATATTCCTCAAACATCACATCTCGCCACACCTGTTGTTGTATGACCTCCTGATAGTTGAAAAGCTCGCTATCTATCAACTAAATGACTAATGCCATATAGTAATTATTGTTGAAAATAGAGGTTATTATGTAGCTTAATCCTTTGTAAAACTATTGTAGCTATATATCTAAATAAGTGTTCTTTGTTACAATTTCTTTGTGGATGATTCTCTGTTTAGATTCATTTTACCATTTGTAGAAGTAGACATAATATTGTAGAAGAATAAGACCAGAAGAAAGAAGTTACACAACATATACCATGGAGAAACCCTTACGGGAAAAAACTCCATCAAGAATCAATTTATTAATTAATCTTAGAATAAGATTACAATAATTCCAATCCTTGCTTGAGATGCTTCTTTTTCCTTCAGCAATTCTTCTTCACAACCTGCAATAAAATATGATAAACTCTCTTCAACTTGCTGCAATAAATAGACAATAATGAGCCTTGTAAACTCCAAAAAGATTACAATTACAAAGCACAATGCTTATCTCACAAAACCCACACCTATTCTTTGCAAGTAGAGTTCTATCGTGATGAACAATGTCAAAACAAGTGCTTCATCCATTTGGGCGTCCCAAACTAAAGTCATAATTCAATGTTGATTTCAAAAATATTTTCTAAGCTTATCCTCAAAGTTGGCACTCAAGAATGGACCCACTTAACTCAGCCTTATAAAATATCTTATCATGCAAAAGTGTTAACTCCAAGATGCCAACTTGGGTGCCCAAGGTGGGTCCAAGTCAAACTCAGTTAACTGAAACATATCTCTCCACCTTTCATGCAAATAATCGATCATCCCCACTTAACTGAATGTGTCACCTATTATTTGTCATGCAACTCAAGTCATTAGTCAAGCATTCCAAGTCAACTGAAGTCAACTAGCATTCAACTAAAACTAACTACATGCAACTAAAGATAACTAAACCATAACTAAACTGAACTGAACTGAACTCCATGCATGTAAACATCAATCCCCAACTTCTAGGATCTTTGCATGCATTACTGAAGTGTTATCTTTTATTCCAAATAGTTAACTTAATTCAAGGTGAGTTCCACCTTCCATGTGGGTGCCCCATGTGCTCCTATTTTGTAGGAGCTCTTCATGGGCATCCGCACATGTTCCTATCATTTAGAATTAATTGTAAATGTCAATTTAGATGTTCATTTCATTCAAATATAATCTCTTTCTAATCCTAGTGTTTGGGGAACACTTTCCAAGGACTTAGGAGATACATGAAATAATCTTTAGGATTACAATTAAATAGCATCCTATCCCAACAATTATATCTGGCTGGTTAATGTCTTCACTATCTACTACTAGTCCTAGGAGCTCCCACAAACTCTTGAGTATCCCTATGTGTCTGTTGAACCTCACAGTTCCTTTTGCCAACTATAGAGGATGGAATATCAACCTCCATGTCTTCCTAATGTATCTCTTGGATCTATTGCATCTATTGCTCCATACTCTGCAAACTCTTAGCACCTGAGCGTATGCTTGTACTAGTAACTGTACTTGTGCTTTGCCACCCCTGATCTAGTTGAACGATCCTTGGAGTTTCTGTTGGGGTCTCACTCCGATCATTTGTTGGAAAATCTCTAGACCTCCTATATGCCTTTTCCTCCATGAATTTGACAACACACCTAACTATAATCCTCCTGGCCCCTGGAATAAATATATGATATGCCTTTGAGGTTTTGTTGTACCCCACAAAGTACCCTCTCTCTGCAATCTGATATAACTTGGAACATGTAGGTCCTAGAATGCGATAAAACACCAAAGTCCAAAATATCCTGAAGTGACTAACATCTAGCTTCTTCCATGTGAACACCTCCTTTGGTGTCATCTTTCCCAATACCTTATGTGGAACCTTGTTCTATATGTATACTATCGTACCGCATGCCTCTTCCCATAAGTAATGTGGCATATCTTGGTCATACAACATAGCCCTTGTTGCCTCTGATATAGAATGATTCTTCCTCTCAACAACCCCATTCTTCTGTGGGTTGTAAGGAACAATCCACTCTCTCTTGATTCCTTCCCTGGTACAAAACTCCTGGAACTCTTTCCCTTTGTACTCACCTCCATTGTCTAACTGAATATCCTTTATCTTCCTACCTATCTAATTCTCTACAAGAGCTTTGAATTCTTGGAAATGATTGAAGACCTCATCCTTGGTCTTCAAGAAGTATATCCAGGTCTTCCTAGAGAAATCATCAATAAAAGTAACAAACTACTTGTACCCTTTGAGAGGCTTCCTCAACATTGTTCCACATATGTCTAAATGTACTAGATCAAGAACACTCTTGGATTTGGAGTCACTCCTTGGAAAAGTTTCCTTCACAAACTTCCCCAACACACATCCCTTACATACATCATTGATTTTGTGCTTACCTTTGGAACACTTGTGACTAGCTCACAAAGCAATTTAAGTGCTCCATGATGTATATGGCCCATCCTTCTATGCCATAGCTCTCCTTGATCTCTAGGATTACTGATACTCATAAGTGCCTTATGAGTATCAAACTGCAACCTATAAAGCTGACTACTCCTAACTCCAATAGCTATGGGTAATTTTCAATCCTTATGCTTGATTAACACATGCACCCCTCTAAAGAGTACATTGTAGCCTTTATCTTGAAGGATAGATACAAAAATTATATTCATGCCCAAGCCTAGCACATGCAACACATCATGAATGGGAATCAACTTGCCATTCTCCCTCTGAAATAGAACAATCCCTTTCCCAATTCAATTGAGTTTGGACATGTTCCCCATAGAAATTTGGATTCTGATGTCCTCCTCCTTATAACCAGAGAAGTACTCTCTAACTCCTGTCATATGGAATGACACACCACTATCTATATACCAAACACCCTATGAGGTTGATCTAACCATACAAGCTATGAGTGAAAACTCATCCTCCATTCTACTAGAAAGCTCATCTACACAAGTACTAAAGTTGTCTGCTTCTTTCCTTTCTTTTTGTTTTTCTTCCTTTTTGGGCAATCGCTGACATAGTGGCCAAACGCATGACAACCATAGCATTTTATCTTAGACAAGTCCTTCTTCTTTTCACTTTTAGGATTTGATCCTTTACTATACCCCTTCTTCGCTTTTCCTTTTCCTGCTAGGGTAACATTTTCCTGTCCCACCTCACTTTTTTGACTATTACTGTTGGTTCCACTGACAAGACTTAGTCTAAGCTCCTCCTAAGTGAAATCACTCCATAGTCGATCCCAACTCGGTAAGGTGTCTTGTCCATTAATAACTTGAAAAAAGACATCCCACTACTTAGTAAAACCATTAAGGACTATTTGTACTAGCTCATCATCATCTAGTTTATCTCCAACAACTGCCAACTCATCCTTGACAAGTCTAAGTTTGGTGAGGTAACTTGTGACATCTCCCTTGTTCATCCGAGTATTCCTCAACCTTTCTTTGAGAATCAGCTTCTGATTAGTGGTAGAATTCTTGTACAAATCTAGAATGGCGTCCCACATTTTCATCGTTGTATTTAAATCCGTGATATGTGGAACTATATGGTCCTTAACACCGTCAAGGATTAGCCTCCTTTCCTTGACATCTACCTTCTTATATGATAAGATTTGTGTTTGATTTGTAGGTACAACTACAATATTGGTCACATATTCCTTGATACCATTCTCTTCTAGCACTAAAGAAATTTTGGATTCCCAAACACCAAAATTTGAGGCTCCATCCAATTTTTCCTAATCTCTTAAACCTACTAAGGCCATTTCAAAAGATGAGTAAAACCTAAATAATTCTGATGAGGCCTTGATTTTTCCTTCCTGTGCCTGCGTTGAGCCTTTTCTACCCTCAGATCAGCTCTGATACCATGTGAAAACTCTATTGCAATTACCGATTATTAAACTATTATCTATATTGATTATTTAACTACTAATTCACAAAAAATATTGAAAATAAGACAATTGCAATTTCACAAATAAAATCACAAGAACAGAGAAAAAATATGCAAAACAATAAACATAATATTTTTGGACAAATTGTCCTTGGAAAAACCCTGAAGGGAAAACCATTTCAGCAGATGAGGATTTTTTTTTAAACTTCAACAAATCAAGAGTTACATAAACAACTTGCCTCTTACTAGAAAAGCTCTAGCAATATTTTTCTTCTCCGAAAATTCTTCCCTCAATTTCTCTTGCTCAAATCCCACTATTGTTGTATCCAATGCTATCACTGCACCCTTGCTATCACTACAAATCTTTCTCAAGAATGTGTTATCCAAATTCCCATTTATCCCATTTTATAATCTTCTCATTGAGCAACCAATGGCCATGATTTAATCTCAATCAATGGCTAAGATTATATGGACTCTACCTAACCACTTTCTAGAAGTCTCTAGGTAAATCAATTAATTAATATTTCTAGGTATGGAGACACCTGCCTAAGCTACACAAATTAACATGAATGTGGTGTTTTAGAGGAGCTCAATAGTTTTGGGAATTTCTTTGATGTTGTTGGATCTTTGTTTTGCTTTTGATTCTTTTAAATATTTATGAGTGTGGTAGATGCATTGTTTTGTGATTAAAAAAAGAGATATATCTTATTTCATCCTCAGTGAGCACACAATCTACTCCTCTGCAACAATTTTCTCTTCCTCTAGAAATCTTCCAGAATGTGCATAAGCTCCTCTGCTTTAGGGGAGAGCCAAGAGAGTCATTTGCAGAGTGAAGAGTACTTTGATTTTCTTTCTTCTTCATTGCATCTTAGTCTTCATTTTCTCTCTCCCATTACATGCCAAGAACTGAATTAAATTAAACAAAAAAGAAAATAATAGAAGACAATATTTGAAGGAACGGTCTTTTATTTGAGACTGTAACCTCAACAGAGAGAATATATATAGAAAATAAATTATAAAAAAACACAAAAGACAAGGAATGAGAAAACAATGAAAATAGTGATATTATTTAAGAAAAATAACAGCAAAAACATACCTTTCTTCTTGGGGATACAATTAAAAAAACAATCTTGCAAAACTATGAAGTATGAAGTAGCATGTCCTTATATATAGAGGCCACACTAATGGAAAATGTCATTGGCAGTTGTGACACACCATCTGTTTCAATTGTCATACCCTCTGTTTCATTCTCATTCCATATCGAACCATTTCACTTGCCATATAGACCATTTCATTTCCCACTATTCTTACCTCCTTTCCAAATGCAACCGCCATTTGCACGTCAATTTGAATCACAAAAGAAAATCAACAATTCTGTGAATGCATATATTCTATTCCAAATGAACCAAGAATGATTTCCATACAAATATTATTTTGTATCAAGAAAATTAATTAGGTGTAGTGTAGGAAAATGCATACCCTTGCTTTGTTTATCCCTATTTATGTCTTAATTGGTCTTATTTTGCATCCACAAGCCTAATAAATTGTATCTTTTTATGGCAAATCCCGACAAACATCAAAGGATAAATGATAATTTAATGATTATAGTTGTGTTTCCTTGACTTTTGGACTAGGACTAAGACACCACCTAGGGCGTCTTTGTCCTCCAAAGGTCTTGGGACCCTCTTTTCAAATGTGTAGCTTTAAATGGGCCCCTTTTTGGAGTTTGTGCCCCAAATTTTAAGACTCAGGACTAAGTCGCCACCTAGGGAATCTTAGCCCCCTTAGGTTATTTTTAAGATTTAATTTTAAATCTTGGCAGTATTTAGCCTTCTTTAATTAATTATTTCATATGTCGGCTTGTTGTGGTGTAATTTTGGAATATTAAGCATAGATGAGTATAAATACAAGGTTCCTTTCATTCATTCTAATCCTACCATCCTAAGCATTCAAGTATTCATGCATTATAGCAAGTTTGTGATCAAGAGAGCATTCAAGAGTAGTTCATCAAGCATTTGGAGCCATCATCAAGATTCAAGCATCACATCAAACATATACTTGCATCATGTGTGTTTTCGAGCTAAAATTTGTGATGTAGGTTTTTGATTCAAGCAAGCAATTCAAGTCAAGATCTATCAAGCACTACTTTGATTCAAGATCTACATTCAAGCTAGCCACTTCACACAAGTTTGCAAATTTCATAATAATGGTTTGGTGATTTGCAACACAACACTTTGTTCATTAATCATTTTCCTTCATTCTTCTATTTCATTCCAAGGTTTAATTACCAACAAGGGGTTTGACCAAGGTAATCCCCCATTTACTAACAATCAACAAGTTTTTCCTCTCTTGCATATTTATGTTCGTGGATTTAGGTTGAAGACTTGAAGATCATTTGAAGTGAAAAGTTGCAAAGTTGCATTGTAAAGTTGTCATCTTGACGAAAACTCACCTACATGCCAAATCTGGAAGTTTCAGGACCCGAGATCTGAGAAGAAGAAAGTGTAGACATTGAGCCTTAGGATCACATTCAGAGATTTTAGAAATTCATATCGGGACTAAGTCGACAGTAAGGGAATCTTAGTCCTCCCAATGGTATTTTGTAGAGATTCTTTCAAATTCTGTTCTGACATCTGAAGATTTCACATCTTCCTTAAAAAATAGCAGCGGGACTAAGACAATAGTAAGGGCGTTTTAGTCCTCCCTAGCATATTTTGAAAGTATTTTTGCATTTCTAGAATCCTTATCACATTTCCAGAATCCTTATCACATTTCAAGACTTCCCAGGTACATACATCCTAACTTGTTACTTAATGCCATTATTTGGCTTACATTACTAGGTTTTGTGAGTTGAATGTTAAGTTGCCTTTTCCAAGATTTTTGCTTGGTGGTGAACCCTTCAAAGCCTCAAGAACCCCCCCTAGGTCTTTCTTTTTGATAATTAACTCACCTTTGTGTTGATATTCGATCTAATTCAGGATCCTTGGGAATTCTTGAATGATAATTGGAGAAGAGTGGTGTTATATGACCTAGGCCATAAAGCACCCTTTTCGCCTATTATTCATTTTGGTGACCTGACATTTTAGAACATTCTTTTTTCTGATTTGGAGTTCATTAAGGTCATAGATCTAGGTTGCATTGCATCTAGCATTAGTGAAAGTGCATCTAGGATTTCTTATATTTGCATTAGTGAAAGTGCATATAGATTGCATTTTTGATTTCTTGCATCATCTCATGTCATTGAAAAATAAAAAGTGCATTTCCAATCATCTTAATTGCATTTATGAACATTGTTATTGCATTCATGCATCATCTCATCTCATTGAAAAACTAAAAAGTGCATTTCCAATCATCTTAATTGCATTTAGGAACATTGTTATTGCATTCAATTTCTTGTCATTAATCACTTTTTCTTGCATTTATTTACACGGTTTTATGTTTCTCAACATAGGTCCCTAAGTAGGCAACCTGGAAAAAATGTCAACAATCCAGATTTTGTTATTTTTCTAAAAGAAACCCCTACTGGGACTAAACCGCCCTTACTAGCATCTTAGTCCCTTTGTGTTTTTTTTGCCTCAAAATCCTATCTAGGTTGCTTGCTTTCTATTCCACTTCCTTGAACCTTAGAATTCCTTCAGTAGGACCAAGATGCCCTTGCTGGCATCTTAGTCCCTATTGGGTTTGAAGCTACAGTTTCAAGGGTTTAAATATACTTTTCTATGCTTTTGTTTGTTGATTTTAGTTTTCTGTTACAGTTTGTAGAGTTATTGTTATTCCAATTTCTTTCATTCCAAGTGTATTTTGAAATCATTTCAATTACAAGCATCATTAGATCTGAAAATGCTCACATTTCTTAAAATTTTCATAATATGGATAAAAGTACTTTTCACTTTTGCATATACAATGTTTACATTCATAAAACTTAACATGAGTTTGATAAAAGTTCTTTTCATTTTTGGATATACATTGTTTGCATTCTTAAATTTTTGCATACATTGGATAAAAGTGTTTTGCATCTTTTGGTACACATTGTTTACATTATCAAAGAATTACAAGAGATAGTTAAAAGTGCTTTTCAGTTTTGGTCAAACAATGTTAGTAACTTACCTTTCTAGGAACGCTAAGAAAAAGTTCATATTCCCCCCTATGAAAGTGTTTTAGTGAAAGAGAATAAAACCTTGGACAATCCTAACAATCATATTCATTCTTCTCATAATATCTCTCCTATTTGTGAAGAAAATATTTTTGTGTTAGAAGATCCAATCAATAAGAGTTTTGAGAGTCCTAGTTGTTTCTCGAGCCTTCTACCTCTCTTAGTGGACAAGACATTGATGAACAAGAAGAAACAACCATAGATAATCATGATGATCATATAACACAACAAGAGACCATTGAAACTTCAACTTTTCTACATTCATCTCCCAACATCTTCACCTCTTGTGATAATATTCTAGAGGATGAAAGCGTAAGTGAAGATATGTTGGTGTTGGATGATCAAAACTTTAAGATCTATGACAACCCTCTGTATGATCCTTCCCCTACCTATCCTATTTTGGAAGAAATTATAGGACAAAGGAATGAAATTATGGATACTCATGATAATCACATTTGTTCTTCTCCTAGTATCTCTCCTAGTTGTGAAGAGGATACTTTGATTGTAGAAAATCCAATAGATGAAGGTCATGAGAATCCTATGTGTCTCTCTTCCCCTAGGGAAAACATTATGGAACAAGACAACAACATCATTGATGAACATGACAATTCAACCATTGATAACTCCCTTATGTGTGATGAAGTCATCTTAGAAGAACCAAACCTTGAATGTCAAGAACATTTGGTTTGTAGTTCTCCTAAAAACTCTCCTACTAGGGCTGATATAATGGTGGAAGAAAATGAGAACATTGACAATAGTAATTCCTTAGAGGAAGATGATGAAGTAGCATCCTCTGAGGTTATGCACATTAGATACCCCTTGGAGTACTCTCCTGAGCCTAAACTTATCATTTATCCACCCTCTCAAAAACCATAAGTTCAAAACAAACCCATCCTTATCCTGGAACCACCAAAGAACAATTCTTCGCAGCAACCAAGTTACAATACCATTGCTCATACATACAATAATAGGAACAATCCGAAACCAAGACAAACACCTTCAATATCCCTCCCATTGCCTAATCCTATCTTGCCTAGTGCCCCTTGTTTTCCTCCACAAAGTGGAAAGATGTATAATCTTGTTGAACAACTTAATAATGCTCCTGCTAAAATATCATTATGGGACCTTATTCAAGCCTCCCCTCGTTATCATAACATGATTCAAAATTCTTTACAACAAGTTCCTATCCCTTCTAATGTGAAACCAAATGACATAGTAGCCCTAATTCAAGGAATAATTGTTGACATTGCTTTCCACCAAAGTGAGCTCCCTCCTTTGGAAGTGCAAAAACAAAATGATGCTTTCATGATCATAGATCAATACAATAGCATAGGGATAAAACAAACCATTGTTGACAATGGCTCAACCTTAAATGTGTGTAATGGAAACTTTTTGGATAAGCTTGGTGTTGATAAATAAAAAATCGAACCCGCCTCTTTATTTATTAGTGGCTTTGATAACATGGGAAAATGACCGCTTGGGGTGATCACATTACCTATTAAAGTTGACAAAGTTAAATTACAAACCCTGATCCATGTTATGCTTGATGATATTTCATACAATCTTCTTTTAGGAAAACCATGGATTCATGAGATGCATGATGTGCCCTCTACCCTTCATTGTATCATGAAATATGTCTAGAAAAACAAAGTTTATACAATCAAAGCCAATCCTGAACCATACAACTGTTTGAACATTGAGAAAGGTAAAGAGAATCCTTTGAAAACATTGACACCAACTACCCAAGTAGAACCCATGCAACAAAAGGACAAAGAAAAGCACATTGAGGAGATTAAAAAGCTATTAGAAGATGATTGGGGTTCCTTAGACTTCAAACCAACATTCATGGGAGAATACAAGATCATAAACAAAGAGTCAAACAAGGGAAAAGAAAAAGTGGTAATGTCAACACAAAATTCACAAGACCCTTCAAAAGCATCCACCTCAACCACTTTAGAAGAAAAAGAAAATTACACAACAAAATTTGACGAAACTGATTATCAACAACCACCAAATCCTAAAGAAATGAAAAAAAATTATGGAAAAGGTTACAAACTTATGAAACAACTTGGATATAGTGGAAAAGGATGTGGTGCTAGAGAACAAGATATATGTGTCCCTTTAGAGCCTAACACGCAAGAAACAACCCGTGGTCTTGGTTATTGTCCTTTAATAGAAATCAAACCATCAAACAAACCTTCACTCAATATCAACACTCTCACAAAGGATTCCTCTAAACTAACTTTAACAATAGTGCATTCTGAATTGATAGACACTAGTGGTCTTGATTATTATCCTTTGAAAGAATTGAAAAAAATAAATAAATCTTCACTTAATGTCAATGTCATCTCACAAAACACTAATGATTTGAATTTGTTAGATTTTACACCCTCCTATAAAGGAGAGAACAAAATATCGCAATCTAAAGAGTCTTGTAGGTATGACATTTTATAGTAAGCAAGAGATATTTTTGTTGCAAAATAAAGGAACATCCTCTACTATTGATCAAGAAGTTATCTTATTGAGACTCCTCCAAGATCATTTGATATCTCTCCCTCCACGAACACGAAATAAATTTTACTACAAACTTTCATTTTGTGTATATCATAGAGTTCATGGTTATTATACTAATGAATGTAAGGCTTTAAGTGATCAAATTCAACATCTTAAGGAGTTTGGTGCTCTTCCTTATGTGGGGGCACCTAATTCCTCTAATTGATACTGATTTTTACATGAGCATGTTTTTCGTCAATCATTTCGGCTCAGTGTTGTTTTGCACTAAGTGTGGGCAAGGGGTTAGGTAGCCTTGTCCTCATATGTCACTTGTTGTCTCTTTTGGCTAGTTGACTACCTTTCATATACATATAAGAGCAAGCTTTGGATGTGGATGACATGTGCCTTAAGTTGACTCACATGTGACATACCTATTCATGACGCAGCTTATCAGAAACATATGACTTAGCATAGGGCTTTCCGAGTAAGTTCTTATGTCTTCTTCTACTTTAAAGCAATTGCTCACAACAATGGTGTTAGAAACTGCTTTAAAGTGGGGGCATACATTGACACTCATGTTTCATTGTGCATTTTTCTTTTTTCTTGCAATGCGTTCTTTTCTTGGTGGTATCATTGGGTTTGATTTCCTTTGAGAGTGTGATATTTCCTTGCATGTGTCCTCTCTTGGAGATATTAAGCACAATGTTCCCTAAGATGAGACCTTGCACGAACTAAGAAAAATCCCTTCATCCCTCTTTCTTATCGTGTTGCATTTTTGTACCTTATTAAAGTCATGAAGGTGTGGCTTTGATATGGTTCCTTGGGGCTCACCTAGTGAACAACTAGCTTCACTAGCCCTTGTGAGTGTGCATTTTATTTTTGTCCTTATCATAGTCATGGGGGTATGACTTTGATACAGATCTCTTGGGGATCACGTAGTGAACAACTAGTTTCACTAGCCCTTGTGAGCATGCATTTTGTTTGCATAGTGGATAGCACGTTCCACTTGTAAGCCTTTTTTGGACAAACATCCTAGACCCAGTCCACAACACGTTGGATGGCCAGTTGAAGCTTGATCCATAGCATTTTTATTTTTTCTTTTTCTATCTTTGATGGTGTATGTTTGTGATTTGGTTATGGCTTCATATAACATTCACATGTGTGTTACTTTGTGCCTATGTTGGTTTTTCATAGGATATTGATCCTGGGGGCTTGGCCACCCTCTTGGTTATTGTCATCATATCTTACTAGTAGTTGTACATTTGAACCCCTCTTGATTGCGTGGTTGGCTACTTTAGTGTTAGTTTGAAGCAAGTTCATCCTCTCACTAAAGTGGGGGCTAAATGTAGTGTAGGAAAATACATACCCTTGCATTTTCACACTTGTTTGGGCCCACCTTACTTTGTTTATCCCTATTTATGTCTTAATTGGTCCTATTTTGCATCCACAAGCCTAATAAATTATATCTTTTTATGGCTAATCCCGATAAGCATCAAAGGATAAATGATAATTTAATGATCTTGGCTATGTGTCCATGATTTTTGGACTGGGACTAAGATGCCACCTAGGGTGTCTTTATCCTCCAAAGGTCTTGGGACCATTTTTTCAAATGCACCTTAAATGGGCGGGTATGTGCAGGATCATCATGGAAAAAACATGCCCTTAAGTGGCAATGAAAATTCAGAAAAATTAGAGTTAGGCAACTTGACATACAAATTTGAATAAGTTATCTATATTATTTCAAAAATATGTAAGAATAGAATCTATGGAAAATTGAATGTAGTTTCTAAACTACTAAGTTTATTTTATTTTT
>VDFB02270651.1:505630073-505735425 GCA_007258455.2 Sequoia sempervirens
GTACAGCAGGTGGTGGGAGCATTTGCATTTCTCACATTTTGATTCTCAGCTAGTGGATTTTCATTCTCAACTGGTGGAATTTGTGCATTCTCATTTTCAGCAGCCATAATGCCTAATTAAATTTAAAAAATAATTAATCTAAAATTAGACAATATAAATGAAACACTATTTTTAAATCAAAATCCATTAAAAACATTCATTTTTTTATCAAAATCTATTTTGAACCCAATTGTTTCATAAAAATTCAATCAAAAACCCTATTTTGAAAAAACTAATAAAAACATTCATTTTTTTTATCAAAATCCATTCTCAATTCAATTTTTTCATAAAAAATTCAATCAAAAACCCTATTAGAAAAAAAATCCACAAAAAACATTCATTTTTTTATCAAAATCTATTTTCCTAAACTCAATTTCAAAAAATCAAATCTAAACCCTTATTTTAAAAATCAACAAAACCATATGAAATTATTCAAATCTAAATCAAAATTGAATCAAATCAAATAAAAATAAAAAAACTTACCTTTCCAAATCGAATTTAGCCTAAATCGGATATCCGTTACGCGAAGAATGGATGCATTGTGCGCCTGCGTGTTCTTCTCAGCCGAATGACTTCAAAAAAGCGATAGAAGTTTTTAATATATGCTTTTTACAAATCGGATATCCAATTTGTAAAAGTAGGTTTGGTGTTTGGTATGGTGACACCCGAGCCTAAAAAAAGTCAACACGTTCTTTTCACGTTTTTTCGATTGATGAAAGATGTGGTTTTTCCCTCATTGCCACTTTTTGGCCCACCATTAACCTGCACATACCCAGGCCCTTTTTTGGAGTCTGTGCCTTGAGTTTTAAGCCTCGAGACTAAGATGCCACCTAGGGTGTCTTAGTTCCCCTTAGGTTATTTTTAGGATTTAATTTCAAATCTTGGTGGGATTCAACTTCCTTTAATTAATGATTTCATATGTCAGCTTGTGTAATTTTAGGATATTAAGCATAGATAAGTATAAATACTGTAAGGTTCCTTTCATTCATTCTAATCCTAACATCCTAAGCATTCAATTATTCATGCTTTATAGCAAGTTTGTGATCAAGAGAGCATTCAAGAGCAGTTCATCAAGCATTTGGAGCCATCATCAAGATTCAAGTATCATATCAAAGATATTCTTGCATCATGTGTGTTTTTGAGCTAACACTTGTGATGTAGGGTTTTGATTCAAGCAAGCAATTCAAGTCAAGATCTATCAAGCACTACTTTGATTTAAGATCTACATTTAAGCTAGCCACTCCACACAAGTTTGCAAATTTCATAACAAGGGTTTGGTGAGTTACAACATAGCACTTTGTTAATTCACCATTTCCCTTCATTATTCTATTTCATTCCAAGGTTTAATTACCAACAAAGGGTTTGACCAAAGCAAACCCCATTTACTAGCAATCAACAAGTTTTTCCTCTTTTGCATATTTAGGTTGAAGACTTGAAGATCATTTGAAGTGTATAGTTGCAAAGTTGTCATCTTCATGGAAACTCACCTATAGGCTAGATCTGGAAGTTTCAGGACCTAAGATTTGAGAAGAAGGAAGTGAAGACATTGAGCTCGGGATCACATTCAAAGATTTCATAAATTCATATTGGGACTAACTCGACAGTAAGGGCATCTTAGTCCTCCCGAGGGTATTTTGCAAAGATTCTTCCAGATTCTGTTCCGACACCCGAAGATTTCGCATCTGCCCTAAAAAACAATAGTGGGACTAAGACAATATTAAGGGCATCTTAGTCCCCCCGGCATATTTTGATAATATTTTTGCATTTCCAGAATCCTTATCACATTTCGAGACTTCCTAGGTACATACATCCTACCTTGTTGTTACTTAATTTTTGCATTTTCACTCATTATTTGGCTTACATTACTAAGTTTTGTGAGTTGAATGTTAAGTTGTCTTTTCCAAAAATTTTCTTGGTGGTGAACCCTTCAAAGCCTAAAGAACCCCCCCTAGTTCTTTCTTGTTGAGAATTGACTCACCTTTGTGTTGATAAAAAATCCAATTTGGAATCCTAAGGCATTCTTGAATGATAATTGGAGAAGAGTGGTGTTAAATGACCTAGGCCATAAAGCACCCTTTTCACCCATTATTCATCACGAAGACTACGCAAGCAACAATTGGAGCTAAGAAAAATACTTCACAAGTCACGGCAGTCTGAACACAACTGAAACTGCTATTGTCGGAAAAACAGAATGGGTTTTGTAGACGGATTAGGCATGAAACTTCAACGTTTTGACAAGTTTTTGGAATACAATTGGAGAGAGAAAGATGCTGGTCTTGAGGGGAGGCATTATCTAGACTGGATCTGATGCAATTATTGAGCATCACAACTACTACATCTGTTGCACATTCACATTAATGATTGTTACTATATTTGATACATCTGGAACTTAATATTTACTTCAACTATAAAAAATAATGTGTGAATTTACCTATATATCCCCTGCCTCTCTAACAGATCGATCCCATTCAAATTATTTTTCATGTGACCTGGCTTGCAACAAATGCCTAACTGTTTCCATGCAACCATACTGTGAAGCGATTATTAGAGCGCGTTAAGAACTAATGTTTGTTGTCCTCGTTTGACCATTAACAGGAGAAACTGTGAATAGAGAAATATGGCGTTTAGCCTAGAAATAAGGTGTACTGCTCATCCAATCTGCAAGTGCATGGGAATGGGCTACTCCTACAACAATTATAAAAATAGCACATTAATTCTGCCAACACATAAAGAAAACTGTAGAACGCCAGCACTAATCACTAAATTTCTTTTAAAGAGCTCGTGAGTGGTGAGCTTATTCACATTCCACCACAATTTGTTACAACGAAGATCACATTTTAATCATCAGTGGAGACCAAACGCTTGAATGTCAGTTTGTTGCTCACGACTACAGCCAGCTGCACATCATTTTTTACATGAAGATTTTTATTGACAAAGGTTGTTTGCTACCACTGTAGAACACTTCTCGGCATAACAAGCACGATTCACAACAACAAACAAAAATTTGAGGATTCAATATATAATTAAAAAATGCCAAAATTCCTGAAGGGAGATTTCCCTGTAAAAATGTAATAGTCCTTTGGAATTTCACAAGCTTTTATAACATTGTAGAACAAACGGCATTAGCTCATAAATTCAAGCATTTTAAACCCAGACTGAACTTCCCCGGCAGATCTTGAAAACTTACTCCCACTTCCCAAGGAAAAGGCAAACGTGCAGGCCTTTACAAAAAACACTGCTTACATAAGCAGATCATAAGATAAAATCAACTATTTTGAAGTGCAAAATGAAGCTACTGAGAACAGCTGTTCCTTGAGTTTAAGATACCAAAAAGACATTCCTTGTAAATGGCAATTAACTACTCACAAGATCCATGAACTAGTGGTTGAATTGACAGAGATCCTAGATCAAAGCACCTGATAACATAACTAGTGAACCAAAACTCCAAAAATTATACCCTGCAGACTTTCTTGAACACAATGGATTTTCTTATTTAGAAAAAGAAAAGGAAAAATAACGAGATCGGTATACAGAACTTTGAAAAGAATTTTCCAAACCGGTAGATAGTAGCCCAAATTCAAGAAAGTCCAACCTCGTCTACCCACAAAAAATTCTAAAACTTTGGTTGGGAATGCAATTCCCAAGAACTCAAATTGTAGAAACCCACAAAGCCCTAATAATTAGAATTTAGCAATAAAGATCGCCCAATAGAGAAGAATTAATAAGAAGAAAAAGAAATGCCATCTCAAATAAACAATCTCAAGAAAAACCGTATTAAAAATTGGGGTATGATATATGGAGAACTGGGTATTGTTACAATGTGTTTTTTTGGCAAAGGATTGTCAAAAATACAATTTTCTAGCTCACTTGAGGTTTTTTTTTTAAATGCTTGGCAAAACATATCAATCAATCATTTTTCAAATTTAAATAAGTGTTATGTAGTGACAAGTATTTGTCTTTGTAGTATTGTAGGGGCAAGAATTTGTCTTTGTAGTATTGTAATAATAGTATTTGTTGTCAATTTAGAGGCAGGTAAACAAAGTGTTATTTAGTTGATAGATGAGTTAGAATGGCATAATGATGTAAAGACAGGTCACAATTAATTTGAGATCAATATTGCCACCAAGCTCGTAGTACAATGACAGTAGTATAATCCATATTCAATTTTTACAACATTCATTCTATCATAACATCATCAAAACAAGAAAAATCTAGCAGTTTATATTCCTTACCTCTAATACTTTATACATTACTCATTAAAAGTGATATTGGACTGTGATCACAAACTTGTATCACCAAAATTATCTTCACAAAGAAAAATACACTCTTGACACATTACAATCCCTATTTGTTTTCTCAATTTTCACTCCAAACTATGGAAAACAATTTATCAGATCTTACAAAACTATAAGTCTTTTTTAAGTTCTCTTACAAATAAACAAAAGAATATGCAATGAAGAAATCAGCAAGATGACGATGAAAGGGAACTGGAGGAGGCTGAAGCAGATGAGAAGCAGGTGATCTGATTGAAACTGTTGCTGGTGTTAATGCTACCAATATTGTTTTGAGTTGCGCGACGCTTCTTGTAATTTGCCTTAAAACATGCTTGGCGAAGCCTTTTAGTTTTTTCATCTAGTTCTATCCCGGGTATCTCCTCCATCAATCTCTTTTTCTCTTTTAGTATCTCTACAGCATTTGTCAACCGACCTTGGCTAACCCCTACATTGCTCTTAGCCAATTCCTGATCACAAAAATATCTCTAATTTCAATAGATTGTAGACTACTATGTGGATAAAAGAAAAGATTGGATGAAATATAAAAGCTAATATATTTCTGCATTAGAATACAAAGCTTATAGAGCCCCTTTTCAAAAGGGAAACATTCACTCTTAAGTTTTATTAAGAAAACATGAGTGATTGTTAAATATTTTGCTTCATGGATCTTACCAGATCTTTGATTCTTCTGTTCTAAAAAAAAATGTTGAAATAAAAAAAGATGAATTATATCAAATATGACATGGAATCTAATGAAATTCTCAGATGTGGTTCCATTTCAAAATTTTAAAAATACAATCAACATTGTACTTTAATTTTAAAAAACATTTTTGAATTAAAATAATAAGAAACAATGATACCTGAATATTATTTATGAGATTTCCAAGGCTTTTCATTTTACGGTGTGGCCATCTAGGAATCCCAAACTCTCTGCACCTTTTTTTGAGAACGGTGAGACCAACTTTGAGCTCCTTAGCTGCTTGTATGATGGGCATATGGAAATATTGAGACAATTCACTGTAACTGACATCAGATCTTTGTTGACAAGGCAACAATGCATTTCTTGTACTCAATGAAGGTCTTCTCTCACACTTGTCTGGTCCACTCCAACTAGCACAATCTTTATGTTGTTGTTTTTCATTGGAAATTGAACATTTAGTACTTATCCCTTCTAAAAATATGGAATCTGGATTTGGTAAGATTTCCTGGTCTGATGATTTGTCACAATAATACTCTGATGCCCATTCACATTGATTAGTCCAATCGTTTTCACCATTAACATTCTCCTCCATTGCTACTCTAGTAAAATTAACATGATCTGCAATTGTATAAGGTAGTTCCTCATCATTTGCAATGGACATCTGTGAATCCCAGGCCTGAATTGTATGGTAATCCTGAGGAGTACATCCTTGTAGATCTTCTAATGGATCACATAGACTTACTATTGGAACCAGCTCCAAACCAAGCTCAAATTCATTGCTAAGCAGGTGCTTTGCGCCAATACCTTCATCTTTTTCCATGATATTAATGTCTGAAGCTGTCCATAACTGATCAGAGGTTGCATACATTTCACTGCAATACAATTTATTGAAAAACCCATATTTATATATTAAAATACAATGAATTACAACACCAATTGTTAAAAAGCAAAGTTGGACTGGTTATACATTCAACACATTTTAACTTGTTTTTTCAATATGTACCTTATTCTAACAAGCAAACTCCTAACACCCACAAAATATTTTAATAACAAATGTAAGAAGTTTAATTATAATAAGTAGAACCTTTTAATAGCCATAGAATATTTAAACATAAACCAAAAAAAATTCTCAATTTTAACAAGAGAACATTTCAAACACCTATCAAGAAAATCATTGACTGGATTTGATTCAAAAACTAAACAGTTGAATCCTGATATAGGCTACATATAGTGAGAGGTGTCAGCCTGAAACCTGTCTCATGTCTTCAAACAACTGCTAGGTTACCATAAACAACAAATGGTTTACAGGTTTTCTATCGCCATTAGAGGAAATTGGATCCCCGGAATTATATCGGATTTCCTTCCATCACACGTGAAAACAGAAATTAATTCCCAACTGATATTTTTGTTTAGAAGGCTGCAAAAATCATGTCTTGAGCTCAAGAATTGAGCAGCTCTAATATTTTTAGATTTACTCCTCACTTGTCATAAATACTATGAAGCAGCCATTGTAGGGAGACTCATTTTGCATCATTTCATTTTAAAGCAGCCGTTGTAGGGAGACTGGTTTTGCTTCGTTTTATTTTAATAAATTTCTTTTTTAGTAGGAGAGAGGGGCCTATAGTGGAGCACTCTAACTTCGGGTTTCTCAAAATCCTACGTGGAAATTTCAAATCACTCCCAATTCTGTACAACAGTTTATTTGGCAACTCATGTGCTTCTATATTTCGTTTTAGGGCCACATCACCAAATATGATGCCACATCAACATGCTTTTTGTTGAGGTGTCCAAAAAAGCCCAAAAAAAAAAAGTGAGACCCATAGTGGTGCACTAAGTCATGTTTTATTGGTGCGCTGATGTGGCATCACATGATTTGTCACTTTGCATACTTTATGGATAAAAAGTGTTTTGCAATTGGATATTAAAGTGCTCCACTATGAGACCCACTGAGGACTACTTATATCCCCACTATTGGACCCTGCTCCATTATGAGTCCCTCTCCCCTAGAGTTCATAAAAAGATTCTTGCAAATTCTGCCCATTTTTTCCTATCAGCACCGTTAACATCACGACACAACTTGTGCAGAATCTTGAAGTCACTCACTTGCGATGGTTTTAGTGAGGGTTCTTTTGAATCTGTATGCACCTCTTTTATTTCATTCTAAAACTATTTTGTTTATATCTCTTCTATTGCCTGCTTTATCTTCTTAAAATGTTTTAATTTCTATCCTAAACTCTATTTGCACAAGATCTTAATTTGAAGATATACCGCAACCCCATTAGAGACTTTGCCTTTATATTTGTAGTCTAGCGAGTCCAGCTCTCTATGGATTGGATATTTCTTATTTTCTAATGTTCTTCCCAATACTTCGTGCAAATTTCAATTAGTAGCTTGCTTTAAAGACTTTCTTTTATTTTGGTTAAATTTCCGTGTGTGGTTTCCTCTGTACCAGCCATGATGAAATTTGGGGTACACTTCATGTGCATTCCTTCGAGCTCATTCAATTTCATTTCATCTCTTATAGTTTGACATCAATTATGTTTACTCGGTTGCTTATTTTAAAGATCATATCTTGTCTTCACACTCTTCGGTTTTATAATTCACTTGGTTTTCTTTAGGATTTTTCTTTACCAATATCTTGAGTTTGTTGTATCAATTTGTAGAAATTGTATTCTATTTTTTAAATCATACTTTCAAACTCAATTAATTGTTCTTGATTTGGATTTGTATTTCTGTTCAAAACCTACAAGTTTTAGCTGAAGCTTTAGTTCCACAGTATCCGTATGATTATGAAGACTAAAAATTGAGTTCATAACCTCCTCCTTGAATTTAAATATATATTCAGGAATCGCCTTGACAAAACATTTCAGAGCAAGATCCTAAATTCCAAAAATTCCAAATCATTCAGCTTGCTTCCAAGCCTGCAAATGAAGTTTTATCTAATGTGATGATCCAAAATAAACTATAGACCTCTTCAAATTTATGAAACTTCAAGAATTTGGAATAACATGGACTTCAATTACTATAGGCAGACTGAATTTCTGAATCAAAACTTACAATTTCGATTCATGGAGAGTTGTGCTTCTTCCCCTTATTATCACAACAGGGAAGAGCTGCCAGTCTCATATGATTCCACAAGCTTTGAGAACTGTGAATCCAATTTGAGCTAAGGCTTTGAATCTTGACCCGAACTTCTGTATTCAAGATGATAATATTAAACCCTTTGTGTTTATGATCCTAAATCACCTAGGACAACTTGAATTTTAATTACCATATAATGGTTGGAATTGGGAAAAAAATATGCATATTCAATAGAGTTGTGCTTCACTCGCAGTAATGTTTTCAAGTCCAGCCAGGAGTCAAAACCTTAACAATGTAAAGCAAGTTAATGATGAATGATAGCCATAACAATGGCCCAGGTTCAAAATCCTCAGGGCTTGCTCCTCTGCTAACTATACAATTATGAGGAAAAGGGCATCCACCGGTTGAGGTGAGATGCAATTCCTCAATGACTTGTAAAGTAAGAGATTCCTCTTTCCTGATCTCTTGACTAGGGTTTTCTGTCTTAAACTGTGTGCTATCTGCTTAATGTTTTCCCTACTCGCCTCACTAAAAAATACCAAAATGTTGATCAAATATGAACATAAAATAACAAAATTCACAAACACCATATATGGCAATGAAATCAAATAACTAGATAAGTATAGCAGTTAGTGCCTAATGAAATCTAGATATGCAACATGGCAAATGATATGGTAAAACAACCATTTAACGTAGATTTCTCCTACTTTGACACAATCCATTTTAATTGGCGAATCTAAAGAAGGATTGTTTCAATTTTAACAATACCCATTTAAATTACAGAATAAAATAGAAGATTTACTCTCATAATAACACCCATTTAAACTGGAAAAATAAATACAGAGGTTAGCTCAGTTTAATAACCACCCATTCGAATTAGAAAACAAAACAGAGATTACTCCTACTTTCGACAACACCCATTTAAATTGTTTGAAATACCAGAGAATCTACTCCAGCTTTAATAACACCCATTTAAATTAAAAAAACAAAACAGAGGATTTACTCCAATCAAACAACGCCCATGTAAATTAGAAAACAAAACATAAGAATTCAAACCAATTTAACATAAATTAGAAAACAAAACATAAGAATTCAAACCAATTTAACAATCACCCGCAACATAAGACTTACTGGATTTTTAACACCACCCATATAAACTAAGAGAGAAAATTACATGACGTACTACAATTTGCCAAAATTTAATTTAACAACTAAAGAGTCAATCATAAATACCTGCAGTTGTAAAGTTAATAAAAGTCTGAGAAATTGAAAGGAAGGTCATAAAAGCTCCATGGCTGCAACAGTCGGGATTTTAGCTTTGAATTGAAAAGTTTAATATGTTTAGTTGATAGGATATATTTAGTGTAGTTTAATATGTTTAGTCTATAGGATATATTTAGTGTGAGCTTAAAGACTGAAAGTTGTCTCGCGTCCGAAACAGAGTGTCATTAAATATTCCTCACCTGATGTCTGAAAGCACAGTTTGATTCACATTTAATATTAGATCTCCCAATCATATCATAATCAAAGAAGTTCTCTGTAACAATCAAGCATGTTTAATATTCAAAGAAAAAAAAATGAAGGCTAGGCTGTTAATTGCCAATCAGTTTTTTTATTGTGAGCAAGATTTCTGAATAAACTGTGTCAATTTTTACATCAACGTTTCGGATCATACTCCATGATTCATCATAGGATGAAAAGTAGAATGATGATGGACCATGGAGTATGATCCGAAACATTGATGTAAAAATTGACACATAATTTATCCAGAAATCTTACTCACAGCTATCATGGACTGTGAAAATCGAATGTCATCAATTTTTTATTGGTAAAAGGATTACTTGGAGTTGATGTGGCTGTTAAAGGGTTGTCCTTGCTTCTGATAAAAAACAAGATCAGAATCAGCATCAAGATCAGCAGATTCAAACATTGATTGCCAAACATCATGATCAGACATCAAATTCAAATTCTCTTGCTCTTCTTGCTTTGCTGGATGCATTGTAACAGAGAAACAATTTCCTCAAGAGGAGAGGGAGGGAGAAATGAGTTATTAATAAAGAAAGAATTGAAAGCCATCAAGTGCAGAGCCATGTTGGCAGCACAAGACATTTGCAAGATTTTATTGCATAACTGCCGTTAAAATTCTTTTATTTGAATTTAATTTTGCTAATAATTTAATATTATATAATTTAGAAAAAAATTAAATGAAATCGTCCTTAAGTTCTAGTTTTTCTCCTTTTTTGACTGTTTTGTTTTTTTTATGCATTTATGATTTTTCAATGAACGCTTACATTAGAACAACGCTGACTTATGATTATAAATTTTTTATAATTTAATACATTATATTTTTTAGCAATTTTTTAACCTAAATAGTATAATATATGGACTGTATGATTTTTAATATATAATTTAATACTCATATAATAAAATTGTAATTTAAATTTTTAATAATTTAATATATTAGATTTTTTAATAATTTTTTAAATCTAAATAATATAATATTTACTCTATGATTTTTAATATATTATATAATATCATACTAGTGTTATATGCTAACACAATATATTACTATATACATTATAAATTGAAACTATAATATTAAAATATTATATTTTTATTTATAATTGTTTAATATGTCAAATTGTTTTAATAAGTTAATATATTATGTTATTAGATTAACTTAATATATAATATAATAAATACTATATTAATATATTATATATATGTATTAGTTTTACAATACATACTATTTAGATTAGTGTAGTATAATATAAATTATATTATATATTTTCAAAAAGATACTTGATTTTATGTTTTATGAAACTAGGCACAATATCATCTAGGAGAAGAAGAGAGCTCTATATCAGCAAGAGTAGCTATAGCTAATGTCAAATATGTCATTGTATTATTTAATGTCAATATTGGACATGAGAAATGGTTTTTATTATTGGTTTGCAAACATAAAATTTTGTGATATTGCTATTAGGATTCAATTGTATAGTTTTACGAGTCAAACTCATTAACCTATGTTTCATGAGTACTAGTTCACAAGAACCCATCTCTCATGATAGTGAATGGCCACTCAACACTCATTGCATCTAGGTGATGTTCACAGAGGTGAAGCAATGGGCCTTCCCGAAAGGTCACCCATCCCAACACTACTCCAGCTTTGAAAGCGTGCTTAACCATAGAGTTTCCCCCAAGGTTAAGCCCACTTAGCTTGCAACCCCATTTGCAAAACCTTCAGCAAGTGTTGTGCCTTATGAACCATTCATTATCGAGCCCCTTTAGCTCATCAATTGATAAGTAGGAGGTATTTTCAACTGCGTGTCAAATTGTGATATTGCTATCAAGATTCAACTGTGTAGTATTATGAGTCAAACTCATTGACCCATGTTTCATGAGTAGCAGTTCACAAGAACCCATCTCTCATGATAGTGAATGGTCCACTCAACACTCATTGCATCTAAGTGATGATCACAAAGGTGAAGTGCTAGGGTATGTGCAGGATCATGATGGACCAAAAAGTGGCGATATGATGGGTATGTGTAGGGTATGTGGCTGACGACTTTTTTTACCCAAAATTGATGAAACGAAAAGGGTTTTTAAAGGAGATTCATAGCTTTCCACCAATATAAATTATACTTTACTTCGAATTTAATAAATAATTATTATTTATTTTCTATTTGAATTACGACTAAAGTCATGATTGATAGGCTGATTGAAAAACATCTATAGCTTTTAAACGGTATCACATTTTTTGAATCTGAAACATGCTTCACATTCTATGCTTCACATACTATAGGATTAAAAAAATGAATTTCATGAAGTTTTGACCAAGTTAAGGTGGTCGACAGAGTTTTTATATTTTTAAAAGTTGTAATAAAAATTCATAATTAATTATTTACTTAGGTAATTACAAAAATATACATGACTGGACATGAGTCCTCTACTTTTATCTAAAATCTTATAAAAAAATATTATCATTTTATTGTGGTTAGGTGGTTAGACAGACACCTACTTATTTTTTCCCTAAAATTTAAGTACTACTGCATCGAAATTTTAAATTTTCACCAAATAGATTTTTTTTTTAAAAAATAAACCCAATAGTTTAGAAACTACATTCAATTTGCTACAGATTCTATTCTTACATATTTTTGAAATAATATAGATAACTTATTCAAAGTTTTATGTCAAGTTGCCTAACTCCGATTTTTTTGAATTTTTTGCCACTTAAGGGACTGTTTTTTCCATGATGATCCTATACATACCTAACACTAGGCCATTTCGGGAGGTCACCCATCCCAATACTACTCCAGCTCAAGCATGCTTAACCACGAAGTTTTCCCCAAGGTTAAGCCCACTTAGCTTGCAACCCCATTTTATCAAATCCCCTGCTTTCCAAAACCGCCCTACCAGAACTTGGCAGGAACTCTGCTACAACACAACCCTTGTTCATTTATGTAAACGTACATTGAAAAATCATAAACACAAAATAGGTTGGGCTTGAATTGGCTACTTAGGTGGCTCATGTGGGGTTTTCTCAAGTTTATTAGATGTTGTAGTTGGAAATGCTCTGATAGACATGCATGCAAAATTTAGAAGCATAAACAACATGCATGGACTATTTGATAGAATGCTTGAACAAAGAACTGTGTTCTCATGGAATGCTTTGATTGCAGGATATTCAGAAAGTGGATTTTTTGAAAAGGCTTTAGAAACTTTCAATCAAGCGTAATCGACATTTGTTAAGCTAGACTTGGCAATCTTTGCCAACACCTTCCCAACCTGTGCCAAATGGGATCTTTGGAACAGGGTGTGGACATCCATCAAAGCATAAAGGATAGAGGAATTTTATTAGATGTTGTACTTGCAACTGCTTCAGTAGACATGTATGCAACATGAGGAAGCATAAAAAAGGCACACAAACTGTTTGACAAAATTCCTAAAAGAAATGTGGTCTCATGTAATGCCATGATGTAGGATATGAACATAATGGATCTATTGACAACACTTCAAAAAAGTCCTGGCTTGACCCTAGTGTAGCCTTACACATTTACTTCTTGCTCTAGATGAAGGAATACTCAAGACCACTGGGAGGGGGGGTGAATTAGTGGTGCAAAAAAGCAAAGCAATTAAACAACTTTTGAAAAGCACAAAATTCAATGGAAACACATAAGAATCACCATGAAACAAGTTTTATAAGTAGAAAACCCTAGAAAGGGAAAAAACCATTGTGTGAGTGTTGGTTTGGTTTGAAGAACCGATCCAATACTCACAATTTGTTCACCATTAGGTCTCACTGACCAAATTCTCACTTAATACAGTATGTCTAGGAACACCAACTCCTTAGAAAAATAGGAGCACCAACTCCAATGAGAAATGAAGGAAAAATGCACATAGTACTACTTTGTTTACAATATGCTCCAAATTATCAATTTCCCTTGTTTCACATACAAACATTCAACACTTATCCCTCCTTGCATACATGTATAATAATTTATAAATACAAGAATCCCCTTATCTCACAAATACAAACAAGATTTAAACTGATGTATATATGAACAAAGAATCCTCAACCTCTGCACACACCTTGATTGTAACCTTTTTTGAATGAACATATAGATGACACAAAAAATGACTTTTACACAACCATGTCCTCTGTTATGATAAACAACCCTAGACAATGATAGACTTTACTCACATGGACATTTGCACATCCAGAGCATTGTTAGACAAATTCACACACTGTCCTTACTTCCAATCAAGCTCCAGTCACCTGTGATCTCATTCAGATCACACTAATCTATGCAAAGAAAACACATTTCATGAATACAGTCAATAGAGGCACCATATAACCCTTTTATATTTTTTTATTCAAGTCTTCTTCCTTGTGTATTGTCTTGAAAAAAACATAGTATCATAGTCTTCAATCCATGCTCTCATAGAGCCCAGAACATGGTTAGAATACCCTCAAAGCACCGACAAAGATCCACATTCCATCACTGCCTCAATACAGTTACAAAATTGTATGTAACTAAAACAAAGGTGATGACACCCATATTCCCATTAATGTGAAGACCTCAGCAAGTATCTGTTCTTCAATTTTAAAAGAGGGCCTTTTATCTTCGAAATCCGCTAATCCATCAAGTAAATAATGACCATCAATCTCACCATGGGAAGTAAAATATAATTCTTAAACCTGTCTAGCCAATAACACCTAAGAGTAGGGGTCAGTTGTCTGATGTGATTAAACCCTCAAGTCGTCACTTAAGCAACTTTCCATCGTATATAGCCAATCAACAAGAAAATATAACATAAAGATAACTCTGCATTAATGACCTTCATAAGAAATAAACCCTAGGTCTTCAAGGATTTTAGGGTAATGCTTAGTGTTTTAGGTTATAAGATATAGAGATTTCAACAACTAAAACCCTAAAAAAAAGGAATTACCACCATAATATTTTTCCATCTAGACCAGTCTCTAAAAAAGATAATAAGAAATGGAAACAATGCCAACTTTTTGAAAGGTAGTAAACAATAACAAACCTAATCCTCGTAAGAACACCAAGAGAAGTCAAAAAAATCTTTGACAATGATCACTTTGCAACTTTTTGAGGTTCAATTGACAATGCTCAATGACAATGATTCTTCAAGTCCATTTTTTAATAGATATTAATAACAATCTCTACCCATATCTCTACCTTTATCAATCATTCTTTTACGAAAAACTCTTCCACTAAATATCAGATGAAGGATTTTTGTGAAGACTCCATGAATGAACAATAACACTATCAACCCACCACCTCAATATACCTTTGAATGTTCAACAATCACTTTGTAATGAAGCAACTCTATCATAAAGATGACATCAAAGGACAAATACCACTTTTGCATCAACACCATGAAATTAATGAACAAGTACCTTGACATCAATGACAAATGAATGAACAAGACCTTTGACATCGATGACAAACATCAACAAACTCCCCCTTTGTCATTGATGGCAATTCAACTTGCTTGCAAATCTATCACTCCCCCTTTGACATCAAAGACAAAGGACTATGTACCCCCTCTACAAAATAACTATACCTCCATTGAAAGCCAATAATTGTCATCTTGTCTATACAATGGAACTGAAATATGAAAGATTGAAAAACTACACTGTCATATCAATATGGCTCAATGTACCTAGACAAAACATATAGTAGTTTTACCAAAATCAATGACATGCATATCACTAGCATTACACTGGCACTGACATTATACCTCTGCAACAAGATTCTCTCAAGGAAAAACATCACTATGCAAGAACAAACAGTCCAAAACTAATGAATATCACTATCAAACTTTGACTGAGATCTGCAAATCCTCTATGATTGAGATCACTTGCAAACTATGACTGAGATAACATACATGGAAAGCACTGTATTTTATTGAAGCCACAACTACAAAACATGAAGGAATATTAATAACAAACATGGCATTGGTCATGGCACTTGAGAGGAGCAGAAGGAATACAACTATCTAAGCATCATCTCATTGTCCAAGATCCATATTACACTATCACTACAAATATCAAATAGGGACTGCCACTAACCCCTGAATCAAAAAACACCATATCACTGCCCAAACAAAATCTAGTATCATTATTTCACCACTTGACAGCGACTGATAGCACTGCAAAAACAAGAAAAACTGTAATTAAACCTGAATCAAACAAGACTTGTAACCAAATCTGAATCAAACACGAACTGCAACCAAATCTGAAACAATCATTCAAGGTTCAGGGACATAGAACAAAGATATAGGCTCCCCCTAAAACCATGCTGAAAAGAATGCTCTAGTGAAGAGAGGCAAGAGAAAGAACACCTAACCTCTCCCTCAATTGTTCAAATACATCCTTGGCTAAAGGATTGGTAAAGATATCTACTACCTGATCATTTGTAGCAACATAATCCAAAACAACCTCATTTTCCAACACTTTTTCTCTCAAAAAGTGGTATTTGATTGTAATGTGCTTAGTTCTTGAGTGCATAATGAGGATCTTGGAAATGTTTATTGCACTAGTGTTGTCACAAAAAATGGGCACAGGTGTAGGCACATCTACCTTGATGTCTTGAAGGGTTTGAATCATCCAAAGAACTTGTGTACAACAAGAAGCAACAGTAATATATTTTGCCTCTACTATTGACAAGGAAACTAACTCCTATTTCTTGCTATGCTAAGGGGTGATCCCACGATAATGGGTTACAGTTTTTGGCCAAATTTGACATTAAAATTAGGATTTTTCACTAGGTATTCACTTTCTTACACCTATAACAACTAAACCATTAAGAAGTTGAAGATGAATCAAACTAGTTATTTGTTAGATATTTTTTGTAGATTTTAATTATATATTTTTTAATTTTTTTCAAAAAAAATTGTGAATCATTTTATGTAATTTTTAATAACTTATTTCTTCTACTAATCAACATTTTTAAAAAGTGATGTTTACTTCAAACCACATAGCTTTTTTTATAGACAGGATACAATTCTAATTTTTAAAATATAGATTTTCCACACTAATAACTAGTGCATGGATATTTTTTCACAATTTTTTGTTACATAATTTTTTTTAAATTAATTTTTCAAGTCAGAGTAATTATAATTTGGACAAAGGTGTACTTCGGCCCGGATAACTTTGTTTGTATTCATTTGAATTAACTTATTATTTTTTTGTTGGAATAAGAACGTCAATACCTAGTGCACATGTATTTTTTAGAATTTTTTTCTTCTAATTTTCTATTTTTTTGTATGTGTGAAATACAAAACTTTATGTTCATTGAAAATCCTACATTCATAAGAAATAAAAAATAAATATAATAATCAAATTAAAAATATTTAAAATTATAATTTTTGGGAAGCTTATAATAAGGGCTACATGCTTACAAAACATAAATTTTAAATGAATTCATTTGATCACCCAAAAGGTAAATCAAAAGTGGCTTTTTATCAACATTTTGATATGTGTAGAGGAGAATCGATTATAGGTATGTTTAAATCTAACAAGGTTCTATCCAAGGGAGTTTGATCTAAGGGGGTTTGATCAATCCCTCTTTAATTAAAATCATTTAAATGGAACCTTTAAAGCCTTAAATCATTGTATTTTCTAAAAATATGTGATTTCAGGCAAAAATCAGGATGTCCCAAAAAGTGTAACCCATTATTGTGGCAGCACCCTAAGACACTAGCCTTCCACCCAAGAAGAATTCTCCACCATTAGTACTCTTCCTATCATCAACACATCCTTCCCAATCAACATCAATATATGCAAGTAAAGTGAAATAATTATTTCTAGGATACCATAAACCATAGTCTAGTGTGCTTTTGAGATATCTAAAGATCCTTTTCAGTGTATTCACATGTGATTCTTTAGGATATGATTGAAAACTTGCTACTAGACACACTACTTGCATGATGTCAAGTCTAGAAGCTCTATCAAATACAAAAAACTACCTATCATAGACCTATACATAATTTTATCTATATCAGGTGAGTCATCAACTTTGCTTAACTTACAACTTGTTATCATGGGAGTGCTAACTGGTTTCCTTTCATCCATTTGAAACCTTTTAAGCATCTCCTTTTCATACTTAGTTTGAGAGATAAAGATGCCTTTATCAAGCCGTGAAACTTACAATCCAAGAAAGAAGGGTAACTCTCCAAGCATAGACATCTCAAATTCATATTTCATGAGATTAGGGAAAGCTTTACTCATATCATCATCACTACTACCAAAAATGATATCATCAACATAGATCACAACAACTAACAAGTCCTCGCCTTTTGTTTTACAATATAAGTTGTTATCTACTCCACCTTTAAAGTCAATCCTTGATCATGCAAGTACTTGTCCAACCTAGAGTACCATGCTCTAGGTGCTTGCTTCAAACCATACAAGGCCTTTTTCAGTCTATAAAAATAATGATGTCCTCCTTCAAATCGAAACCATTCAGGTTGCTCCATATAGACCTCTTCTTCAAGGTCTCCATTGATAAAATCTGACTTCACATCCATTTGGTATACCTTAAATTTCTTGTAAATACAAAATGCTAAAAATAGAAAACATCTGTATGGCTTCTAGCCTTACCACAGGTGCAAAGGTCTCATCAAATTCAATACCCTCAACTTGAGGGTATCCCTTACAAACAATTCTTGCTTTATTTCTTGCAACCTTTCCATTTTCATCTAATTTGTTCCTAAACACCCATTTTTCACCAATAATGTTCTTGTCTTTAGGCCTAGGAACTAAATCCCATGTCTTGTTCTTCTCTATTTGGCTTAGTTCTTCCTCCATGGCCTTAACCCAACATTCATCCTTGCTGGCCTCATTGTAATTATTTGGCTCTATTGCTGATAACAAACAAATATTGGCTTGGTCACTTGAATTTGCAAGTTTTCTTCTTGTTTGCACTCCTACATTTTTGTCCCCAATAATCTGCTCTTCAGGATGATTTCTTTGTATAGATTTGAAGGAGTTTTTTTCATAGCCTCAATAGGTTATTCAGATGTGTTTTCTTTCTTTGGAACCTCGTGTTCTTGTTCTGATTCAGATTCTTCTTCAATATCTTCTAACTGTTGTTTACTAGGTTGCAAATTTTCATCAACTTTAACATTAGTACTTTCAACTATCCTTTTGATTCTCATATTGAAACGCTTATATGCTTTGCTATGTGTAGAATATCCTAAGAATATTCCTTCATCACATCTAGATTCAAAACTTCCCAAACCTTCTTCATCTCATTTAATAAAGCATTTGCTAGCAAAAATCCTAAAATAACCAACATTGGCTAACTTACCATACCAAAGTTCATATGGAGTGTTTTTGGTATTTACCCTTAATTGCACTCTATTTAGAGTATACACAACTCAATGGACAACCTCTTTCCAATAAGAATTTGATAGATTGGAATCATGAAGCATTGTCCTAGTCATCTCCTTGACTCTCCTTACAATAATAACCATAATGGTTACAATAGAAACAATAACCATGAAAGTAAGAGTTAAACCTGAATGATGCACTCATTCTTGCAAGAGTTGAACTTGTGAATCTTTTATTTCTAATTTTTGATGAACCATTTGCATTAACATTGCTATTAGGACAACCATAATTAGCATGTGCATCAACTTGGTTACTTTTCCCAACTTCTTCCTTTTGAATATTATGAGTTTTTGAGTTTTGGCCAACTTTGTTAGTGTAGGTTTTTTAATTTCCTTATGTTAGGGGGTATTTCTTTTTCCTACACATTATTATTTAAAATTGCTTAGATTTATTAGATTTGGTAACATGAGAACATGTGGAAAAATAAATCTACATGTGTCACTCTCTCCCCACACATGGGTAGTTGAGTTACACATCCTCTTTTGGCTTGTTGTGCCACCTCTCATAACCACTATTTTGTTTTTACCTAGGTAGGTTATGGGGTAGTTGGGTTTCTCACCCTCTTCTAGCTTTATGTGCCACCTCTCTCCTGTCTTCACTTGAGGAGGTTATGCCACATGTTTTTTCATTTACCAAGTAGGTGATAACCTCCCACCTTTTATAGGTAGTAGGAGTTAATGCACCTCTTGGATGTATTTTCCCTTATTCTTCTATATATTGAGAACTCTCCTCTCACCTTCACTAGTTCAGCTAGTTTGGTGATTTTTTGGTGAGAGTCACGAAAGTATTCTCAAAATTCTCTTGCTTTGTCTCTATTTTTCTCTCATTTTAGATTTCTCTTCATTCTGCTATTTTGATCTTCGATCATTTGTTGAGTGAAGTTGCATTTGATTTATGACCGAAAACAAATCCTAGCTTGGTTCTTGCTTCTTGCAAAATATAACATGGTATCAAAGCGTGTTTGTTTGGTTTAGTTCACTTTCATTATCTGATTTCTTAGAGAGATTTGAGACTAATCCAAAGCTAGCATTTTCCTCTAACATGAACAGTTTAAAGGAAAAATAAGAATTTGTATAATCCAGGTTGCATATTTGGTTCTTGTGAGATCTGGGTGATTACAACTTTCTAGTAATCCTAGAGGTGTTTTTAGCATTTCCATAGCATCCAGAAGGCTTGAGAAAGTCAATATTGGATTTCGTTTCACCGAAATCAGAGATCGGAGGAGCCAATTGCAAAATAGGGGTTTTAGTGTGGTTCTTGGAAGTAGCCATCAAATCGAAGCACTTTCAGCCAAAATGGACCTCACCATCATGGTCAAAAGGCCTGAGAACCTAAATATCAACTACCCATTCATCGAAATCAGAGAAAGTCATTTCTGAGGAAATTTTTTTTTTACACTCTGAGTCATGTGACCCTTGTAGTGCCATACCATATGGAACTCTTTTTTCAAAAAATAAGGCAATCTTTTTTTTCAAAAATCATATTGAAAGGGTGATTATTTTTTTTGGTATAAAAATTAAAAAAAATTAAAGTGTTTGCAAGGTAAAAAGGTACCCTGCATAGTCCGCAGGGTAGCCTATACCCTCGGTGTCTCCCACTGACACATCGTCCTGGCCGGGATAATAAAAATTCAACGCCTTCAAAAAATCATCGGCAGGAATTTCTTTGAAAAACAGGCGTAGAAAAGAATAATCAACCAGGTCCATTAACAATAAAATAGTGGTGGGCCAAGGTGCGACGACCTTAAAGTTGTCAAAATTAACTCTAGTTCCTGCGAATATTCCATCCAAATATTTCGAAGGGCATGCAGACTTGTGACATCCACATGAACGCCAATTTTAAGCTTTAGCTGATAGTGATAGCTGAATACCCTTCAAATTTAAGCACAGGCTTTGCTGACATTGGCATGATGTAGGCAGATTTTTTTTTGAAAATTTGACCCCCTCTTTGTTGAGCCTTTAAGTTTTGTAGGTCAACTTTGGAAGGCTCATTCTCAGCCATATAGAGGCATTTACAGGTGCATTTTTTTTTATTTTGGGAAAAATTTCATGCTTTACATAGTGGTGAAGTTGGTTTTCTAATTTGATACTCCGTTTTTTCAAAAAATGAAGATTCTGTCATACTTTGTTGCACAATTCTCATTTTGAGACCTTCTGGGAGCCATAACTTGGGCAAGTGGACTTTTTTTGAGGTGCCGCTTTTTTAAAGTTCATATTTTTTTGTGTACTTTGTATCAATGCTCTCAAATAGAACTCATATTGTACTTGAATTGTAGTTTCAATTTATTGGCCATTTTGGGCCCTGTAAGAGTCTGAAAGATATGATTTTTTGCATTGTAATCACACTAATTATAAAGTGTCCACATTGTAATTTCTAGGGGGGGTCATTTCAAAAACTAGTGAAAAAGGGGGGTTTCTAGTGTTCTTTTTCACACTTTTCCTTTTGCTTTGCAATCTTCTTTTTTGCAGTCATGGATGCATCCATACTTCTAGCTTTAAGTCCATATAACTATTTTGAATGGAAATCTAAGATAATAATATATCTGAAAAGACATGGATATCATCGTGTTATAATGGGACTTGAAACTAAACCTAAAGATGATGCATAAAAGATTAAATGGTTCAACAAATGTGATGAAGCCTTTGGTACTCTATGCATGTCAGTCTCTCCTGACCTTCTTTTTAATATCGAGTCTGCTAAATGTGAAATGATGTGTGGACTAAATTGGAAAGCCTCTTTGGTAAGCACGATAAGTTAAGGGGTCATCAGTTAGAGAATGAACTCATAGGGTTAAGTTCTAGTAGTTTTGACACTATACAAGACTTCTTCACAAAATTGAAAGCCATTTGATTGTAGTTATAACAATGTGGAATCAAGAAGGATGATAAGCAATTTATCTTGAGTATTCTTTCTAAGCTTGGTCCTAACTATTATGTATTTGTTTCTACATTCTATGATACAAAATGTGCCCTAGGTTCAACCTACAAAATTCCTTCTCTAGATGAATTTGTTGTAGAGCTCACTAGAGAGCAAGACAAATTGGTTTTAATGGGTACAATTAAGCCCTCTAAGTCACATGCCCTAGCTATCAATCAGGGCACAAGAGAACAGAAAGGGCCTAGCAAGAAGGATAAGAAACAAAAGTACCAGTGAGGGAAGAAGAAAGATCAGAAACCTGTTGCTTCAAAAGCAAATAATCAAACCTCTTCATCAAAAGGTGATCAACCTAAGAAGGAGAAGGTCAAGTGTTCTTACTATAAGAGGCTTGGCCATGATGAACATAAATGTTTAAAGAAACAAATTGACCACCTTTCACATCTTCTAGAAAAGAACAATATCAAGGTGCTTGATTCAGTCAAACAGAGTTCATCAAAAGGGTCTTCTAAGGACACAAACAAAAGTAAGGGGAAAGGAAAGGGAAAGGCCCTAGTTGTTGTTGTTTCACAACCAAATTCTTGGATCATTGACTCGGGTGCTTCACACCACATGGCCTCATCAGAGGATAATTTTACCTCTTTGGAGCCATGTTCTATCCCTACCATATTAATGGGTGATGAAACTCCTATTGAAGTACATGGGAGAGGGTCTGTTGATGTGGGTGAAGGGACATTTGAGGATGTTCTTTGTGTTCCATCTTTGTCAACTAATCTCTTATTTTTTTATTAGATCACTCACACTGGTTCTGGCAAGCGAGTTGAGTTCACTCTAGATATAGAGGTAATCAATGAAATACATCATGGCTCTACAGTTGCCATGGGAAAAGCAAATCATCAGTCTAGACTATATAAGTTTTCCCACTTTGTTCCTGACTCTCCTTTGACAACCTTACTCACTCATGCAAATGAGGTGAGTTGTTTGTGGCATCAATGGTTTGGGAACTTGAACTACCGTTACTTGCAATAGCTTAGTCAACATGACATGGTTTTAGAGTTTCCTTCTATTCAATTTTTTGATGGAGTTTTCCAGGGATGTGTTAATAAATATTTAACTAGCTCCCTTTGGGTGTATTTTCCTCTATGTTTCGGCCCGTGCATCGCAAGTAATCAACTCGGCCTTTTATCTAGGTTCTGCTCTCCCGCTCCACGTGTCTACTCCTCGCAACCTCGAGTCTCTGCATTCCTTTCACATCTCAGAAAGCTCCGCTATGTTTCCACGTTTCCCGGCTATGGGATTCTTTTGATCATGCTTTCTTATTGTCTCATTGGGCTCCGCTCGGGTGCCATGAAGCCCTCATTCCCAAAAGATTTTGGTGGGCCCCATAGTTGCTATCTACGGTGTACTCTTGCTATGTGTAGCTTCTATTCACAAATATTTCAGCATAGAGATGAAGTAACAACCGCGGGCAGTGAAATGCTGCCACGCGTCTCTTTTGCGCCCGGCTGGTGATCGTTCCCTCCATTATTGGTGAAGCGCTCCATCCATTCAACACGTGTAGCATTAACGCAAGTCCTCAGTGGTGAAAGAGAGAGGTTCATACAGGTAGCAAAAGGATGCCATGTGCCTAGCCAGTGGATCTCATATCCGGGCGATAGACCAGACGGGCCTAACGATGCTATTGGCCACTACGTGTCATAATCATTCACATAGGATGGTGACACTTGTCTGATTAGGCCTTGCCAGGACCATCACCATCATTTATATAGGATGCATCTGTGCCTAGAGTGACCGAATGCTTGGTTCCAGATCGATTTTGTTGCAACAGCTTTGGGAATATTTTGATTCTTGCATCATTTGCCAGGGGATTGTGAAATATTTTATGTTGCTGCTCTCCGAAGCGGTGGGGGGTTTTCCTGCTATATATACTTTTCTGTGTTGTGAGAAAAGGGTCCAGAATTTGGGAAAAACATTGGTTTTCAGTTAAAGATGCCAGGCCTTTTTTTTGCTATTTTATTTTATTGCAAAGACTCTCAGACTGTGCCAATTGTTCGACCTTTCTATTTTTTCATGCTATTTAATCAAACTGTAAACTGTGCCTTTTATTGTCTGGAAATTTTATTTGAGGACTTCTATATATGTTGAATGCAACTTTGTTGACCTAGACCATGTCTAATGACTCTTCCTGGCAGTAGGGATGTATGCAATATTATTTTATTTCAATAAAAGGATTGTCTATGCTATAATTTTCAGTTTCTAATTTTTTGGAACACTACAAACACCATTTAGGCCCTTAGATCTATGATTTATCATGCCTATCATTAAGTCTTGGTGCATCGCCTTAGGTTAGAATTTATTTTATTATATTTGTTTCCTTTTCCCTTTCAAACCCCCATTATAGAAGAAACCGACTTCTCTAAAAACCTGAAGGTCACTCAGTTTAGATCAAAAGGTCCCCCATAAACTAAGTTTCCCATAAGACACTGTTACCTCGTCCAATTTTGGAATCAACAATTTGTTCTTTTTCTGGCACGCTCGGTGGGACAGAGCTTATATGAATTTTTATTTTAGAAGGGTGTATGAGCCATCAGCCTGTAACTAGATCCCAAATCGTAGGCAACCCCAGTTTAATAGTACCTCCACTGGGAACAGTGTGAGTTGTAAATCAGTTGGCAACCGTTCCATTCCCACCACCCGTTCCTCTCACCATGTTGCCGATTTCCAACAGAAATTATGTGGCATGGGACGCCAGAAGTCCCCTAGCAGCTCCAGTAGTACCCGCTGTTTGGGGCGCTATCCTAGTTTCAACCATGAAAGCTATACCCAAGTTTACCAGAGATGGCTCAAGAACACCAACAGAACATTTGCAGGATGTGGCAGATGTGTGTCTGGTACACCAGATTACAACACAGAATGTAGCTCTGAGGCTTCTTATCGCGTCTTTTAAAGGAAAAGCGCTGGATTGGTATCAAATATTGTCACCTAATACTATTCGCACCTAGGACGACCTCAAAGATCCATTATATGAGAGGTTCTCAAATGACAGAGATAGTTCTTCACTGTATTATCAACTATCTGTCATAAAACGAGCCCCCCAGGAGGCTCTGACAGACTTTAATGCTCGATTTCACACAAATTGGCAGAGGATTCCTGTTACTATACGCCCGACTCCCGAGTTGGTGTTCATATTTTATCTAAAGTCCATCAATTCTGACATTTCTGTGATGATCAAGTCTTTGGGAGGAGCTACTCTACCAGATGCTTACGATGTCACTGCCAAAGCCGAGAATCATTTAATAGATTGTGGAAAATTGCCTCCTCGACCTACTATCCTGATATTTCCTGAAATATCAATCCCCGCGCAAGAAGTTGCGTCAACTAGCGCGCCCGCAACTACCTAGTCGATGTACACATATGTGGCAACCCCACAAAATGTAGCCTCTACATCAGGTTCTTCCAAGGATGAGATGAGCTACCTCAAAGAGATGTTGCAAACCATTGCAAATGATATAACCACTCTTAAGCAAAACCAATCAACACCTCTAAAGCATGCATATCAAAACTATCAAGGCGGTCGGTCCTCATATCAGTAGAATTAGTACCAGGGCACGCCTCACACTAATCCACTAGCTCCAACCGCAAACCAAATGGTGTTGGTGCCTACTTTGCTGATGAGCATGTCACCAAGCTCAAGTAGGGAATTAACCACAAGGCAAAACAACCTTATTGATGATATCAATCGGTGGTGCTTCCCTTGTAGTGATGCACATATGCCCTTGAATTGTCTGCATGGCAACTTGCAACAAAAGGTGGTTGAGCAACACATCCAAGGTGCGACAATAAATCACGGAGGTTATATATATGCCTCACCACAAATGGAGAGTGCAGTTCTTACCGCGCAAATGCAAGGAATGTCTTTAGAACAAATGCTCTTGATCACACGCTTTTTTCCTGGATGGAGGAAGAAGAAACAATGTTTGCTAATAATACATTCATGTCCAAAACACCGCAAGTGCAATCTGATTATAACATGCACTCAAAGAGAAGATTTACCAGCGAGTCTATTGTTTCGCATCTAGCCAGCCCGCAACTCAAAGGTGTTTTCGATCAGATTCTTGGTACTTCTACCACCCCGCCACCATCCCAACCACGGAAGGAAATTATTACACCAAGAGCCAAGCAGCAGAACCCTCTGAGTTTGTCACCTTTTAATGTGGTCTAACAATTGAAGAAGTCATCCGCTAATGTATCTCTATGGGACATTCTAGCTATCCCAGAGCAAAAGACGCTATTACAGAAGGTGCTTCAAGAAGAGGTCAATACAGTGCCAACAAAGTAGTTTTCCAGTGCAGAGGTTGTCAATCAAATACCGTCGGCTAAAGTCTTTACAAATAATACAAAGGAATACCCTACCGAGGTTAGGGATAAGTTAAAACCCCAACCCTTCTTCTTGAATCTCATTATAGGAAAGAAGTTATTGCACAATGCTATGATTGATTTTGGTGCTAGTACCACGGTTAAGCTTAAACAGATAGCCGAAGCTTTAGGACTCAGCTATGAACCTATGAAAAGGGGGGTAATGCAGCTTGATGGGAACAAAGTTGAAACTGTAGGTGTCATCAAAGCACTTCATTTAACTCTATTTTCTTTCCCTAGTATCACGGTGATGGAAGACGCTGTGATCATAGATGTTCCTCCTATGTTTGGTCTTTGTCTATGCCGAGAATTTACTTCAAAGGTGGGTGGTTACTTGTCCTTGGATTGGTCACATTTGATACTCAGAACCAAGCATGGCACAAAATTGAAGATAGAATCAGAGGCTTTTCATTCTTAACATGTAGCCGACGAAGCCCTGATCAATTTTGAAGCTGCACATACCTCTATCACCAAGCAAGAAATGTATTGCGTTGAATTACTAGAGGAACAAAAGGTGAGCAGAGACTAGAATGAAAAAGAAGATGCTTTGTTGAGTGAACACATGGACAATGATCCTTTCAGAAATTATCATGCTATAGGATTGGGCACCTATGTAATTTATGATGAAGACCAAGTATTCCCAAAGGTTGCCAAAGAGTCTGAAGGTAGCCAAGCAAATGAGCTATGGATGCTGTACTTTGACGGAGCAAGAAGCAAAGTGGGTGCTGGAGCGGGGATATATCTAATATCCCCACAAAATGAAAAATTGTTAAGGTCTTTCCATTTTCATTTTACTTGCTCAAACGATGAGGCTAAATATGAAGGATTAGTTCAAGGTTTAAGCCTTACGAAATGAATGGGAATAAAGCAATTAATGGTGTTCGGAGATTTCGACTGGTAGTCAACCAAGTCCGGGGAGTTTCCATGAAAAGGAATGTCTGCATGAGATCCTATTGACACCGAGTTTGGGACCTGGTTGATGGTTTTGAAGCTTTCAACATCCAGACTATTCTGCGAGGACAAAATAGCGATGCAGATTGCAAGGCCGTGATTGGTGCTCAGTTTGACCCTGCCTCTGACCTTATACATAACAAACATTCAGTACGAGTACTGGTCCGACCGGCGATTCCCGACAATGATCAGAGTTGGAAAGTTTTTGAAAGTGATGAACACATCACCTCATTCATCTAGCAGTCAGGGGAATTTTTCGATCAGCTTCAACCAAAGATTGCCGAAGCTTATGAAGTTAAAATTATGCAACTCAAATCTAACAAGCTTCTGAAAGGATTGGTTACTCTCAAAAAAAAAATTGATTGTAATGATGCCCGACATGATAAACGAAAGTTCGTAGTAGACACAAGTGATTATGTGAACCTTCGGGTTGTAGATGGCAGGAATCTTCGAGTCGGGAAAATGTCTCGCACCATGATAAAGAAAGACTCATCAGTTTCTACAAAAAATATGGAGTAGTGGCCTAGTCCTATGATGATCTAGAGAGGTATGATCTTGATATCATTCATCACACGATTGAGCTAACAAAAGGTACAAAACTAGTCCAACAAAAATAGAGGCCAGTAAACCCTAAAATTGAAGCGCTAATGGCGCAAGAGCTAAGTAAGCTCATTGAGTTGTGCATTGTCTTCCCAATCAAGCATAGTACTTGGGTATCCAATCTGGTCCTGGTCCAAAACAAGAATGGAGATATACGTTTGTGTGTGGACTTCTGAGACCTAAACAGAGCATCCCTGAAGGACCATTATCCATTGCCTTCAATGGAGTCAATCCTACAAACGGTTGCAAGATCAAAAATATTTTCTCTGCTGGATGGTTTCTCCGGCTATAATCAGATCTGAGTTAAGGAAGAGGATCAACACAAGACTACGTTCACTACAAAGTGGGGAACATTTGCATATGCTAAAATTCCTTTTGGTTTATCCAATGCAGGGGAAACATTCTAGCGGGCGATGGACATCACATTCAACGAACTAATCAATAAGTTTATTCTAATTTACTTAGATGATCTTACTGTGTTTTCTAAATCTAAGGATGATCATTTTGACCACTTAGAAATACTTTTTCAAAAGTGCCAGGAGTTCGAGGTTTCCCTAAATCTGAAGAAATGCGTATTCGAAGTACCGCAATGCAAGCTGTTAGGACATGTGGTGTCTAGAGAAGGAATTTCAATTGACCTTGAAGGGGTAAAAGCTATCAAGGAACTCCCCCTGCCAATGAATAAGAAAGGTGTTAAGTCCTTCCTGGGCAAAGTAAATTTTGTTAGCAAGTTTATTTCTGACTTTGCAGGAATAATTAAGCCGATCAACCTGATGTTTAAGAAGGATCAGGCATTCAAGTGGATGACTGAAGTTCGGGAAGCCTTTGGAAAGGTCAAGGAAGCTATTTCCACAGCTCCCGTACTTGTTAATCCAGATCTATCTAAGGATTTTATAATGTATACATTTAGTAGAAAGTCCAGTATCGCTACTGTCCTAATCCAAAAAGATGATGAAGGAAAAGGAGAACATCCAGTGGCATTCTACTCCCGAACCCTAAAGGAATATGAGGCGAATTATAATTTTGTCGAAAGGCAGGCCTTTGCAATAGTGAAGGGACCTAAAAAGTTCTGCCATTTAATTTCCTACAACACGGTGTTCGTTTATGTCATACATTCCAGTGTGCGCGAATATATCATGGAAGCAGAGATCACAGAAAAAAGAGCTAATTGGATCACCAAGATCCTTAAATATGACATTGAGGTCAAACCTACTAAAACTATTAGAGGAAGAGGACTGTGCGAATACATAGCACATAATGAGGAGATACCCACCGTAGGGGAGCAACTGGATCTTGTCTTGATAAATCAACTAGAATCAGAGGGTTTCTGGTTGACTAATAGAATGAGGTTCATGCAAACCGGAAAGTATTCGCTAGGTCTCTCAACCCAAAAGAGGAGATACTACCAGATGCAAAATTATGGATATACGCTAGTAAAGGGAGTCCTTTTCAAAAGAAATTTCAATGGTCTTCTCCTGTGATGCGTTATTTCAGAGAAAGCAAAGAGGATCCTTGACGTATTCCATAATAGCGCTGTGGGAATACACTTCTCTGCTAAGACCACCGCCATTAAAGTCACGTGCACCGGTTACTATTGGCCTACACTTTTTAATGACTCCCACTTTTTGGTAAAATCTTGCAAAAAATGCTAGTTCTTTACTGACAGAAGAAAAAATTTCGCAATGCCTCTCAAACCTATAGTGGCAGACAAACCATTTGTGCAATGGGGCTTGGACTTCATCGGGATGATTAACCCAGCTTTTAGTGTCAAACACAAGTGGATTCTGACCGCCACATATTACTTCACCAGATGGACGAAGGCCGTTCTGCTTAAAAGTGCAATAGAAACATAAATTGTAGATTTCCTCAAAGAACTGGTGACAAGGTTCGGTCCTCCAAAGACTATCATTTCCGATAATTCCAGAGCTTTCCTAGGCACAAAGGTATGTCGCTTTGCATTAATGAATGGCATATTCCTCAAGACATCATCAAATTATTACCCATAGGGAAACGACCTAGCGGAGTCAACAAATAAGAGCCTAGTCTAGCTCTTTAAAAGGATTGGTTCGGAACACCAGAGGGAATGGAATAAAAACCTCCGAACAGTGCTATGGGAAAACTGCATAACTCCTATGCAAGTCCTTAAGACTTCACCTTATGTGTTGGTATATGGGAAAAAGGCGCTGTTACCTATATCTCTGGAGATTTCGGCACTCCAATTGTTGAAATCCCTCGAGATAGAACAAAATGGTGCCATGGAAGTTTGGCTTGCCGAAGTATTAGAAGTATAGGAGAAAAGGGAGAATTCCCTAATAGCCAAGACAAACCGTCAACAAGTGATCAAGCGATGGTTTGACGAGAAGGCTTCTGACCAAGGCCTAAAGTGTGGAGACTTAGTATTGAAGTATGATAAAAGGGCTGCTAGGCCAGGTCAACATGGTAAATTTGATAGCTTATGGGAGGGTCCCTTTAAAATTATTCGGTGCAAGGAGCATAATGCTTTCGAGTTAGAAAATATGGAACAGGAACCCTTAGGAATCCTGGTTAATGGGATTCATCTTAAGTTGTTCCATTAGGTGTTGAGTTCTATTTTTGTACATATGTGAATAGTGCTTTTATTTTATTTCCTTTTCTTTGGTCGGTCTTTTTTGAAATTGGTTTGTGCTTCTGCGGAAGTAACCCATTATTACAGAGGGTGGAATAGCGATATTTCTTTACATAAAACATACCCATGTGCAAAGAAATAAACACATATGCTATAAAAGAGCCCATAAAACTGAAATGCAGAATGAAAGAAAGAGCCATGGATTTTTTTTATATAAAGATATATATCTATTTATATATATTCTTTGGTTTTTACATTGCAAAATGGCTGGGGAAGCCATAATCCAAAAAGTATACAAATATTTGAGCTATTCTTTTATGTATGCAAAAATGATAGCCTTTTTCTAGCTTATGTACAAAACTATAGGACAGGTGGTCTATGTAACAACAAGAAATAAAGAAAACTAAGAGGCATTTTTAGGGGCAGAGAGGGTTTTCATCCAAGGGCACGAGAGGCAACAATTGACGCATCAATGGCAGCGTCTACCTCTTCCTCATCAGCAGGTTCTTCGGTAGTAGAAGCAACATCGTTCGACACAACCGCCATTGGCAGGGGAAATACCAGGTTCCTGAAGTCGATATACCAATCTACGTCATAGAACAGTATCACATTGTAACTATGGAAGAGGAAGTGGAAGGCCTGGGTAACCCTTTGCCGATGCTCATCGCATGTCTGAAGGTGGAATCCACTGAGAAACGATAGCCATACAACTACCACTTCTTCCTTGATATAGCGACGGAGGTCACTGGTTGACAGTAGACCTACCCCATATGCAGCGTGAGCAACAACTTCACCAAGGCCATGGAGGTACTTTCTAGGAAACATTTCCTTGACTAGCTTCAGGATGAGAGGCCTAGGGATGCCAATGTCTAACATAGATGCTATGAAGTGGGTACATATATCAATATTCACACGATACTTGTCCTTGTATTCTATGTAGTCCTTACCCAGAACCCATTTTATGGCTACCAAGACCAAGGAATGCTTATTCTTAGTTATTCTTTTCAACTGCCTAGTAGAAACCTCCCTTAGAAACGCTATTTGTAACTTATAAGAGGTTAGCCAAACATGAGTATCCATGATTCTGACACTATGCTTACACCTTCTAACCAATGTTGAAATTTACCTATCACGTAGCCTATGAGAAAACTTGCTTAAAACTGCGCTAACAACCTATCACTGCTCAAATGCTAAGTATGATTTCCTCACTACTTACTGGCCTAGGTATTTATAGAAAAAATGAAAAGACGCATGCTAATCCGTTTTGAGAAAAACATGATGATAACTGGATGCCAACTTGAAAAGCGTGGCTGCGCTTGCTCACATTTTCGGACCAGTTGCATCTGCAGAAGTACGGTTCAATGTGTGCTAGATTAATAGGAGCTAATTAATTAGCTTTAAAAAGGTGGTGCTCATCGATAGTAAGTCGCACAACCGTAGGCTATTGTGTCATCTCACAGGTGTTTCCCAGAGCCCAAGGCAATATCCATATATTTTCATGTTGTGATCATTTGCTTTGGCGTAATCATTCCGGCCAGGATATTAATTACCAACACATACTAACACATGGTTAGAAGGAAAATTTCCAGCTCAAGTTTCAAGGGAATCACAGCATATCACACGGTTGCCAAATGCAATAATGAAATCTTGCTGCCTCAAAATGGCAAGTAGTTCATTTTGCATGAATTGTGAAATTAACATTACATGCCAAATTAAATGCAAAATGCATGCTTTCCTCTACCACCTTGAGAAAAGATAGCCAAATATTGCATGAAAAGGCTTAATGATTCAAAGTATTTTCACAAACACTAAAGCTAAAGGTGTGGAGTTTTTTTTTCAACATATCCAAAGCTAAGAAAGATTGCAGAGTCCAGAACTCACAGAGGTCTTCATCTAAAGAGAAATGTCGGAGAGTTCATCTCAGCCAATGGAAGAGGAAATTGGCCAAGAGTTGTTTACAACTATACGGTCATATGAAGATGTGTATGTCTATGAGGATTTGGCGTATGCTATTCCTGGTATACTAAGCAAGCCAAAGAGGTCATATACAGAAGAGCTGAAAAGGCCCAAGGATTGTAGAAACAAGAAAAGGGTTGAAGAGAAATGGGATAATATCTATGACCCACGGCTCGTAAAAAACCCTAAATCCTTAAGGGAAGAAGCCTGTGCAAGGTTGACGACACCAAAGGCGGACACTTCTATGGCAAGGAAGGTTCGGTACAGTGGTCTTCCACAATACATGGTCCTGTTGGTGCACTACTGCTCGGAGATAGTTGACACTGCCATCTAGTGTTATAACCCTAACACCCGCTACATCGAGGGCTAAAACTTAAGAGTTCACATCACCCCACAGGCCATTTGGCATATGCTATGCATCCCAAACCCAAGTAAAAGAAGAGAGAACATTGAGTCCTTTAACCCTGGCAAAGGAGAAAAAACATGGAGGACAATGAAAAAGAACTCAGATTTCTTGTTGGAGATTGGTAAGAAAGGCACCCCAGGTGCTAAACTGCCAAGTATTTTGTTTCCGCGCAGTGCATTACACGAGGATTTGTAGGATTCCATGTCCATGCTAGCTTTTGTGTGCGACCGAGACTCCAATGAGATGGTGGAAACTTTTCAATTGGGACCGGCCTTCCAATTCCACAAGCAACACAATACCTTCTAGTATGATTTTGTTGAGTTCATGATAGATGAAATGATACGGAAAATAAAGAATTACCCAGTGGAGGGAAATTTCAGATTTATTTCTTTCTTGGTTCACATGTTTCTACATCAAAACCCTGATTTCTTTGCCCGGTATTTTGAATTATCAATTTTTGATGAATGGGGTAAGAGGAAGCCAGTGTCCACGTGGATGCCTTTTCTTTCCATATTATATGATTATTATGCATTTTCAGACTATTTCATAACTTTGGTCTTTCATGATTTCATCAGAGAAGGTGACATAATCTGGCTCGATAGGGATCAAACCAGATATCTGCATAGTTTCACTCTCGCCTGTGACTGGTTCTTAGGAACAGATTTCATGATTCTTTGGATGCAAGGCTTCATTGGTCAACCTTTCCTTCTCCTAGCCTGCATCATAGATAGGGTTCTCACACTTGAAATGTATAGGTAGGTGTGTATCATTGATTTTTCCTTCTGCAGCAGCAAAAGTGTCAAAAAAAGGGATTCTTCACTTGACCAAAGAATTTCAAGTCAGTGACTCTGGTAAAGAAACAATCGGACCAGTTATTGCAGGATAAACTAGCTTATTTAGGGTTGGTTTTGGTAAATGATAAGTGGGATTATAACCCTTTCAATGACTTGTCAGAGCTGCACATGAAGGTTACACATGTTCCCCGACCTTATTGGGAGAAGCAGCGTAATCCACGAGCAGACAAGGATGAAAATTTTGTTGAATTGGCACGTATTCCTATGCAAGATACTAGAGGGCCATGGCACAAGTTCTACTTTGTTGTGGCAGTGGCCAAGGATAATGTCCACATGGGACGCACCATGTACAATAAGTTGAAGAAGGATGAGGAGTGGACTGTTGAAAAAATAGAAGCTTTCTAGAAGACCGCCAAGAGACAGGGCAATTGGATGCCCCTTATGATAGTCTAAAGGATGACAAGGAATTTGAAAAATGGTGGAATGAGGGCCACCCCAACCCGAACTCTAGTATTAATAAGAGCGGGGACCTGGGGGATGAGTCCGAAGAGCAGGAAAAGGAAGCGACGACATCTGCCTCCTCTGCGCCGAAGGAGAAAGGCCCCAAACAACCTGCCTATGTGGCCACGAATGTGCACTTTAATATATCAAGGGCCTTGCATATACTCACTTGGGTCACTAAGCCAACCAGGTTATCACTGCAGCAAATGACAATAGCTGCCAAAGCTCAGGAGACCCCACTTGCAAAATGACAGTGCACAGAGAGCATTATCAGAGAGGGTTCGCAAGAACTCGCTAGAAGAAAAGTGCTTGCAGCTAGCTAGGAGCCTGAGGCCAAGGAAGAGTTGTTGACAATTCTGGAGCCACCATCGACCAGTCAACAGGTAAAATTTGTTCCTTCTTCCCTTACTTCTCATTCCTTGGTATCTACCCCTGCCTCAATAGTTATCCCTACCGTGAGTACTAGCCCTCTACCTTCCACTTTTAATCCAACATATTCGGGAGGTTCACCCAATTTTTGTAGACCACTCCACCTGGCCTTACTCCTCTGCGGACCCTTACACCCACTGCTTCCGCTCAAAATCTCCTTGCCTCGCTTTATGAAGATGTACCCCCTGCGGGTACCCCTTCTTCCGCTATTACTGCGGATCCTTTTCCATCTCAACAAGCTAACACCACAATGACAACTCCTCCACCATCCCAGCCTATGAGTCCTACGACTGATTCACCAATTTAGTCATTACAAGTGACTAGCGCTTCTATTGGGCCTCAAACCAAGCTTTGGAATGTGCCCCACTTCTCCCCGCAAACCATCACTCTCTAGAAGAAACAAATGCCCGCGCCTATGAGGATTACCTATCCCTACTCCCTACCTTCTGGTGCTCATTTTGTAGGCAGACTAGTTTCGTCGCCAACCAAATTTATAGCACAGATTGATTGTGGAAAGGAGGCACGCGCAAGTAGAATGCGAAAGCACAATTAAAAAGACAACAGTGCTTTGGCTGAGCCAAAAATACAAACTCTTTATGATGAGGCTTGGCAGGAATTGAAGTTTGCAACCATGTACTCAAGAGTAACCAAGCCTCAGGGGGAAATGCACCCAGAAGATTATGAGATATATGTGGTAGGGCTCGACATGAAGGTGGGCCGACCGTAGGATAAGGTTGAAATCATGAAGGAAACACAACGGGTGGTCACCTCTGACTTCCTTAAAACTAGCCCCCAGCTAAAGAAGAAGGATGAGCAGCTTAAAGTAGTAAGGGAGAGGGTTAGTTTTTTGGAGAAAAAAGAGAAATCCCTGGAGGCAGATGTTGCACGTATGATAGAGAGGGCACTAGCAGTGGAAGATGAAAGGAACAGACTTCAGGGTGAACTTGCAAAGATTCAGACCTTGGACCCTGCTATGGTAAAAGAGCTACAGTCTAAGAATCAGGAGACAAAACATAATCCGCGACTGAAGAATGAAGAGTTGGAGTGACTTAGCCTTGAGTATAGTCAAGGAATGGCGTAGAGGAATGAAGCTTTGTAGCACCAATAGATTCAATATGAGCAGAAAATACAAGAAAAAGAGGTTGAATTCAAGGGCCTTAAAGCTCAAATAGAAGAAGAACTCCAAGAGACAGTCTTCTCTAGACATGCACTTAGCAAATCACTCCTGAGCCAAGGAGAATTGGAATAAAGAAATGAACAACTTTGCGGAACAACTAGTGTCCAAGAAAAAGAAAAGGGAAGAATTGGCTGAGGCGATTATTTCAAAAGATGCGAAGATTGCTTCTCTTAAAAGCTTTCTCCTATCTTCCCCTACACAACCAGACATCATTATGCTGGTTAGCCAGTTGTACATTTCTCACTGGGAAAAGATTAAAGCTTTTTTCCTAACACTACAACCTACCCTCTGATTCATTGCCAAGGCATCGAAGCTGAGCCAGGAGGCTCATGATACAATTAAGTAGTTCCCACGATTCATCTTGGAGAAGGTTCTGGAAGCAAAATATCTGCTCACCAAGCTATACTTGGTCTTTGATGAAAACCTCTCCAGAGCGGGTATCGAAGATCAGGATGCTGCTACTCAAATGACAAATAAGTTCATCCATTGCCACTCCACCTTCCAACGCACTAAAGCAGGTGCAGCTACTCTAAGAAAGACACTGGACAGCATACAGGGGAGTTTTTCTGAGTTAAACAAGATGGTTTGCCATCCCCGTTCCTTGAAAATGGCTCTATTGCCACGGTTGAATAGATTACGGAAAAGATAGAAGAGAAGGAAAATGATCTAGAGGCTTTCAGGGATTTCAGTCATCCTCCCACGATGACCGACATTGAGGGAGTGATTCATCCACTTTCAAAACTACTATTTCATTGTGAAGTAGGGGTCGGTTTACCCAATGCACTACCTCACAAAGAAACTATTAATCTAAGTGGAGCACAGGAGAATTTGTGCAATATGGTGAAGCCATCTGAGGATGAATGGTCGCCTCTATAGGAGGCTCTTTCCAATCTTTGACTCCATTATCTAATGAAATGGAACTCTGGCCTATAAACCAGAGAAATTTTGGGTTCTCCGTTCCTTAGTTGAAACGCCCCTCATAGTTGCCAAAAGTTGTTAATAAATATTTAACTAGCTCCCTTCGGGTGTATTTTCGTCTATGCTTCGACCCATGCATCGCAAGTAATCAACTCGACCTTTTATCTAGGTTCTGCTCTCCCACTCCACATGTCTACTCCTTGCAACCCCGAGTCTCTACATTCTTTTTGCATCCCAAAAAGCTCCGCTATGCTTCCACGTGTCATGGCTGCAGGATTCTTTTGATCATGCTTTCTTACTGTCTCATTGGGCTCCACTCGGGTGCCACGAAGCCCTCATTCCCAAAAGGTTTTGGTGGTCCCCACAGTTGCTATTTGCAGTGTACTCTTGGTACATTTCTTCTATTCACAAATCTTTTAGCATAGAGATAAAGTAAAAACTGCGGGCAGTGAAATATTGCCATGTGTCTCTTTTGCGCTTAGCTGGTGATCATTCCCTCGATTATTGGTGAAGTGCTCCACCCATTCAACACATGTAGCATTAATGCAAGTCCTCAGTGATGAAAGAGAGAGGTTCATATGGGCAGCGAAAGGCTACCACGTGCCTAGCTAGCAGATCTCATATACGGGCGATAGACCAGACAGGCCTAACAATGCTATTGGCCACTGCGTGTCATAATCATTCACACAGGATGGTGACACTTGTCTGATCAGGACTTTCCGGGACCACCACCATCATTTGCAGAGGATGCACCTGTGCCTGGAGTGATTGTATGCTTGGTTCTAGATCGATTCTATTGCAACGGCTTTGGGAATATTTTGATTCTTGCATCATTTTCCAGGGGATTGCAAAATCTTTTCTGTTGTTGTTCTCTGAAGTGGTGGGGGTTTTTCCTGCTATATATATTTTTCTCTGTTGTGAGAAAAGGGACCAAAATTTGGGAAAAACACTTGTTTTTGGTTAAAGATTCCAGGGCTTTTTTTGCTATTTTATTTTATTGTAAAGACTCTCAGACTGTACCAATTGTTCGACCTTTCTATTTTTTCATGCTATTTAATCAAACTGTAAACTGTGCCTTTTAATGTCTGGACATTTCATTTGAGAACTTATATATATGTTGAATGCAACTTTGCTGACCTAGACCATGTCTAATGACTCTTCCTGGCAGTAGGGATGTATGCAATATTATTTTATGTCAATAAATGGATTGTCTATACTAATGTAATTTTCAGTTTCTAATTTTCTGGAACACTACAAACACCATTCAGGCCCTTAGATCTATGATTTATCGTGCTTATCATTAAGTCTTGGTGCGTTGCCTTAGGTTAGAATTTATTTTATTATATTTGTTTCTTTTTCCCTTTCAAACCCCCATTACAGAAGAAACCAACTTCTCTAAAAACCCGGAGGTCACTCAGCTTAGCGCAAAAGGTCCCCCATAAACTGAGTTTCCCATAAGACACTATTACCTTGTCAAATTTTGACATCAACAGGATGCATTCTTGGTAAGCATCCTAAGGAGAAATATGATAAAGAAAAATCATGGAGAGCAACAAATCTATTGGAGTCAGTACATAATGACTTGGTAGGACCATTTACATAACCATCTTTCAGTAGGGCTAGATATGTCTTGAAATTTATTGATGACTATTCCAGATACACTTGGGTTTACTTTCTCAAACAAAAGTCAGAGGTCTTTGAGCATTTTCAGGATTTCAAAGCTTTTATAGAGAAACAGTCTGGGAAGTTCATCAAGATTTTGTGTATAGATAATGGGGTTGAATATGTTAATCATCAATTTGAACAGTTTTGTGCTTCACAATGTATCAACATGCAGCACATAGTTCCATACAGTCCTCAACATAATTGCATTGCAGAATGCAAGAATAGGTCCTTAAAAGAGATGGTTAATTATATGATTCACTCCAAATATTTGGCACCTCAATACTAGGCAGAGGCCATCAACTGTGCATGTTACATAAAGAACAAAGTTCCTCATAAACCTGTGAAGGGGGTAACTTGTTTTCAAGCTTGGACTGGTCAGAAACCCATAGTTAAGTAGTTTAGAGTATTTGGTTCTCTTGCATGGGCCCACATTCTAGCAGAGAAATGCAAGGCTATGGATTCGCAGAACAAGCCTTGCATATTTTTTGGGTATCAAGATGATTTCAAAGGCTATAGGCTTCTCCATCCTACCACTCATGGGTTCATTGAGAGGAGTGTTCATTTTGAGGAGATACCTTCTAGTTATTCTCTTACCACTTATCTGGATCCACTATCAGATTAGAGCCTGCGCATCATGATGACAATTCTTCAAAGGATCTTAATCCTCCTAATCTTGATGAGGAGTCTTCTTCCACCACTTTAGATGGTGACAATGATGATGAGGATTCACATTCTTCTCCTAGTCATTAGTTAGAGGTTGATGATTCTCCTCCAGACTCTCTAGCCCCTGCTCCTCTTTTGGCTTGTCAGACACTTGAGTTAGCTGGTGATTGGGTTCATGATCCATTAGATACTAGAAGAACAAGGTCATAGTTTCAGCAAGCCCCACATCTCTTTGTTGCTTCAACTTCTGATCCACAGTACTTTTGAGAAGCTTTAGGTATTCTTGAGTGGGATGTTGCAATGTAGGAAGAGTTCAATTCCTTAGAGAGGAATCACACATGGGGTTTAGTCCCTCTTCCTAAAGGAAGGAAACTTGTTTGATGCAAGTGGATCTATCAGAAAAAAATTGTAGCAGATGGGTCGGTTGATAAGCATAAGGCTCGCTTGGTTGCAAAAGGATTCTCCCAGGTTCCTGGGATTGACTACTCAGATACTTTTGCACTAGTTGCTAGGATGAATTCCATCCGACTTATCCTTGCTATAACTACAACCCATCGTTGGGAAGTTCATCAAATGGATGTGAAGAGTCCCTTTCTTCATGGTGACCTTCAGGAGGAAATCTACATGGAGCAGCCACATGGGTTCATCCAGGATCCTTCACTTGTGTGCCATCTTCAAAAGTCTCTCTACGGCCTTAAAAAAGCTCCTCGAGCTTGGTATGCCTAGATGGACTCCTTCCTTCTAACAGTTGGGTTCACTTGATGCCATTCTGATCTAAATGTCTACATTTTGCAGTAGGATGACACTCTCACATTTTTGGTTTTGTATGTTGATGACTTGTTGATCATTGGGAGTCACTCATCCACCATCAAGGTAGTGAAAATTTCTCTACATGATAGATTTTTGATGTCAGACTTAGGTCTTTTGCATTATTTCTTGGGGATTGAGATCACTCAGTCATCTTCAAGTATCTTCCTTGGACAACCCAAGTACGCACTTCAAATGCTCTCTATATTTCGTATGGCTGAATATAAGCTTGCATCGACTCCATTTCTATCAAGGGTCAAACTTGAGGCTAAGTGTTATTCACCTTTGGTTGATGGCACTTTTGGTGCAAGGCACCATAGGCCTCCATGATACATGAAAGAGTCTAATTTTTTGTTTTTGGTGTTTGAGTTATGTTTTTGATTGAATAAGGTATATTTAGACCATGTTTAATGTCTTTGTAATGTTTTTGGGTCAATTGTGGTTGAATTGTAAAAGTTGGTCCATTTTGCTAAAAGTTACAAAAAGTTGTTATCCAACTTTGCATTTTTGCATTTGGAGGGAGTTGAATAGTTAAGGGATTTGAAAAGTAGTTGTGGTCAGTTGGTTTTGGTTGGAAAAGCTTAAATAAGCTATGTAGTGCTCGAACCAAGGTTTTGGTGGTGATTTTGAAAGTTGAACATCAATAAAGCTTTGTTTTTCTACATTTTCCTATTGTATTTTGCTGCTATAGAAGGTTGTACAGCCCCATATGACCTGTAAGTGGTCTCAAATTCATTGGAGGAGATGTGCAATTGAATCTAGTTTCTAGAAAACTTGGTTTCATTGAATTTCATTTAGTTTTGAACAGTTTAGAGGAAAATTACTCCATACCATTATGAAACCCTAGGTTTTCATGCTTTGAGTGAAGAAAATGAATTTTTGAGCCAATCCACCAATGAAATGGCCTAAGAATTGGTGGAATGGAAGTAGCTAGGTTTTATTTTGTTTCTTTGGTGTTTGCAAGAGCAGAGGTGGAGGATTGATGCAATTTAGTTAATGCCCTAGGCTAAAAACTCAAGTTTTTAAGCAAATAAGTTGCATAAAGGTTGGGGTTTGGTGAAAGGCTCTTTGAAAGTTGTTTGAAATGATGGAAAATGTTTTTTCAGACCTTATTTGACATGTTTGGAGGTATGGTTTGGAGATTAGAATCCTAGAGAGTGAAAACCTTGTAGTTGCTCTTTCAAAAAGCCTAAATAGGCCTTTGTTCAAGCGTAGCAGTAGAAAATTGGAGGTTGTGATCCAAAGTAACCCCCCCTAAAAATTCAATATGTTTTCAAATGACTTAATGGGTGTCTAAATATGTAATTTTTTTCTAGGTCTAAGGTGGGATTTGAAAATTATGCTTGAAAAACCTAGTTTGCTGCCTTCCAAACCATAGAGGTGGTTTGTGAAGGAAACCATTGTGTTTGATGTGTTAAGGCCATTGAATTGGAAAATTTGTTGAATTGAGATTTTTTTGACACCTTCTACCCTACTCTGCATCAAATTTATACCGACAGCTTGTTGGGAGTCTCATCTACTTGACTCATACAAGACCCAACATTTCATATGTTGTGGGGATGGTCTCTAGATTCATGCAAGAGCCACATGAGTTGAATTGGAAGGTAGATAAGCAGATCCTCCACTACATTAAGGGTACTCATAGCTATGGGATTCACTATGCAACAGGTGTGGATATTGACTTGGTGGGATACATAGATTTAGATTGGGCAGGCGATTCTCAGGATCACAAGTCTACTTCTAGGTATTGCTTCTCACTTGGTTCTAGTCCAGTTTGTTGGTCGAGCAAGAAGCAGTTTGAAATTTCTCTTTCATCTACAAAGGATGAGTATCGAGAGGTAGTTAATGCCACCACTGAGGTTATTTGGCTTCAAAATATTCTCACTGAGTTTGGCATTCCATTCAGAAAGCCTACAGTCATCTTTTGTGATAACCAAAGTGCAATACAGATCTCAAGGAATCCAGTTCATCACCAAAGGACAAAACACATTGAGATACATATGCACTCATTCACCTGAGCTGATTCAGGAAGGCATCATTGATCTTAAGTATTGTTCTACATCAGAGAAAACTGTGGACATCTTCACCAAACCCTTCATAGAGACCAAGTTCCTTCATTTGCGAGCTTTGCTAGGGGTATGCCGGGTGTCTACTTTAGGATGGGATTCTTAGTCCTTCATTCTACTCTCTCTAATTTGGGGGGGTGTTTTCTCTCTCTATTAGGGGGGCTATTCCTCTTATGGGGGGCTTCTTCTTTTGGGGGTGGATCTCTATGTACATGGGTACCTAACATGGCCTCATTTCTTGGGACCCATCTTTTCACCCACCTAAGCTACGCTTAAGGGGGGGTGTTAGTGTAGGTTTTTTAATTTCCTTATGTTGTGGTAATATGAGGACATGTGGCAAAATATAATAGCTACATGTGTCACTCTCTTCCCACACATGGGTAGTTGATTTACACATCCTCTTTTGGCTTGTTGTGCCATCTCTCATAACCACTATTTTGTTCTTACCTAGTTAGGTTATGGGGTAGTTAGGTTTCTCACCCTCTTCTGGCTTTATGTGCCACCTCTCTCCTATCTTCACTTGAGGAGGTTATGTCACATGTTTTGTCATTTACCAAGTAGGTGATAACCTCACACCTTTTATGGGTAGTAGGAGTAATGCACCTCTTGGATGTATTTTCCCTTATTCTTCTATATATTGAGCACTCTCCTCTCACCTTCACTAGTTCGGCTATTTTGGTGATTGTTCACTGAGAGTCACAAGAGTATTCTCAAAATTCTCTTGTTTTGTCTCTATTTTTCTCTCATTTCAGATTTCTCTTCATTCTGCTATTTTTATCTTTGATCATCTGTTGAGTGAAGTTGCATGTGATCTATGACTGACATCAGATCATGACTTGGTTCTTGCTTCTCATAGAATATAGCACACACCCTAAACCATTCATGTCTTTGAATCTCTTTTTTTCCCAAAAGATCTTCTAACCTATCGCTGTCATACCTTTCTAGCCTCTTAAACTCACAATTTTTCCCTCTAAACCTTGAAAAATCTTTGGCTTCTAACTCCTTTTTTATAACATCTCCAATTCTTTTACTCACTTCCAGTTGAGTTTTTGGGCTAATTATAAGTTGGTCAGAATCCTTGATTGTTTTGACATCTTTCAAGGCTTCCTTATTTAATCTCTTTATCTCCTTTAAAGTACAAAGTATTTCTCCTTCAAGGTCTACTTCACTTTCTTCAACTTGTTGATCCTTATTAGAAATATTGTCATATTTATCCTTTTTTTTCATTTGAACATACAACAACCATGAATAGATTTTCTTCTTCTTCATCACTAGTACTTTTAGAACTACTATCAGTTATATCAATTTCTTTGATAAAGAGACTCTTTTTCATTTTGAAAGTATTCTTTCTTCTAAAATCATATTGTTTCTTTTTGTCTTGTTTCCTATCATCTTCCACATTACTTTTAGATTCTGCATAAGGATACTTGGCAGAAAAATGTCTTATTTTTCCACAGTTAAAACATTTGAGAGGAAGTTTTCCTTTGTACTTTCTAGACCCCTTCTTCAACCCTCTAACAAAATTTGACTCTTTTTCATCTAAGTCTTCAGATTCAAAGTCTATTTCTTTGTATTTCTTTATAATTTTAAATGTTTCTTCTTTTTTGTGGATACTTCATTGTGTGTTCTCATTTCATAGGCTATAAATGTTCCATGTAACTCATCTAGAGTGAACTTGTTCAGGTCTTTTTCCTCTTTAAAAATAGATACCTTAGAATCATATCTAGAAGACAATGTTCTTAAGACATTTTTGACAACAACTGAATCTTCAACTTTCTCACCAAATCCTCTCATAGCATTGACTGTTTCATCTACTCTAAGAAGATAATCTACAATATTTTCTTCTTCATTCATTTTAACCCTTCAAACTTTTCTCTAAGGGTTTGCAACTTAGCTTCCTTGATTTTGACATCACCTTGATGAATACTAACTTGTCCCAAACATCGTTTGCACTCTTACAATGCATGAATTTAACAAGGATCTCATTTTTCAAACCATAAAGGATGGCATTCTTGGCCTTGGCATCAAGCACTCATAATCTTTCTTCTCATCAGTAGTAGAAGGAGGTTATGAAGGCACTATATAATTGTATTCTACTGATGTCCATACATCAAATCCCAAAGAATACAAGTAAGCCTCCATCCTAATACTCCAAAAAGAAAAATTAATGCCATCAAACAAAGGTGCTTTTGAGGTAGAAGATCCCTCCTGATTAGCCATAGTATTCCACTATCAGGATCACCCAAACTTGATTAAAATTCTACAAGAAACCTTGCTCCGATACCAATTGAAGGAATACTCAAGACCACTGAGAGGGGAGGGGGTTGAATTAGAGGTGTAGAAAAAGAAATCAATTAAACAACTTTTGAAAAGAACAATCTTCAATGAAAACACATAAGAATCACCGTGACACAAGTTTTATAAGTGGAAAACCCTAGAAAGGGAAAAAAACCACTGTATGAGTGTTGGTTGGTTTCGAAGAACCAATCCAATCCTCACAATTTGTTCACCATTAGGTCTCACTGACCAAATTCTCACTAAATACAAAATTTCTAGGAGTACCAACTCCACTGAGAAATGAAGGACAAATGTACAAAGTACTACTTTATTTACAATATGCTCTAGATTATCAATTTCCCTTGTTTCACATAAAAACATTCAAAACTTACCCCTCCTTGCATGCATGTATAATAATTTCCTTACAAGAATCCCCTTATATCAACACACACAAACAAGATTTAAATTGATGTATATATGAACAAATAATCCTCAACCTATGCTCACACCTTGACTGTAACCTTCTTTGAATGAACAAATAGATGACACAAAAATGACTTTTATAGAACCATGTCCCCTATTATGATAAACAACCTAGATGACGTTAGACTTCAATCACATGTACATTTGCACATCTAGAGCATTGTTATAAAAATTCACACACTGTCCTTACTTCCAATAAAACTCCAATCACCTATGATCTCATTCAGATCACACTAATATGTGCAAATAAAACACATTTCATGAAAACAATCAACAAAGGAACCATATAACCCTTTGATATTCTATTATCCAAGTCTCCTTCCCTATGTATTGTCTTGAAAAAAACATAGTATAATAGTCTTCAATCCACTCTCACAGAGCCCAGACCATAGTTAGAATACACTCAAAGCATCAACAAAGATCCACATGCCACCACTGCCTCAATATAGTTACAAGATTGTATGTACAACTAAAACAAGGGTGATGACACCCATATGCTTGTCAATGTGAAGACCTTAAAAAGTAGCCAGTCTTTAGTTTTAAAAGAAGACCTTTGATCTTCGAAATCTTCCAATCCATCAATTAAATAATGACCATTGATCTTACTATGGGTTGTAAAACATAAGTCTTAAACTTTTCTAGATGGTAACACCTAAGAGTAGGGGTCGGTTGTCTAATGAGCTTAAACCCTCAAGTCGTCACTTAAGCAACTTTCCACTGTGTATAGCCATTCAACAAGAAAATATAACATAAAGATAACTCTACATTGATGACCTTCATAAGACATAAACCCTAGGTATTCAAGGCTCTTAGGGAAATTCTTAGTGTTTTAGGTTATAAGATAAAGAGATTTCAACAACCAAAACCCTAAAAAAAAGGAATTACCACCATTATGTTTTTCCCTCTATCAGTCTTTGAAACAGATAATAAGAAATGGAAACAATGCCAAATTTTTGAAAGGTAGTAAACAATAACAGCCCTAATCCTCGTAAGAACACCAAGAGAATTCAAAACAATCTTTGACAATGATCACTTTCTAACTTTTTGAGGTTTAATTAACAATGCTCATTGATAATGATTCTTCAGGTCCATTCTGTAATAGATATTAATAACAATCTCTGCCCATATCTCTACCTTTATCAATCATGCTTTTATGCAAAACTCTTCCACTGAATACCAGATGAAGGATTCTTGTGAAGAGAAGACTCCATGAATGAAAAATAACACTATCAACCCACCATCTCAATATACCTCTAAATGATCAACAATCACCTTGTAATGAAGTAACTTTGTCATAAAGATGACATCAAAGGACAAATGCCACTTTTGTATCAACACCATGAAATGAATGAACAAGCACCTTGACATCAATGACAAATGAATGAACAAGACCTTTGACATCAAGGACAAACATTAACACTAGAATCCTTGAAAAAATAGGTAAGTAATGTTAATATTACCCCTGAAACTTCAATGCAACTTCAAATAAACCAATGAATGTCCTCTTTGGCTTGTCCTTGTAGTTATAATATGTACTTGTGGCATTGGGAAAGTTTTCTATGCATGGACTTCTAGTGATAGTCTTTAAGAATAGCAAGGATTTGATTGTGTCATATTCTAATAATTAAGCGATGAGAATAAATTCAATCCTGTGGGATGGCAACGGGAGGTGGTGTGCAACAACCTTGGTGTTCTACTCAGAAAATTTCCAACATTTCATGCTAAGTGAATATTCTATGATGTCACAACATAGCAATAAATTTTTTTCTTCCCATAATGTAAATTCCATGCTTAATTGAAACAACACTATTTCCAAACTTTCATTGCATTTCATTGTAATTTCAAAAATCTTCCAAATACATAGATATCATATTGAATGAACTCAAGTATAACATTCATGATTACTTCATTCTACATAAATGAGTACATTCTATGTTATTAGCTCCTCTAAGCTTCATCTAACAATATCTATACAAACTAGTCCTGATGTCCCTGCATCAGTGCATACATTCTGAATGTCCCTGCTCGCTAGTGCAAAAACTCTAGTTGTCCCCGATACTGGCATACACACCCGCAAACCTTGGCCACCAACTAATGAGGAGAAGCATCAGTCAAGCGCTTTTCCACCAACCAAAAACTTATATGTAGTACCCTACACATTTATCAAAGATAGATGACCCTCCCCTTTGAAAAAGATATTGGTTGGTAATACCTCATATCCATAGCCTATCTGAGCTTAGTGTTGTGTCCCACATGACTAGAACTTTTCAACCCACAATTTGGAACTAGCATGTAATATTGGATCATGATGAATTTGAAAGTGTAAACAGTTGCTACTTACACTACTTTGGCCAAATTGTTCTCAAACGGTAATTTGAATGAAGGTCAATCTATTCACATACTCTTCTACAAGCTCGGTTTGGATCTTGACCGTTCATATACTAAGTTTAGGTAATTTAATTCCCTATGTAATCCCTAAGCTCAGAATATCCTATTTCCCTTTCAAAACCTTCTATGACATCTTATGGATATTTCCATCCTTGTTATAGGCTTTCGTTGTCCACAAGTTAACTTAACATAGACAAGCCATCCACTATAAAAGACACTCTAGTTCCAAGTGTAACTCTATAATCTAGAGAGTAGCTATATAGGATTCTTCTATTTATGGACTAATTATTCATAAATGACTAACTCTAATCAGTAATATATCATACTAATAAGTGGTTCCCATAAAGAGAATAGCCACATCAATGATTGACCTCAATCAAATCATAATCATAGCAATAGATGCTTCCCTTCGAGAGTGTACCCCTTTTAATAAAAAAGCTAATGAAAGTAGAGTCTTGTCAACAATGTGACTTCATTTCAAGAGTGTAAAGTAATTAACCAAGTACCTACTTTAACTCACTAGGTAATCCCAACTATGTTTGCAAACATATAGAATTCCATAAGCTCAAGTGATTTTCACATCCACATGGGTGAATCTCAATCTCAATATTCCCTTCCCAATCTTAGGAGTGGACACTAGCTATTTGAGTTAAATCAATAACCTAGCTAAAAGTAACACTTATGCCACTCATGTTTAATCATATCTAGTATGTAACACTTATGATAAACACAAACCTCCTATTATGGAGTACATACAAGCACATCATAAAAACAGCATAAAAGCTTCTATTTCCTTTTTCAAAGACATTCTAGATTCCCTAAATGCAAGTACTCGTAAAAGACAATTCAAGTATTCATGGAGAACAATTCTTTCATAAATAAAATAACAAAGAAGAATATCCTCATGCCTGTTATCCCTATCCAATCAATTGATAGCAATACAACTTCTCCAAACAGCAACAAGCTTGATTATAGCTTCTCAAGAGACGTCACAATAAACCTCTAATGCTCAAGTTGATAGAATACTTCTCTCAAATCCACTCACTTTCAATATAACTGAACACACTCTCTCTGTCAAATAAAACTAAGTAAAACTAAAAATAATGTAGAGTAAAATTGCTTGCAAGAATGCATCCTCAACAAATGAGTTTTCCCTGCTATTTATACAGTAGCAATGAGGCCTCACATCCTACAAATTAGGAATGGTTATTGACAAAAAAAACCATGCACATCTACTCACTCGACTTAGCAAAAAGGTGGCATTAATATAAGAACTTACTCAACAAACACAACTACAAATCGACCTTATTGCTTGATAGCAAAAAGAGACTTACTCAAATTTGCACATGATTGATATGGTGCAATTCAAATTACTTCAAACAATGGACATCTACAACAAACAAGTTACCAAAGGTGGTTCCAAATAAATACTCTCCAAATAACAGTTGATACAGTTTCCATTCTATTTGAAACATTCAAACACCAATTTGCAACACCAAGCTTATATTGACTAAGTCATGGTATGAGTCGATTTTAAAGATATTTATTCATTTTGAGAAATTCGTCGACCTGTTTACTCACGAATTAATAGATGTTGGTTTGAGCTCAAAGACATGGAATTTAAATTTTTACCAAGTCAAAGAAGATTCCATTATAGGTTTTGACTAAATCTTCACCATGTATTGACTTAATGCAACAAACTATATTGAAACATATGTGTTCCACTAAGCGTGGCAACAAGAGTAAAAATGGGCCTCTCAAGATACAGTCATAAGTAACATATGCTTGACCTTGCCATTTAAAGTATATGGCATCATATATATATATATAGGTCTCTTAAATACCTCATTTCGTACATGCCACTTCATAGTGTGTTGCCAAATAAGCAATGTTCTACTTGTATTTAAGAGATCTCACCCTCTGATATATACACCTATGTTTCAATGCTTCCTACAATGGAGAAGTTAGAGCGCTGGTCAAAGTCTACAACCTGAACATCAAATGCGCTATGTAATAGCAGTGCTTTATAATATATACCTAGCTCTAATTTTTCCTTGTATCGACTAAATATATGCTTCTAAGGATTGACCTTTATCTTATTATATTTATTATATATACATGCATATATACATTCCTTATATATATAATAATATATATACATATAACCCCCTAGACTTATCAAAAGTATAAGTTGCTAACTATTATGTAGTTATAATCAAAATTATCTAATTTTGATAATCAAAAAATCAATAAGTATATAAACACACACTCACATTTATATATACACCATGGAAATCAAGTATGTATTCATTCGATATACAGATGAACACAAATGCGCAAACATTCTCATAACGATATATATATATATATACACACCTCTATACAAGTATAAATACTCATGTGTATTTATGTATATATATATAGATATATCCAGGCACATAATACTTATATTGTACAAAGAGATAACATATTCGATAATCGAATGATTACGTCAGAGCGATATATGTATATCATTACTTCATATATACGCAAGATAATAATATTGTACATAGTGTCGACTGTATATATATAAATATAAATATAAATATATACATATTCCTCTATTCTCATGTATACATACATATACATGTATTTATGTATATATCTTATATAAATGCATGTATACATTTGATTGTACAATTAGGCATATGCATATCTAATATGTTCACACATATATTAGGTTATCATATTCTTATCGATACACATATTCATTAAGCGTTTATATATTCACATATATATAATTGATACCTCGTGTGAGCATGTTGGTAAGTATTTCTACTTATGCATACATGCATATAATTATTCTCCATGCATAGATCAATGTATAAATATACTCATACACATGTATACACTTAACATAAATATGGATCGAAGGGAAGTTCAAAGGTCCATAAACTTCAAACACATAGATACCACCTGAGCTTGCATTCAATAGTAATCAAGACCTTTACTAATGCAGAAACATTACACTAAGGATGACTTACCTATTCCCAACATGCTAACTTGGCTCAATTATTCTACTATGGTGTGTGTAAGCTTAGATAGGTTACGTTACTGGTTACCCGACCAAGATATTCTCCTGAGTCATACTTCCCCTCTGCCTAGAGGAATGAACATATACCTGCATCCACATTCTCAAAATATGTCCAAGGTAGTCAACTATTCAACAAAATATGCATTACACATAATACATCTCCAAAGTTAGAATATCAATTCAATAACCTTCCATTTCACATACATGCATTTCTTCACATATCAATTAAATGAGATAGCTTTTATTCATAATTCTTTTGATAGCAAAGTGCAAGAACAATTTATTCATCTACAAAATTCACATTACATTCACATTTTACCCTACATAGTAATAGTAAATAGTAATTACACAATTGGGTTGTAACATGGTGCAGTGAAGATTGATTGAAGCAAGTCTCATTATGTTGTTTCTAATGGAAAATTCAAAGTAGAGACATGCTCTGCCTCCTTTGTTTGCTCTGTGAATTCATGATACAGTACAAAGGCATTGCAATTGAGTGAGTAGCATAAACTTCAATGTGTGCATGAGAATTACGTGATTTACAATAACTGTTTGGATAGTAAAAACAAATTCCCTAGGGTTTTCCTCTTGAATACACTCACTAGGGTTTCAACGGAGTTGAAAGGATTAGCAAAATATGATTTTCAAACCTATGTGGCTATTTTTAACCCTCATTGTTTTGCAAGGATTGCAATCCTGATCAATTGAATAAATATGCAACTATCTTTTCTTTTGAAAGACCTTTGATTCATTTGATAGTATTGAATGAAAAACACTCTGGGATTTTGTAATTTATTGGGTTGGCCATTCTTTTGACTCAAAAAATGAATGAGGCAGCTAGATCTACAAGTAGCTAACATTTGAAGTGACTGTTTATTGTGGGCTTTTCTAGCCAAAGTGATAGAAGATTGAAAGATAATATTGGAAATAATACATATCTAAAATACAATAAATAACAAACATAATGTCCCCATAAGATCATGTGAATATTTATTTTGATTGTGGTTCTTATCAATATGAATTAGTTCATTAGTTAGACACAAATTCTAGTTGGAAATCAATTTAGGATCCTAAGAATTGGACCTATAAACTTAATATTCCTTGATTGTTGTCACTACCTAAGCCTTCATTTAGAAGAGCTTCCTTGTAGAGTTACAACATGTTTTGAGTAGTAAAATATCTAGTAGATTTGAAGAATTCAGAAGGGAAAATACAAAGATCACAGACCTTTTCAATGGTCATTTGCATAAGCATAAAATAATAAGCTCATCAAACTTGAGTGGAGAATCACATGAAGCTTGAGTAGACAAACCAAAATTAGAGGAAACGTTCAATCATCATTTTAAAGCTTGAGAGTACTTGCATGATTCTCTTAGGTTTGAAAAACTTAGTTTATAGTGGTCTTGAAGGGCCTTATAAATCTTAGAAAGGGACATTGAGTTGTTAATGAAAAAATTGAATAGCCTTAAAGTTGTTCTCTCCCCTATTTGGTGTAGAGAGATTTGAAGAATTCTTTAACTAGTGGCTTTGTCACCAAATTCAATCTAGTGAAGTTGGGATCTAATCAAAGCACTCTAGTTTGGTGGTATTTACTAAATTTAAGCTTATGCTTGAACCCAAAAACCAAGGTCTAATGTTGGAGGTCAAAAAGGTCATTTCTAGTTGAATAAAAACCCTCACAAGTTACTCTTTAGTATTACCTCAACCTATTTTTGGCTATTTGCCACTTGTTTACAATAAATATTGTAGAAAGGTAGCAATGCAAGTAAACGTTGTTGGTGTAATTAATTATTTAATTACACTTGCATAAGTTTACTTAGGTAATTTTTTAATTCCTAGGTTAATTATTGTCATCCTTATCTTGTTGAGCTATCTTGTTGCTCAAGATAAGATTAGGGTTATGCATACTTGCTTTTATAAAGAAAATTATCTCATGTAATTATGAATTCCTGAATAATATTATTTTCACATCTTCTTGCAAAGCTCTTGCTTTTTCTATTTTTCTCTTCTGTGGAAGGCTTTTCTAGTTTGCATGTGTAATCTTGGTTTCTAACATGGTATTAGAGCCTTGATTTGCAGCCCCTTCTCAGATTTTTGATAAAATCATTAAAAAGTTCATTTGGGATTCCTCGAGGGTATAATGCCTCGAGTATATTCATGCAACATTTTGGATTAGATCAGGCTTCACCATTGGATTTAGAGCGCTAGAAAAAGTCAAGATTGGCTTTTATTTTGTAGATTTTGGCCATCATTTGCCAAATCCATGAGGGTTTCAAGCTAAGAGATTTTTTGCAAGCTCTGGAGATAGCCAAATTTTCAGAGCATTTTCGGCACAAACGGAGGTCACCATTGCATTCATAGTGGCCAAAAACCCTAAGATCGCCCTTCGTTTCATTGATTTTGGTGAAAGTTGATTCTGGGGCAAAAATGTTTTTGCTAGGGAGGTGGTACGACCTCCCCAACATGCATTCCAATGCATGTTTTTTGAAAAATTTCAATTTTTTTTTCAAAAATTGAAATTTCTTTAAAAAACCTACACCGTCTGCACAGATCAATCACCCCACCGAGTGGCCACCAGGCAGTCGCTGGTCCGCCACCGCCGTCGGTGGCTTCCCCATCTAGCCCTCGTCAGGCTCCTTTTGCAAGGCCGAGGTCCTATGGAGGACCAAGGGCCAGTGCCCAGCCCCTGGCAGCCTCCCAGTGCAAGCACAAGTCCTATGGAGGACCAGGGGCTCCACCCCAGCCCCCAGCCCGCCAGCCTGCCAGCCCCTGGTCACACATAGGACTAGGGACCGAATTTTTTTAAGCCTCTTGGGCTGCCTGTAGGTCTTATTGGGCCTTTTGGAGCAACTTTCACTAAATCGGGTGTATTTTTTGCGTATGGTGTCTATTTTTCACAAAAAAGATACCATTGGAAAGCTGATTCTGATGTTGATCCAGTAGTGAAGGTGGTTTTACCATATTTTTCTTCAATTTTATTTTTCAGGTCCTTGAACTCAGATGATTTTTTTTTGCTTTGGAGGGAATATCTTTTTACTCGGTGATCCTTTTCTCACCATTCTTGCGGAGTTGGAAAGTTGGTTTAGTCCTCTTATGAATATTTATAATTATCTCATTTTACAATCATTGGGTTATTGTAATAAATGAATTGATATAAAGTTCCATCGGGGGGTTTCTTGCATAATAATCTTATTAGAGTGTGCATGCACTTTGATCCTCATCTTGTTTTGATGACAACTCACATGGGTTATATCTGGTTTATTAGTTTCTTTTGGCCACATTTTTTCTCATAGCTTGACACATATCAGATTCACATCAGTTCACACTTCAGATTGGGAGCCTATGGTTATTGATCCGCATTGGTTCAAATCCATCTTAGTTTGAGGGCCATGTTTTTATGGTAAATGTTCTAGAGTCTTCATGGTAATTGTTCCCATGGAATATTTTTAGTCTCAGTTTGGCATCGACATCGAGATACAAGTTTCTAGATTATGTCATCATATCATCTACTGTTGCTTTACAAATTCTAGGGTTGTTCCAGTTTGTGAGTTCTCCAGTGTTCTATGGCATCGTTTCTGCTGTTACATTATTATGATTTCATTTTGGTTTCTTGTAAATAGAAGTATCTTTCCTTGCTTGTCGGATTGTGGTTCCAGTGTTACTCCACAGTGTTCTTCCAATGCTTCTTTGCAATAGTCATCTCATTGTAGAGGGGGTTTTGTCCCACTGGGTTTTCCTTCTCTACCTCATTATTGCATTTGTACATGTGTACCTGATCAGGCCTTGTTGCAGGACCCATTCATGCTTTCTTGCATTCATCTTAGCTTTAGGTGCATGCTTTGTTAGTCTCCCTAAGTTGCACTTATGGGGGGGTGTTGGTGTAATTAATTATTTAATTACACTTGCATAAGTTTACTTAGGTAATACTTTAATTCCTAGGTTAATTATTGTCATCCTTATCTTGATGAGCTATCTTGTTGCTCAAGATAAGGTTGAGGTTATGCATACTTTCTTTAATAAAGAAAATAATCTCATGTAATTATGAATTCCTGAATAATATTATTTGCACATCTTCTTGCAAAGCTCTTGCTTTTTCTGTTTTTCCCTTATGTGGAAGGATTTTCTAGTTTGCATGTCTGATCTTGGTTTCTAACAAATGTGTCAATTCAGTCTACCTATAAATGAGCACTAGATTTAGTTGAAGGTTCTAAACCCATACAATGATTTGGATAGAACTCTCTTGTAAGAAACAAGTTCCATATTCAGATTGAACTACATGTTGGGGATTTTGTGAGGTCCATTATTACTCATAATCTAAAATGTGATGGGATAGTGGTTAGAAAGTATGATATTTAGGTTTAATCTCACTAACCATCCATCATATGAAAAGAGGTGGAATATGTACTTCCCATGAGTCATGATATGATTTAGCCACATAAGGACCCTATCAAGGCAAGAATGAAGGTTATACCATAAATAAGGGATCCACATTGACATGCCACCACAAAAAAATTGGGTTTGACAACATTCAACAATTATTAAAATAAAGCCAAGCTTGTTACTCACTAATGGACCATCTCTTCAATGCATCTCCCTCTTTATCCTCAGTTCATTCCACAAAATTAAAGTCATCATAGATGAGCCAATTAGAAAGGGTGCTAGGTTGTGAGATAACCATCTCCATAATGCCATCTTTTTGGCTCATTATTTGGTGCATCAACATCAATAATGCTATCCAAGTGGCCATCAATGTCAAGCATAATCCACAAAACATGATGGTTTAGCTCTTATCCCAAAGAAATAATGGAAGAATATAAATGTGGGAAAAGTAAAATGCATGAGTTATCAAGGCCTTCCTTAAGCAAGGTGGTGAATTGCAAATTATGAGGCCATATTTTCTCTTGGGTTTGAAAAAAATAGTTTATAATGGTCTTGAAAGGGCTTATAAATCGTAGAGAGGGACATTGAGTCATTGATGAGAAAATTGAATAGCCTTAAGTTATTCTCTCACCTACTTGATGTAAATAAATTTGAAGAATTCTTTAGTGGCTTTATCACCAACTTCAACCTAGTGAAGGTGGGATCTAAGCCAAGCACTCTTAGTTTGGTGGTATTCACTAAATGTAACCTTATGCTTGAACCCAAAAACCAATCCGTAAGAAATGCTTCATAGTTTTTCAAGCTATCAATATAGACTAGTACAACTAATCACCAATCCAAGTCAAGGCCCCTATGCTGATTTTTTAAGCCTTTCCCTTGCTTATGGAGGCAGTATATGAAAAATATGCTAGCAAGAATATATAATTAATAACATGGATGGATATTAAATTATCCACTTTCTATCACATTCAACATGAAGGTGGGATCTAAGCCAAACACTCTTAGTTTTTATAAATTTAAGTGGAAAAAGTAAATTGCTCTCATTTTGCATTTTGCATCAATATTGTTGAGCAATCTGAAAGAGGTCAATTTTCTCTATTGAAGAGAGGCACTGGAAGCTTCCCTAGGAAACATAACATATTGCTGCATGCTTTATTTTTTCATTACAAAGGTGAATTGATTCATTTAGAGGAGCGATTTTCTGTTTGAAGGCTGAAATCCCTTTGTAGCAGGCTCAAATTTGTCTTTGGCAAGCGCTACAATTTGTAGTTTGGAGGCCACGATTTGCTTCAAAGGTCGTGGTTCATGGGAGATTTTGTTACTGAGTGTAAGAGTTTTCTAGGAATTCACCTAGGTTTTCCTTCTTTTTCATGCAAAGAAAAAGTTCACTTTTAAAAAAAACTTGCTACAAAAATTAGTCTCACATTTTTGAGAAAGGAGTCAAAATCAATCCTTTAATACTCCGGCGCTTTCATTGTTGTGTAAGCTAAGGCTCATAGGTGGTTGCTTGATCATTCATCCTACATGGAGAAACTTGCAGAGGGTGTGTGGAGTGCTTGGTGGTGAGCTTGTAGTAATTTTTTGCTCTCTTTTTCTTCAAAGAGACAAAAATAATCCCACATTCACTAGGTGTGGCTATCTTTTGGTGCTTATATACACACCTGCGCATAAAGATCTTTGAGTAGCTTCTTGCATGGTGTGATCGAGAGCTTGACTGAGGACGTCTTTTCTTTTGAATTTTTTTTCCACCAAATTGCAAGTTTCAAATTTTGTCATCTATTTTCCACCAAATTGCAAGTTTAAAATTTTGTCATCTATTGTTATAGCTTGAAATTGCAAGTTTTGTAGCCTGAATTTTGCCATCCATTTCCTTTTTTTTTCCTCAAATTATTACACATTGTTGTTTCTGGGGGGTATAAGTAGTATATTGGTCTCTTCATTTTCATTTGCACAACATGTTAGATCCAAAGATTGAACTGCTCACTCCACACAACTATCACATGTGGAAGCTTAAGATGACACAATTGTTGCAATCTTGGGGTCTTTGGAAAATGTTGGATGCGAAAAACTCGAGCTCACTAAGGAATTTGAGAAGTTTTTCCATCGCAACAAAATGGATGAAGCGAGAGGACTCATAGGCCTCCATGTTTATGATAATTTTTTGTTTCATATTGTGGAGTATACAACTGCCAGAGAGGTGTGGGATAAGCTTGTTGAGTTGTATGGAAAGGCCAATCAGTTCAGGATCTTGCAGCTCAAAGCCAATCTCACTTCTCTCTCTCCAGATACCTTTCCCACTATTCAATACTTCCTTGCATAGTTCAAGCTGATTCTATCACAGTTGAAAGGATGTGGTCGTGCCAAGACAGATAAAGAGTGTATCTTCTTGATCATGTCTAAGTTGTGTGGTGCATTTCAAGTATTTGCTTCCACCTTCTATTCTACCATGGATTCTATGGGAGATGCTTATCAGATGCTTTCCTTTGAGGTGTTTTGTGATCGATTGGCTCAGGAGCAAGCCAAGTTGATCCAAATGGATTCTCTTCCTAAGAGTCATTCCCTGATGGCTCAATCTTCCAAGGGAAAGGGTAAGAATAAGAAGAAGCCTAAAATAGATTCTCCTCTAGGTGGTGAGCATCCCTCCAAGCCTAAGGAGAAGAATGATCAGAAGACTACACCTCCTCCTTCTTCTAACTCAAGAGAATCATCTTCCAAGTCTAAAAAGAAGGAAAATTGTTCCTTTTGTGGAAAGTCAAGGCATAATGATGCACATTGTTTTGTGAGGCTCAAAACATTAGAGGAAGCTATGAAGAAGCACAACATTTCCATGTCGAAGTCTTCTTCCTCAAGAAAAGGCAAAGCCCTTGCAGTAAGAGGTTTTTCTTCTACCCATGATGGTTGGATTCTTGATTTTGGTGCCTCACATCACATGACTCATGATGGAGATCTTGATTCTCTCTCTGATAGTCATACTACTCACATTGCAGTTGGAGACTATTCTAAGATTCCTATTTTAAGAGTGAGCTCAGTTCAGATGCAGGATCGTTGCATTGATGATTTTCTTGTTCCTGATATTTCATAGAATCTACTCTCCATTTATCAGATTTGTCAACATGGTGATGGAACGATTGTTGAATTCTCTCCCAGTGATGTGACTATTCAAGATTTGGAGAATCCTAAGAAGGTTGTTGCTACTAGAGTAGTTGATCATAGACCCCGCTTGTATAAGTTTGATGGATTTGAGCCTTCATTAGGATCATCCTATATTGCTCATGTAGATTCTATGAGTAAGTTATGGTGCGAGCAGTTTGGGCACCTGAATTATAGATATCTCCAATAGATGAGAACACAGAACTTGGTGATTGTTTTTCCTTAGATCTCTTGTTCTGATGGGGTTTTCCCAGGCTGTGTATGTTAGCTCTCAAAAATGCAGGTTTGAACCACGAGAGGTTGCCAAGCTCTCACAATGTTTTGGGGTAACAAAAAAGGCCAAATGATTTGAAACTTCTTCTCTTTAGGTGCTGCTAGACCTAGGCGGGTATATCTATTTGAATAAAGCAAACTTGACCTTTGTTCATTTCCTAAAGCAATTTACCCACACTGGCAAATGGGAGTGGATAAATGAGTTTTATTTTGATATAAATTGTATAAGCAATATCAAGGCTAAATCTAATGTGTTCATATGTAAAAATGAATGAAATTAAACAATGAAATAGTAGAGACTAGTGCCTTATTGGGTGTACGGAGTCAAATGAAAATCTGAAATGAATAACTTCTTTCTGGTAGATACTCAAATTGTTTGGCATATAATTTTAAGTTTATAACTGGTATAAACATGCAAGGATGTGACTACTGAGTTCTTCTTAATGATACAAATGAGATTTCCTAATTACTATGACTGACTAAAAGGACTTAATATTTCCTTGAAAGAACCAATTAATCCAATCATACAGATACAACAAATGTGCACTGATAAACTAAAAAATATCCTTGATATATCGGTTTAAACAATTTAGAAAACATCAACCTTGGAGACAACTTCAGCAATACTTTTAATTAACACAACAAATAATTGATACCAGAAAAATGTCACCACATCAAATGAATTCAATTGAAATCTCCATTGTTTCAAACATGCATCATAGTCTCAAAAAATTGTAAACATTTTGTATCCTACTGTATTTTTTACTCGCTCTCTGCTTCTATCTCTCTCTCTTTGTCAAAAATGGGTATTTATATATTGGCCACATGAAAAGTCACGTCCATTCGTATTCAAATCTTGACGATCTGTTGTATTTGGGATTTTACTAATGTTCATCAGACACCCGCAAAGACATCATGTAGTTCTGCCGATGCCTTGAGTCTCTCCGACTACCACAAACTATATATCGTTTTAATGTCCTGTGGTCTCATCGATGTTCTAAGTCTCCTCGACACTCTGTGCCTTTAGTCTTGAGTATCGTTGTGACTTTAGGAGTCGGAAAAACATTCCTTCGACTACTCAAGTCTTACCGAGATGTTTCCTTTAGTTTGCTTTCTGATTGCTGAGACATAATAGTTTCTTGCTAATGGAACTTCATTTGGTATGAGCTTCCTATCTCTCTCCGATGATGCCAGTCTAGTCGATGATCAAACATATCGCCAAGTCCTAATGTAATCTTGTCGCTGTGACATAGGGGGTCAACAGGACTCACTGACTTTATCCTTATGACAACGACATAATCCACTCTTGCTTTATCGACAAGACCAGATAAATGCTTCATGACCTCACTCTAACGGCTCTTGTTCCAGTGACATATCTCTTTGTACTTCATCGGTAAGACACTTATGTGCCCGCTATGACTTATATCGATGACCATTGTCTTGCCGATAGGATTCCTGTGTTGCTGAGACTGCAAACTATGTTTTCCCGATGTGTATTACCAAATAAAATTTTATCGATAAGACAATCCTGATCTCTTGCCGATAGACTGCAAAAAAACATATGTTAGTATAAAATGCTTTATGGATTGGTGAGACCTACAACATGTTATGCCGATATGGTTTATACATCCAAATGCTTAGGGACAGGTGGATTCTATGGGACCACATGACTGAATATGGGAAAATATGTTATGAAGAGAGGATTCTTGTGCTTATGGTATGGAAATCTTTGGAAACTCATGAGTATATGCAACCATGAAAATTTTAAAAATTTACAGTTCTAACAGTGTACTTGGGAAACATCATCGAGATCCATTTCCAAAAGGTATGGCCACACATGCTTCAACACCCCTTGATTTGGAGCATAGTGATCTTATGTCATTTCCCACTCCTTCATTTTTGGGGGCCAAGTATGTGCTCACCTTCATTGTTGACTTCTCCCGCCACACTTGGGTGTACTTTTTGAAGTACAAGGATGAGGTTCTTCGTTTCTTCATGACCTTCCCTGCGTTTGTGGAGAAGCAATCAAGACATTCCCTTCAAAAAATTTGCACAAATAATGGGGTGAGTATATCAATCAGGTGTTTTACGACTTCTACAATTCTCAAGTTATTCTTCATCAACATGCAATGCCATAAACTCTGTAGCAGAATGGTGTGGCGGAGTGGAAGAATAAAACCTTATGGGAGATGGCCAATTGTATGATCCAATCTATGTCTATGGCTCCAAATTTTTGGGCAGAGGTTGTCAATTGTGCCAACTACATTCAGAACCATATGCCTCACAAGGCAATGTGGAATAGACTCCCGAGGAGGCTTGGTCTCATGTCAAGCCTAAGGTCTCCTACTTCAGAGCATTTGGCAGTGATGCATGGACATTTATTCTAGCAGGTAGGCACAAAGCAATGGAGAAGAAGAGTTAGCAGTTCATCTTTGTTGGATAGTGTGAGGATGTGAAGGGATATAATTTGTTTGATACCATCACTCAAGAGGTACATTTTCATCATGATGTTCATTTTTATGAGTCTTTAATTTCAAAGGATTCTCAATCACAGGCCTCTACCCCCTTCTTCCCAGTTCTTCTTCAAAGGATGTTTTCTTTCCTTTTGTTGATGATGATGATGATGTTTCTAATGCTTCTGATGATGATGGTATTGATATTGTTGTTGAAATAGCCCCATATTCTCCTAAACATGCACCCATACAACCTCTTTGGGCTCAAACTCTTCTTAAGGAGGTTGGTTCTCATGTAGGTGATCCCACCACTTCTCGTCGCACTTGTTCTCAAACTTTAGGTATCAACCTTTTGAGTCATGCAGTTTCTACTGATCCTCAAATTTTTTTAGATACTTCAAATGTTCCAGAGTGGGATAGTGTTATGGCTGGGGAATATTCTTCTTTGATGAAGAATCATACTTGGGATCTTGTTCCTCTTCTAAAGGGAAGATATTTGGTTCGATACAAGTGGGTGTACCATACCAAGTTTGTAGATGATGGTTCTATTGACAAGTACAAGGATCATCTTGTGGCTAAGGTATTTTCTCGGGTTGAGAGCATCGACTATTCAGAGACCTTTGCTCCTGTCACCAAGATGGATTCCATTCGTCTTGTACTTTCTATTGCTACATCTCAAGGTTGGTCAGTGTATCAGATGGATGTGAAGAGTGCTTTCCTACATGGTGATCTTTAGGAGGAGATCTATATGGAGCATCCACTAGGATTTGTGCAGGACCCTTCACTTGTTTGTAGGCTTCGACATTCATTGTATGGTCTCAAACAAGCCCCTCAAGCTTGGTATGAGAAGATGGAAATTTTTTTGCTTGCTTCTAGATTCACTTGATGTCACTCTAACCCTATAGTTTACATTCAAAGGCATTGGGGGGATCTTCTCATTCTTGTTGTCTATGTGGATTACTTTATTCTCACTAGGAGTTCTCTTTCCATGATTAAGGATACTTAGAGAGCTTCAATGGAGCGGTTGGTCCTTTGAATTTCTTCCTTGGTCTTCATATTCATCATTCTTCTACATGTATTTCTAATTTTTAGCAGAAGTATGCTCTTGATTTGCTTCAGAGATTTGGGATGGTTGATTGCAAGCCACCCCCTACTCCTTTTCAATCAAGTGTTGTGTTATCTTCTAGTTGCAATACTCCATTAATGGATGCTACCTTGTATCAATAGTTGGTTGGCAGTTTTTTATACTTGACACCTAGTCATCCTAATATTTCCTTTGCAGTTGATCTTGTCTCCAATTTCTCTCAAGATCCCCATGAGAGTCACTAGAAGGCATCCAAACTCATCTTGTGGTACATTCAAGGCACTAAATAGTTTGTAATTCTTTGCACATCAAGTGTTACTTAGATTGTGGTCTTCACTAACTTAGATTGGGTTGGTGATGTTGATGATCAAAAGTCTACTTCTTGCTTTGTATTTTTCCTTGGTTCTAGTCTGATTGCATGGTCTTGCAAGAAGAAAACTACTATTGCATTATCATCGACCGAGGTTGAGTATCGAGGTGTTTTTTTGGCTAGTCAAGAGATTCTATGGCTTCAACAGTTGATGACTAAGTTTGGTTTTCCTATTGATCATCCAACTACTCTTTGGTGTGATAATAAGAGTGCCATACATATTTCTTGCAACCTAGTGGAGCATCAGCGCACGAAGCATGTTGAGATCCACATGCACTGCATTCAACAACTCATTTCAGGAGGGTGTTTTGAGTTTGGAGTATTTTCCTATGGAGCAGTAGGTTGCAAACATCTTCACTAAAACTTTAGCATCTCCTCACTATCTTTTGTTGAGATCGATGCTTGGAGTGAAGGAAGTTGTCCTTGGGGGGTCTTGATGAGTCCTCCTTCCTTCTTTCTCTCTTTTTTGTTTTTCTCTCTTTTGTAGAGGGGTTTTTTCCAATAGAGTTTTTCTCCTTTTCTCTGGTTGTGAGAGATTTCTGTTTTGCATTGTAGTTGTGCAAGGGTACCTAACATGGCTTTGTTTCCAAGACCCATCTTCCATCTCATTTTGTATTTTTTAGTTTCCCTAAGTTTCACTTAAGGGGGGTGTTAGAGTGAATGGTTTTTTACCATTCACATTTCTTAAGCTAACTTACCTGGGTAGTTTGATTTTAATAATTATAACTGTATTTTTTAGTTTTTCGATTGCCTTCCCACATCAGATTTCTCATGCTTTTTAAGGCATGTTGTGTATAGTATTTTTCATCACATCTCAATTCATTCTTTTCACTCCTGGTGAAATAGCCTATTCGTGTGTTGCTTCTCTTTTCGTGAAGGTGTTGTCTTGGTTTGCAGATGCTCCTGGAATCCTACTCCAACATGACATACCCATTGCACATAAAGGTGCAATTGCTAGTATTTAGTACTTTATGGAGTTAGATATTTTAGAAATTTTTATGCTTTTTGTTAAATTGCAATTTAACAAGTAAGAAGTATTTTTTAGAGTGTGTTAAATTACGATGTTTTATGGATTATTGGAGTTAGGTTAATGTGAATTATTATTTGTGAAATATGTGCAGGAAGTTAAATCCTTTTAATACATCATAAATTGTAATTTATTTTTTACCATTTAAATTTATTAAAAATTAAAAATAAATTATTCATAAGTCATTCTTTTGATCTTTGGAAGGAAATGTCTTCTAATTCTTGGAAGGAAATGTAAAAGGAAGGGAAGGAAATATGTGCAAGTGTCATTATTGCATAATTTTAGTCCACTTATTTTTCTACAACTAAAGCTCTAATATTTTGAAATGGTATTTTCACTCTGATGCTTGAAAAAAATAGGGCTATGACCCATTAATAACCATTTTAAGCATGAAAGTAGTCATTAGAGAGAAGATCATGGGAAGAGTGTTCCAAAGCTAGAGATGACACAAGTGGTTGGTGATGACAAATTCCTAGTAGACAAAAAGCCTTTTTTTTATTAACACATAAAAATGTTAGACTCATCACTTGATTCAACATATTTGGGTATAGGTAGATTTTACATGTTTGTTATAGGGTAGAGAATAGGAAAATATTTCATATTTTTCATATTCACATTTTTCTCTTTATATTTTTTTAATTTTTTAAGACATGATAGACATATTGGAAATGAAAATTTTACTATACATTTTGGGGGAAAATATCTCACAAGACAGAGATAGACCAAGAGTATAGACACTCATAAATAAGTATGGGTCCTCAATTCTCCTATGCATGTGAATGTTAAGTTTGTGACCACCAATTAGTAGATCTAATGAAAAGATACATGCATGGATTTTTTATTACTACTGAAGAAGCTCCAAAAATATAGGAGACCATGTGTCTATAAGTTTCATGAATTCATGCAAGTTCCTTTAGAGAATGTCAACTTCCTTGTCTATTATATTGCTATACTAAACTACTCTAGGGAATGAAGAATAAAATGTAATATCATGACTAGTGAACTTTAAGTTTGTGACCACCAATTAGTAGATCTAATGATAAGATACACCCATCATTTTTTTGTTATTACTTGAGAAGCTGCAACAATATGGGAAATTGTGTCTATAAGTTTCACAAATTCATGCAGGAGCCTTTAAAGAAGGTCATATTCTTTTTTATTATATTGCTATATTGAACTACTCTAGGAAATGCATATCAAAATTTAATCTAATGACTAGTATACCCTATACTAACAAAGGAAAATGAACATTAATAGGAGAAGGATACGGGTTAGAAGGAAAGATAAGGCTTAGATGATATAGGGGTAGAAGAAAGAAAGGGGGTGCTAAGCCAAAAAAGGTGATTAGTTAGATTTATCTTACATGCTAAATAAATCCTCATCCATGAACACAAATTCTTGTGGTGGAGCTACCACAACTTCCTTTATAAAAAATGGCATATGAAAATAATGATATTAACTAGCATATATGGTACGTGTAAATTTAAATATCTATAAATATTCATTTCCATTTGGGGATGTAAGTAGACAAACATAAACATACTCATGAAGTCAAACTAGGGGCACTCTCCAAGACAAGCAATGAAAAAAAGAAGATAGAAGAAGCAAAAATCCATTAATCAAAAGGAAAAATAAATTTACATTAGGGCTAAGCCTAGATTTATAGAATTGTGGGGAATCCCTATACACTTGCAACCAAGGGAACCTAAGAGAATACACAAAGAATAAAGATTGAAAATAGAGGAAGGGACATCTTTAGTGTATGATTGTCATTGCATGAAAGGCCTCATCATCTTAGGGACTTAGAGTTGAGTGCTTGCTTGAGAGAGACAATAAATGCTTGTGAACTCTACTCCAAGCATGTGGGAGATCATTTGAATGATTGATTTTACTCAAGTTAGCTTTTTGTTCATCTTTGTCTATGGTCTATGTAACAACCTCGATGTTCTTCACAGTAAAATTTCCAATGTTTTCACCTCAAGTGGATAAAACATGATGTCATGACATAGCAATAAAAAAAATTTCTTCCAATAATGTAAATAACATGCATAACTGAAATAACTCAAATTCCAATTTTTCATTGCAATCCAAAGTAATTTTACAATTCTTCCCAAAGCATAGATATCATATTAAACAAAGGTGTCAACAATATACAATAAGGATTTTGTTCTAATATAATAATTTCACAAATTACAATATTCCAAGAATGTACACAATTACAAACATAGCTCCATCAAGCTTCAGAGCATAAGATATAGATGGTCCAGGAATCTGCCTTTCAAAACCTTGGTCTTCTATCAAATGTTGAGGAGGAGACGTATCACTCAAGCACTTTTCTGCCAACCATGGACTCATATACGGTCCCCCACACATCTATCAATGATAGATGGCCCTACCCTTCGATGAAGGTATTGGTTGGGTAACCCTACACGACATACCACTTTGAGCTTAGTGTTGTGCCCTACATGACTAGGATTTATAACCTACGCTAGGTAGCCCTCGTGCATTTAAATGGACATGATGAACTGACAGTGGAGTCTCGACATTCACACTTCTTCAGTGGAGTCTTCGGACATTCACACTACTTTGGCCAAAGTGTTCTCACTCAGTATAATCGATTGATGGTATACCATTCACCTACATTATGGCAAGCTCATTTTGACTTGAGGCCATTATATCTATCCTTAGGCAATCCCTCTCTATAGGAAAACTACTCCCCAATATAACCTATCTTTTTAACACAACCTGAGGTAACACAACTCAATAAGCAAAGTACAAGTTCCCTCACTTCACTTTACAACATTCCCAGGAATAACCTACTAGCCATATAGCATAATTAATTACCTAGCAATGAGTGTTCCTTAAGCTACCCATGTTAAATCATATCTATTATAACATTAATACTTATGACAAACATCCCTCCTATTATGGAGTAAATACAAACACATAGCATCCATGTCTCAATCGAAGAATTGTCATATCCAAAAGACGATTCCATTCAAGAGTATCACCTCTTTGACTAAAAGGGTTTAAGCTATAAGCCTACTATTGTCAATAAAATAACTTTGTATTTAAGTGTGTATTGACACTAATCAAGCAACACCTCTCACTCACTAGGTTTCACTAAACCTCTCAACCCAGAAGTAACTCACTAGTTATAGATATTATAATCAAATAACTAGCTAAGAGCAACCCATGTTCAAATAGTCTCTCCTATCATGGAGTACTTACAAACAATGCACAAACAAAGTAACTTTTCCACTTGTATTTCAAAGTAAACAATACTTTCCTCTATGTGTAGGTAACAACAAGACTATTTTAATCAATCAAGACATAGCTCATTCAAAAAAAAAAAAAAGTAGAATATCCTCATGTCTTTGTTTAAGCTTTCCAATTTGACTAGCTACAATCACAACACTTTTAGAACAACTACTATTTTTATATTGATCCTCCATAAAAGTCTCACAACTCTTAACTCTAAAGTTGGAAAATGGTTCTTCTCAAAGGATAATAAAAATCTCTCAATACTCAAGGCTCTCACTCACTATTAAGACATAATATTTGACAAGGGTGCTAACCCGAGACACAAAAATAACACACACAACTAGAGAATTTTATTATTATTTAGAAATGATGAAATTATTACGTGCAGAGGATTTCAAATCCTTGAGCTCTACAATACATGCAAGCTACATAAACTACCGAATTCCCCCTTTTCGCAGTATGCGAACTTTTCCCCAAAAAGCTACAAAAATCATAAAACCCTGCCCATAAATAGCTCCTTTTTTGTTTTGGAGCCAAAACAATATTCAAAATATGAGCTTTGGTGGTTTGAAGCCAAAAATTACAAATTCAAATTCAAATTTTAAAACCTTATTAAAAAATTAGCACATTTTTGAAAGTGCACTAACTTCCGGGAGCCATAACTTTTTATCCGAGACTTCATTTTTTGAACCGTTGGAAAGGTCTTGGAGTCAAGAACGTGCTCAAAATCTGCTACAATGATTTCAAATTTTTTTGGGGCTGTTTAATGCCTCAAATATGATCTGGAAGGTTTTTAGGTGTAATTCTAGGAGACTGAAACTGCAATATCTTTCAAACCGGGAATGCTTTCGCCCTGATTCTTTCCCAATCTTATTTTTCCATTCTAAATCCTCCCATATAATTTTTGTCCCCAAATACCTTAAAATTCCAATACTTGCTAAAAATAGCAGCTGACCAGAAAAGCAAAAAAGCAAAACTAAAAATTGGGAATTTACATTATGATGAAAAGGGTATCCAAAACTGCAAAAACATCTAAGAAACTACAAATAGGAAATGCAAATCTTTTTGGGTGATGCAGGATTGCCTTTACACCACTGGATGCTCCTGCATCAGACACCCAGGGTAATTTGAGAAGTGACCTTGTCACGCCTTAGATGGTTGAGGAAAAACCAAACGGTCAACCTCTGCCTTAGACAACTAGGACGAATCCTCCATAGGCCTTCCTCTCCAATTTACTAGATATTCCTCGTATTGCCTGTTTCTAGTACTCTTTCCCACGCGGCTATCCAAGATTGCTTCAATCTCCTCCTTCTCTGAAGTAGGTGCTAGAATGCCATACTGCTCCGTTGCTGGTACTTCCTCTAAGCCACCTTCATGATACTCTGTCAAATTTGAAATGTTAAACACATGGGAAATATTGACTCCATCTAGCAACTCTATCTCATATGCATTCCCTGAATCATGCCTCTTCACAATTTTACAGGGACTGAACTTCTTCATCTTCAATTTGTTATAGGTTCCCACTGGAAACCTTTCTTTCCTCAAGTGGACCATCACTTCATCACCAACCTGAAACTCCTTATTCCTCCTCTTCCAATCTTCCTTAGCCTTATACTGCATGTTCATCTTGTTAATATGTTCTCTTACCTCTTCATGTACATTCTTTATGTGTTCTGCAAAGTCTTCAACTTCGACACTTATCTTCTTCTCTTGGTCCATCTTTCTCAATTTTGGAGGTCCTGGGACTTCCTCCATACACAATTTGGAATGGTGATCTACCAATGCTTCTGTTGACAGAATTGTTGTAAGAAAATTCTGCTTGGGGTAAGATCAAGTCCCATCCCTTGGGTTTATCTCCTACTTATCATCTTAGTAGGTTACCCAGACTTTTTTTCATGACCTCAATCTACCCATCAGTCTATGGATGGTGTGCAAAACTAAACTTCAACTCTGTCTTCAACTTCTTCCACAAGGTCCTCCAAAAGTATCCAACAAATTTGGTTTCACGATATGAGACTATACTCTTTGGCAGACCATGTAGCCTCACCATCTCTCTAAAGAACAAGTCAATGATGTGGACTACATCATGGGTCTTCTGGCATGGAATGAAATGTGGCATCTTCAAAAATCTGTCAACTACCACAAAAACTGAATCATTCCCTCTCAGTGTCCTTGGAAAACCAAGAACAAAGTCCATACTTATATCCTCCCATGGCCTCTCTGGTACAGGTAAGGGCTGATACAACCCTATATTTTTCCTCACTCCTTTAGCCATTTGACACGCCCTGCAACTCTGCACAAACTTCTTCACATCCTATGATAACTGAGGCCAATAATAATGCTCATTGATAATAGAAATGGTCTTATCCTGACCAAAATGTCATGCCATTCATCCACTGTGCTTCTCCTTTATCAGGTTCTCCCTCATGAAGCTCCTCAGAATAAACAATTGACTTCCCTTAAACAACATGTCATCCTAGATTATAAAATCTAGCCACTTCGTCCTGTCAACTGTAATAGGCTCCTTGCAAGCTTTCCAAGCCTGTGCAAAATCACGATCTTTAGGGTACAATGTTTTGAGTTCATTGAACCCAAACACTTCAATTTTCATCTCTGTCAACAATGTTTGCCTCCTACTTAAGGCATCTACAACCCTATTCGACCTCCCACTCCTATGCTTTAAGAAAAAGGTATAGCTCTACAAAAATTCTACCCATTTCATATGCCTCTAATTTAATTTTCCCTGATTATTCAGGTACTGTAATGCTTGATGATCAGTAAATAGAACAAACTCCTTTGACAACAGATAATGTCTCCATTTCTTTAATGCTTGAACTATTGCATAAAATTCTTGATCATATACAAAGTACTTTCTCTTTGCATCATTTAACTTTTCACTTAAATAGGCAATGGGCTTATCTTCTTGGCTCAACACTGCTCCAATGACACAACCACTGGCATCACAATCCACCTGAAACACCTTATTGAAATCCAGGAGGGCTAGAACGAGTTGTTTTGTCACCTTCTGCTTCAACAGATCAAAAAATTTCGCTGCTCCTATGCTCCACTTAAACTCCTTTCTATCCCCTCTCATTGTTTCAGTCAGGGGTGCACAAATACTACTGAAGCTTCTAATGAAATTTATGTAAAAGCTAGCCAAACCATGGAAAGATCTCACCTCAATAGCAATTCTTGGGGTAGGCCATTCTAGAATAGCCTTCACCTTCTCTAGGTTCATCTTGAGACCTTCTGTTGAGACAACAAACCCCAAGTACACTAACTCCTTCACAAAACTACACTTCTTCAGATTAATCAACAATTTCTCTTCTCTGAACTTCCCAAAGATTCTACGAATATGCATTAAATGCTCATCCAGTGACTTACTAAATATCAAAATATCATCTAAATACACAATAAAAAAAATCCCCAGAAACTCTTTCAGTACCTCATTCATGAGCTGCATGAATGTGCTCGGTGCATTGGTTAGCCCAAAGGGCATGACTAACCACTCATAAAAGCCCTCTTTTCTCTTGAAGGCAGTCTTCCATTTATCTGCCTCATGAATCCGGATATGGTGATATCCACTCTTCAGATCAATCTTTGTGAAGTACTGAGCTCCACTCAAATAGTCCATCAGGCCATCCATCCTTGGCAGGGGAAATATGTACTTGATTGTTATCTTGTTTATGGTCCACGAGTCTGTACACTTCCTCCACTCCCCATCCTTCTTTGGTTCTAGCACTACAGGTACTGTACATGGGCTCAGACTCTCTCGAATCAAACCCTTTCTCAACAACTTCTGAACTTGTCTGTTCAACTCCTCATTTTCTACAGGAGTCATTTTGTGAGCTGCCTTATTTGGCAAGCTGGCTCCAGGGATCAAGTCAATTTGATGACTAATCTTCCTCACTGGTGGTAAACCCTTAGGTACATTATCAGAAACAATATCCTGAAACTCATCCAATAATCCATAAACTTCTACTGGCACCTTCCCACTATCTTCCTTATCCATTGTAGGAATCAATGCATGCATAACACATACGCCCGTGCTTCATGCCTTCTAAAAAATTCCTTCCATCAACATAACAAACTCTAGCACTACTGCATACCTTTTCTTCGGCCTCCTTCAGGGGTTTCAACTTATGGAAGACTCTATCCTTCGTCAGGGAATAAGTGTTTGCATGGCCATCATGTATAGCTCACCTTTCGAATTGCCACGACCTCCCCAACAACATGTGACATGCATCCATGGGGATGATATCTTAGAGTACCTCATCATGATAGCTCCCAATCTTGAACTTCACCAGGCACTGCTCATTGACCAAAAATTTGTGGTCTTTCTGCAACCAGGAAATCCGATATGGATGTTGATGCCTTTCCCTCTTCAGCTTCAACTTCATAACCATCTCTTCTAACACTAGATTATCAGTGCTCCCATTGTCAATAATGACATCACAACATTTTCCTTCACATTTGCACCTTGTGCGAAATAGATTCTTCCTATGTTCTGGCTCCTTCTCTTCAGTCACCAGGGCTCTTCTAACCACTAGAGCTTCTCCCCTTTCAACATCATTTGAATGCTCAGATTGAGCCTCCTCATCTACATGTGGAGCCCTTCCATGACCTTCTAGCCTTTTGTCTATCCTTCCTTGGTGTTGTGGGAATTCATAGGCTCGATGCCCTTCTTCACCACACTGGAAAAAAGTTCCTCTAAAACCACTTCTTTTGGATCCTTGCCCAGATCTTCCTCGTCCTCTACCTCTTTGATTACCACTGTTTTGATCATGAGGGAAGTAGAAATTATCATTCTTTTGTCCTCGGTTGGTACCCAAATCTAGATTATTTTTCTCATCCTCATTTCGGCTTCCACAAGATCTTCCACTACCCCTTTCGCTTTGACCCCCTCGTCCCTTTTGCTTGTTGTCAAATCTTTTGTTCAACTTCTCTTCGAATTTCAGAGCAAACTGGTATGCATCCTCAATGGTGGTCATTCTAACTAGACTTAGCTCCTCTTGAATACTCGATCGTAACCCATTAAGATAATGGGCTACCTTCTCTTTGTTGGCCTTTGCATGGCCCATTTGATGATCATCTTGTGAAAATCTTCTATGTATTCTTTCACAAATCTGTTTCCTTGCTTCAACCCTTGAAATTTCTTCAGCAGATCTAACTCGTAGTCCACTAGTATGAACTGCTTTTTTAGCTTCTCCACCATGCCATCCCAACTACTGATCTTTCCTTTTCCTCTTCGATTTCCAATTGGACCTCTTTCCACCAAATATTTGTGTGGCCCTTCAACTTATTTTTTGCAAACATAACCCCTAGCTCATTAATCCAGTCGATCAACTCTTCTGGGTCCAAACTTCCAGAATAACTAGGAACTTCTATTCTAGGTCTTTTTCTGATCTTCAAAATGGCCCTTATCAGTCGCATTTGATCTTGATCAATCGCTTCTTCTTCCTCTTCTACATCTAAATCTTCCATCTCTTCTTCATCCTCGCTTTCTTCTCTCCTTCTCGGGTTTAACCCTCTTCTCATCTGTTCCTGCAATGCATCAATTTGTCTCTGGAGGGCTGTGAAACCCTGGGCCGCCAATGGATCTCTTCCACTAGCATTTATGCCACCTCTAGCACCACCACGCCTACCAGGCATCACTCTTGCAGGCATCTTGAATATCTTGAACCCACAACCACGGTCCTGGTATGAACTGCCTCACGATCAGTGATCTATCCACATGATCATTAAAACTTGCTCTGATACTACTTGACGAGGGTGCTAACCCAAGACACAGAAATAAAACACACAACTAGAGAATTTTATTATTATTCAGAAATGATGAAATTCTTACATGCAGAGGATCTCAAATCCTCGAGCTCTGCAATACATGCAAGCTACAAAAACTATCAAATTCCCCCTTTTCGCAGTATGCGAACTTTTCCCCAAAAAGCTACAAAAATCAGAAAAGTCTGCCCATAAATAGCTCCTTTTTCATTTTGGAGCCAAAACAATATTTAAATTATGAGCTTTTTGCAATTTGGAGCTATAACTTTTGACCCAGGACTCTATTTTTTGAGCTGTTTGAACCATTGGAAAGGTCTTAAAGTCAAGAACGTGCTCGAAATCCACTACGCCAATTTCGGCAAGTTTCAAGGCCATTTAATGCCTCAAATCTGATCTGAAAGGTTTTCAGGTGTAATTCCGTGAGACTGAAACTGCACTATCTTTCAAATCGGGAATGCTCTCGGCCTAATTCTTTCACCAATTTTCTTATTTTTTCGTTTTGAATCCTCCCATATAATTTTTGTCCCCAAATACCTTCAAATTCCAATACTTGCAAAAAATAGTAGCTGACTAGAAAAAGCAAAAAAAAAAAACTAAAAGTTGGGAATTTACATTATGATGAAAAGGGTATCCAAAACTGCAAAAACATCTAAGAAACTACAAATAGGAAATGATTTTTTTTTTTGGGTGATGCAGGATTTCCCTTACACCACTAGATGCTCTTGCATCAATATTGCAGATAGAAAAACACACTAAAATGTAGAGTACTTTGCATAAGAAATAATGCATAAAAGAGAAATAATGAGGCGTCCCAAATAAATGAACTCATGTTGCTTTTTATACAACAATCTAGTAACAACACTGCCTATAGTTTAGGCACAATTTCGACAGCAACAATCATGCATAGCAACACCACTAATACAACTTGAAAGGTTGTGAGCATGTAAGAAAAGACTCAGGTTGAATATCAACAGATTGACGCACTTATTGATAGCAATTGGAGAATAAATCAACTCTCCATGTGATAGAATTTGACTGCCAACAATAAGTAGACTTCTATGATAAACATAACACAATGGTGGCATGATTTCATTCTCAAGAGAAATAGTCAATAGCAAAAGCATGCGACCCACAAAAGCATTGACCAAGTGTTACTATATCTATCGATTCACTCATGAAACAATTTAGACCAAGTTGTTGCTATGCTTCATGCCAATACAACTATTTGGTTGATATAAAACATCATGGAAATATAGTTTCCCAAGTCCATGGCTTCCTATTAAAAAGGCATCGACTTATTCTCACTTATCATCGACTATAATAGTTGTATTTAGTTTGCAAATTCCAAACTCTTATTTCATCGACAACATGAGCATAAAACGGCTCAAAGAATACAGTTATAACTATCACAAAATCGGCCTCAAAGTTGTGAAGATAAATCGACTTCAAAATCCATATGCATAGCATTATAAATACTCATATATATGTTCCATGCGTTTAGGTTTTATTAGTGCTATTCATTTATATGGAACAATGCTAATCTAGAGTATTCATATACTTATATCTATATGCTAGTAATGTGTATAAAGTGCGCCATGGTGCATAGACTATTCATTTTTTAATATATAGAAGTCATTTTGAAGCATATATATTTTTATATTTATATATATATATATACACACTTACTTATAAGCATTAATGCTTATATGTTTATATGTATATATATGTATATATGGTGCAGGGGCAACATGGAGGTTTTAATGTGCAAGTTTTAGGAATATGGTCTAAATGTTTAGTTTAATGTTGATTCATATATTTTGTCATCAATAAGGTCCTAATAGACCACTTATTATGTAATTAGGAGTTGTTGAGTTCATTTTGTCACATTTTGGCAAAAGTTGCAAATATTACAAAATTTGTGAAAAAGTTGTCATGTTAAAAGTTGCTAATGTGCAAACTTGGAATCCCAATAATCATGGGAGTTGAAAGGTAGTTTTAGTGGTTGGTTTTAGGAGGTAAATGGTTGATATATGTTTTGTATCTTGTTGTAAACAGGGATTGGCAAGTTTTGATGAAGAAATCAATTTGAAAGCTCTCAAAATACTATGATTTTCTAGAAATTTATTGTTCTCTTGAACTGTACGGACCTATATAGTGTGTTTTCAGACTAAATTGATTTTGTATCATAAGATATATGTGTTAATTGCATTCTAGAATTTATTTGAGGGATTTTTATTGAATTTGAAGCATTTGGTGGCCAAAATACTGTAACCGACCAGAAAATAGGATTTTAAGGGTTTGTAGGTCCAAAATGCAAATAGACCCATTCCACCTTCTGTAAACCATATAACTAAGTGGAATGGGTCCAAATAGGTTAGGGATAGGTTCTTGAAAGTGGTTTGAGAGCAAGTGAGGTGAGTTGTGAGTTTGGGCTTGAAGCCTTAGTTGTGAAAATGTGCATTTTTTGAGTGAAATATGGAGGTTAGAGGTTGATAAATGGTGTAAAACTTGGTGGCAGCATGCTTTGATGTTTTTTCAAGCATTCTTAGATGTTTTTGAGAGTGTTTGAAGAGTTTTCCAATTGGTTAGAGGCATGGAACTGAGTTTTTCAATAAACCCTCCTAGGAAGGGTTAAATTGAGGGTTTGGTGTTGAGGAGGCTAGATGAGTGTTTCTCCTGATAAAAGTTAGTGATTTTGGATGGTTCTAGTCTAGTTAGTGCTGCCCAATTGAGTTTTTGGGTTGGTGGTGTGTTTACATAAGGGTTGTTTTATAAAAGTGGCCTAATTGGCATTTTGGGACAGTGTACAAGTCCACTTTTGAAGGTATTGGTCCAAAGTGACCATAGGTGGTTTTGATATATGTCTTTGAAGACAATAATGGGTGTTTGAAAAGGTAGGAGGTTTGTGGGATAGAAGAGACAAGTGAGAGAAAATTTCATAGAACCAGGTCAGCACACCTACTAGTTAGAATTGTGAAGCTTGAAGAGAAATCACCCTAGATAGGGTTTAAAGGCTAAAAGTTTGTTTTAATCAAGTGAAATTGAGTTTGGTTGATTGAAGGCATCCCTACTTTACATCAATATATTCTCATATATATACTCAAAAGAACTCCATTAATATCGACATATATATATATACGTTAGATTGCACCTTCAAGCACATACACATGTATTCCCACATACATACATTTACATATATAATATGTTTACACACACACACACACACATATTCCTATTCTCGTCGATACACACATTTATTAAGTGTATAAATATTCACATATATATAATTGATCCCTCGTGTGAGTATGTAAGTATTTCTACTTACACATACATGCATATGATTATGCTCTTACACCCGGATCAATGTATGTATATAATCATATACATGCATACTTTTGACGTAGATATGTATCGATGGAAATCTCAAAGACACATAACATCATAATAATTATATACATATATGCATGTCTATACATATGTCATCACACTTGTATGGACATCCCATTATTTTCATCGTACGTGTATGCTGACATATTCATATATATGCATGAATGCATATATCCAAACACTCATTCAACCACACAAATAGACACAGTAGGATAAGGAAGGATTCATAAGCTCAAATAGATAAACATCATCCAAACATGCATTCAGTAGTAATCAAGACCCTTACTAATGCAAGCACATTACGCTAAGGATGATTTACCTACTTCCCACATGATAACTTGACTCAATTATTCTACTGTGGTGTGTGTAAGATCAGATAGGTTACGTTATTGGTTACCCGACCAAGACCTTCTCTTGAGTAATACTTCCCCTCCACCTGGAGGAATGAACATATACCTGCATCCACATTCTTAAAGCATGTCCAAGGTAGTTAGCTATTCAACAAAATACGCATTACACATAATACATCTCCATAGTTAGAACACTAGTTCATTAACCATCCAATCACATAAATGCATTCCTTCATATAATATAAAATGAGATAACATTCATTCATAAAGCAGTGATAACAAAGTGCACACATCATTTATTCATCCACTAAATTCACATTACATTCACATTTTACCCTATATAGTAATAGTAAATAATAACTACACAATTTTGGGTGTAACATACTTCCCCCTTTGTGAATCATCGTCCCCGATGATCTATAGCACTTTAACATATAGATAAATTCAAATAAAGTTTTACTTTTCTCAAAATACGTAAGATTTATAAAAAATTCTGTTGGAACCTTCAAATTTTGGCAAAATTGGAAGGTTCCATGTCAAAAATTTAATACAATACTGAGAAACTCAGTTGAAAATTTTGTTTAAATGACTCACTTTAAAAAATCATAAAATGAAACCAGTGCAATTTCAAGAAAAATCATTTTGCAGACTTGTTTATCTACCACATATGAGTGTGCAAGCCAGTTTTCAGCTTCATACGATCTGATTTAACAAAGTTTCAAAGCAACAAGTTGAAGGGTTTTTTGAGAAAATCTGTTGTACAATGAAAATTTCGTTACAATGGTAAACTTTGAGGGTAAATATTAAGTAAATGGATGCTGATCATAACAAACTGATTGGTGTATTTGATTCTCTACACCAAAATCTACTTCCATGTCAATTTTCAGGGCTTCACGACATCATTTGATATTTTTCCAAGATCAAATCCAAATGTATTTTACACAGTTTGCGAACTGCATTTCCAGAACAGCTGCAAAATGGTCAACTTTGATGTTTGATATTTGATGAATGAAGATGACTGGTGAAAAAATCTCTTGCACACATGTTCACCATGCCTAAATGAGATAATCTCCAAAGTCAGAGCTTCTCAAGATCACATTTGATATTTTTTCAAAAAAGGCAAATGGAGGGTTTCAATTGACCTTGACAGTGGTAATTTTTCAGAAAATGCTAAGCAACTTTGGGAATTTATAGTTTGCAATTCTGACAACTTCATGGAAAACCGTTTGACTAGCATACTCTCTTATCACAACTCAACCTGTATGTTCATTTTCACTGTCATCGGAGGAGTTCTGATATGCCTTTTAATTGTTTTACGACTCCTCCCGGGCTAGATTTGGCGCCCCAAAAAAATTGCAAATTTTGAAATTCTAAGGGTGACCCAATTGATGTTTTGGCCTCAATTTGTCCCAATTTCAATTTAGTTTGATCATGAGCTCATTTGGTGCATTAAATTAAAAATTCATTTTTCCACTACATGCTCCGCAGGGTCAGTTTACAAAGGAAGTCCTTCGATTTGGCGAGCTGTTCGAAATCCGTGATAAACCCACTTCCAAAATAATTGATCAAGGTCCCTTGCAAATTTTCGTGGCTTTAGAATGCTCCATGAGCCCGCAGTGAAATTACTATGTTTTTCCAACAGCGGAAATTAAAATTTTCCTCTGTGCTAAAGTTTGAGAGGCATAATTTTTTAAAACATTTAATATGTTTTAAAAAATGAATTTGGAACAGTTTTAAAATGAATTTAGCACCCTCCAATTACAGGTTACTCTTTTATGTTGATGTTGCAATACAGAAGCTCCCAACTTCAAAAACACAAATGTAAGGCGTTTCTTTGGGCATATCTACGAAGTATGGAAGTTGTGCAGACTATTTTATGTGGGAAACAATTCCACACCAGCATTACAGTTTGAGAGTAATAGCTGCAAATTATAAGAGCTTAGTGAGGGTTTGCAGGCAATCCTAAAATGTGAATGAATGGATATGAATAAACTTGGAAGATTATGAGACAGGTGCATAAAGTGGAATATCGGTGTAAGCTATGAATGACATGAGAATTCGTTTATCACATCAAGCTTGATCATGGGTATAGTGGCATATAGAAATACATCACTCATTGCTATTCAAATTTTGGAACAATTATAATATGGGGAGAACGACCGTGCATGATAGAGAAGATTCATCCGAGTGACTTCAAGCATTTCCTGCAGTCTTGCAAACAACATGGTAGCTAACCCTAAAATCCGGAGCCAAAAAGAAAAAACCCTAAATACATCGGTAAGACATATACTCTCTGAGTGAATTTTTAAAGTCATACCGAGGATTGAGGGCCAATGTTAAAATGAATGCTGGAAAATTTTTAAGGTAAGAATGTATGAGTAATTTCCATTTGAGGTATTTTAAAATGGAATTATATAAAGTGATTTATTAAAAAGTGAACATTTGACAGGGAGGATTTGAAACAAGAAAATGACAAGGAACATAAAGGTGAAAATTATCAAATGAAGGAGTGAAGTATAAGATATTTTCCCATTAAATAAAATATTTTTCTATGTAATTCACAGGAGAGGGTAATTATTTTACCCAAAGAATATTTTTATGTACAGATGGAGATCTTTAACCAAGGAGGTTAAAATAAATATGTTAAGTCATTCAATGGATAATTATTTTTATTCCCCTGGTGAAAATGCACAAATTAAAACGCAAGGTAAAATATTTTTACAAGGATAGGAAATATTTTCACCAAAGGAATTATAAAGCAGGTAATAATTTTTCTTTTTGGGTAAAAAAGTGGAGATTGCCAGTAGAGGAATTAAAGTTTATTGTGAAATAATTTTCATGGGAGACAAAGATAACAAATATTAAAATATTTTAATTTGCCGAAGGCAATTAATTAAAATATAATGAAGAGCTTAGTCGACACACAATGAAGGGTCACAACTATTTGAGATATAATGTATATATATTTGATAAAATCAAATAGAGAAGAATTAGTAGTTTAGGTAGTTGGATAGGGTGAACTGTTTCCGAAATAAATATCATGCTGTATATTGTAAAATCTTTTCAAATTATATAATGCAGAAGAATGCATAAATTTGGTGATCCAATTATGGTGTCAGTTGTTTGTTGAATTTCTTTGAAAATATTATCTGGTTGTCTCCAAGGTTGTCATTTCTTGATTATTTAAATTGATATATCAAAGATATTTTCAATTTACCAAAGCACACTTGTTGCTCTTGTGTGGTTCAATTAACTGGTTCCTGCAAGACATGATTAAATCCTTTTAATTAATCACAGTAATTTGGAAAAGGACATTTGGATCACTAAGAAGAACTTGATAATTACACTCTTGCACGTTTACACAAGGTGTGAATAGTCACAAGTGCCAAGAAATTTGAATTATAACCATTAAGTAAGTCACGTATCATTTACTTCTTGACTCCATTAGCCCAATAGGAGTAGGCTCTGGTTATCCAATTCCATTTTAGAATTTCATAAAATCTTATTAAAATATCCACATCTCAAATTCAATACTAGGAGTAGGAGTAATCAACAAGCTTTCATCTATTACACTTTGTGCCATTATAATAGATCCATCAAATCAAACAAGTCATACAAATTTTAAGTCTGCCTCATTCACATTGGTATACCTGCCTAGGTCTGGCAGCATCTGAAGAGAAGAAGGTTCAAACCATTTGGCCTTGTTCGTTACCTTGAAACTTATCAAGAGATTGGCAACCTCTTGAGGTATTCTTACCTACATTTTTGAGAGCTAACACATTCATCCTATGAAGCATCACTCCTTGCAACTTTGTCTTTCCTAGACCTTGCATCGAATGTTCTTGCTATTGCATAGGGAAAACTTGTATGCCTCACACATACTTTCCCTCTCAAGAGATTATGTGTTATATTCATAATATTTCATATGTATATCTTATGTACAATAATATCTAAATGGCACATGACACATAAACTATAGTGACTAGAAATCATGTTTTCATTGGCTAACGAATTCATCCTTAGCATAATCTAAATAGATAAGGAATGTTAGTGCATTGTACACTGCACTGTGTGTCCTTTACTTTTCTTTGGTATTTACACTTTCAGATATCTCAAGAGCTGAGTTTTCCCATCTCTTACTTATCTATTTACTTTATCCAAAAAGTAATTCTCTTGACCACTTGTCCATTTTGAGCACAACATTTCTCTTGGACATCTGTCAATTCCGATACTGCTTCATACTTTAAGCTTTGTATCGACAAATTTTCATTGATCTCTTGGATCTATTACTCCTTTTAACAAACTATCAAGTCTAAGGTTAACTCTATTCCCTAACCTATTTCATCCTAATAGAGTTTCCAACCTTCCTTTCCATATAATGGATCAAATCTCAATGTTAGAAGTTTGCAAGTACTCAATAAATCATTCAAGATTTGGTTTTCCTCTTTTGCCTATTTGGCTACAATAATATATTGCACACTCGTTCACTTGAATGTTTGTAGTATGATCATGATCCACACAACCATATCATTATTTTCTTGTTCACAACTAAGATTACTTGAACTCAGGAATTCTAAGCAACTACCTCACACAATATATTAATTAGGACTAAAATCCCATAAGTCGGGTTTCCAACCACATTGGTTACCTTGGTGAGTTTTTCCATTACAACATTATGTCTATTCTGCTGACATAACAGGTTAAATTGTCATGCATTCTACCACTCCCACTCTAGAATCCCAAGAGAGTACACATGTCCTGCCAATGACGACATCTTGTCTTCATTTTTTGGCACACTAGACATTATCTTTCTTTATACTCAGTAACATCTTACTCCATATTTTTTAGGTTTTAGTGGTTCCTCACCCGAAAAATAACTGTCACCCCAATGTCCTACCTCTAACATCAATTTTCTCATTCCATCCCTTAATTCTCCAAAATTTTGGGTACATAGGATCTTTTACTTCCCATAATAGTCTATTCTTTGACTAAGTGAAAATCTATTTTGTGGTCTCATTCCACATTTAATTCCCAAGTAATAATGGTTAGGGGTTTTGTAGAGATAAATCCAATTTATCTTAGGACATCCACATTGTGGATTTCTTATGTCCTTGGATTATTTCTAAATATGTAATCCATCTTTCAACTCAATCTAATTTTCTTGATAAGAATTGGTACTAATTTTGAGTATTAATCCGTGTTCAATCATGTTGGTTCCTAGAAGATATTAGATTTAATTACATACCTAATTACCAAGCACAAACTTTTCTCATCAACTCAAGTGATTTACTTAATCTCATAAGTGAGCCTCAACCTCAGTATACCCTAATATTTAGATTAAGTCATTAACCAATGGCTAGTCTGATTATATAGGTTATTCTAACCTTATATATTCCAATCAAGACCAAATGTACAACTCAACCAAGTAGGTTATTCCCAACCTATAGGTGTTAATGAGTAGTCTAGTACATATTCCAACCCAATAGGTAAAACTTAACCTAAGGTTTCTCTCTTTAATCAAATGAACTCTTCATGTCCCAAATAGGTTATTCCAAACCTAGGTTTTCATTCAAGTATAAGGTATGATCAAATAATCATTCCAATAAAGATATTTTGATGTGGTTCACATAACATCACATCGTATCTTGCATACTTTCACTATGAATTTATAGCTAAACCTTATCATCCCCAAGGTTTTCTATCATAGTTGGATAGTAGTGCCAATTTGCTTCATGATATTGGCATACCTCACACTTTACACATAGTCTAACTATCTACGAATAGATCAACAATAGCTATTTCCTATAAGGAAAAAGGAGTAGTAAGAAACTTTCTTACAAATCATAGATAATATAGATCTTCCCTTGTATATCCCATAGACAATGATCTTCCTTTTCATGACCAATTTATCTGCCTATCCTTTCCTTAAGGCATCAATGATAATAGAAATTGATTCTACAATCAATATATATGCAAGGTATGGTGTGATAATAGGTCACAACTGTTAACCTTTCCACTTATTTTTTTCAAAATTTCCAATACCTTATCCATGTGGTCATGAAACACATGACTTTATTTCCATCTTAATTACTAAGAAGTCAAAGTTCTTCCAAATTGAAAAATATATCCATGCTTTTCGTTGGGTGGGGTGCTTTAATCTAAGTCAAACCACTCTCTACCTTCCCCCCTTAGTGTTTTCACAATATTTGATCAACTAGAAGTTGAACCCTTAGCAAAAATTTTGCTTTCTTGAATGATTTAACATTCCTTGTTGTTGGTTTTCTACTCCCTTTTTCTTTCCTAAATGGCATACCTTAAATATACTTTTTCCCAAAGTTAGATTCATCATTGATTTCTATCTCTTAAATTCAACATTTTGGATCATCCAATAAGAGATCTAATGAATAATTTAGAAAACTTTACAAGCTAACATTCATTGTTATTCTCTTTCCAATATCCTCTTTATGGAGGAATATCCATACACACAAAGCCTCTTTTGATATACTTTTTAACTTAGAGCGTTGTTTCCTTATGACTTCTATTGATTTGAAACATAGCGTCATATTGCATTTCATTTCTTTTGGAACCTCTAACATATGTTGGTTTTTATTGACATGTTGGTGCATTCTACTTATACTCCAACCTATCTATGTACTATACAAACCTTTTTCAAATCCATACAACTTACCTTTTCATGCTCCTTTCTCACAATCACCTTTCCAAGTGACTTTGTCCCAACTCTTGGTGTCCTCATAACCTTAAGCACTCTAAGGTTGCTTGGTTTCTTTTTCTCATCTCAATAAAAAATCTAAATTGTTCTCATCAATTTTGGTTGGTCCAGAAACATGCCCACTTTGTTGATTACTTCTTTTCTGACCATTCTAGTCTTTTCCCTTATTCCTAAGGTATTGTCTTCTTTCTTACAAGTCTCTAGCCTTGCATAGAAATTAGATTCAAGTCAAGAGTTCTCCAACCTCTTGGATTCCTCCTACGTTGATTTTATACTTCAATCCATATTATTCCAACAATGCATACTCACAAATTCATTATATTCTTCCTAAATCCAAGGTTCCTTGACTCTTTGTCTATAGGTTGCTATCAATAAGGGGGATTCTCTCAATCTTCTCTATCCCTTAGAGTTTTGTAGGATGAAGGTATACATTGGTTATTCTTCCTAACCTTCCTACATAACCCGATTGCATAATCCTCTGCAATCTAGGGGGATATAATAAAAATTTGTTGGTTTAGGATTTTTCACTTCAAGGACGACTATTAACTAGTCCCAAACTTAAGCAAGTTTCTAGGAATATCACCTTCCTTTTCATTTCTCAATGTTCTTTTCTCTTGCCATCTTGGCATAAGAAAATTTAAACAATTATCTCTAATAAGGCTTATGCAACATTTACGTAATGAGCTCATAGGTTCTAGTGATGAACCTGGTTGCTCTGATACCACATGTAGCAACCTTGGTGTTCTTCATAGTAAAATTTCCAATGTTTTCACCTCAAGTGGATAAATGATGCTATGACATAGCAATAAAAAAAAAATTCTAATAATGTAAATTACATGCATAAATAAAATAACTCAAATTCCAATTCGATGTTACAATCCAAAGTAATTTTATAATTCTTCCCAAAACATAGATATCATATTGAACAAAGGTGTCAACAATATACAATGAGGATTTCATTCTAATATAATAATTTCATAAATTACAATATCCCAAGAATGTACACAATTACAAGCACAACTCCACCGAGCTTCGAAGCATAAGATATATATGGTCTAGGAATATATCTTTCAAAACCTTGGTCTTTTGTCGCCTGCTGAGGAGAAGCATCACTCAAGCTCTTTTTCACAAACCATCGATGCATATGCAGTCCCCCGCACATCTATCAATGATAGATGACCCTACCCTTCTATGAAGGTATTGGTTGGGTAACCCCGTACGACATACCACTCTGGGCTTAGTGTTGTGCCCTACATGACTAGGATTTATAACCTACGCTAGGTAACCCTCATGCATTTAAATGGACACAGTGAACTAACAATGGAGTCTCATAATTCACACTTTTTCATTGGATTCTTTGTACATTTACACCACTTTGGCCAAAGTGATGCAATCAAGGAGGTTGACACTCACTAACCAACACCAAATAACCTGACTCAAATAAGGAAAACTACACCTTGATCACAAAACACTTAATTTTCTCAAAACACTCAATTAGAAGCTTGTAACTCTCATCAATTGTCTTCTCACAGTATCTTTTAGAGAATTTCGTCTAAGAACCTTCTTACTATCCTTTGATACTCACAAAAAAATCTAAAACAACTTACCAATGGACTCCACAAAGTTCTTTGAGACAAAATTGAAAACCTTAAGTCTGCCCCTATTTCATGACACTAATAAGCCCACTTTTACAAAGGAGCTCCCTCTTAAACACCTTATCTTCACTCAAACACCTCAAACAGTCATTATTCATTCATCAAAACATAATATTCCACAATTTCTTGGTAGTTTCTAGGCTTCTACAATACTGTTCTTGAAAACCCTCCATTTACATACTGTACACAAGGGTTTTAATGAAAATCATACTCCCAGGGTTCATCCACCCAAACCAATGGTGCAAACACCCCTCAAATGGTCTTCCCATGCCAAAAAATCTCACTCAAAGTAAATACCACCCATATTTCTCCATAACCATCACTTTACAACTCAATTTCACATACAAAATGACTCTGCCCAGCCCTAGGGTATCACCTCCAAGCCACAAAAATGTTTATTCTTGACACCAAACACCTATGAAAATATAAACTATCATAATACATTCCATTCCTTCGAGTAACATCTAACAATAGTAGGAGGAATGGCTTTGCATTTAATTAATCTTCAAAACTAGACCCTACTGGCCTATCACAGGCAGACCAAGAATAATGAAAATTTCTTCCACAAAAATTAACAAGGGACTCTAAAAATAGATGGAAATGAAGATTAAAACCTTTCACCACAAATTTTCACAAGTTTCAATTCATTAGGAGTCTGTACGGGCCGTACAGTATCAAGGAAGAGTGGAAAACACAAAAAAACTACTACAAACATTGGTTTCTTTATTGGTATTTCTTTCAAAATGATTGAACAACCTTCCTTCAAGCCTTCAAGAGGATTTTTATACATTTTCAATTCAAAAATACCTTTCAAAAGTCCACAACTAACTTTTTATCTCCTTGACCCTTTCATATTCTCCTAAAATTGCAAAAATGACAACTTTTATGCATTGACAACTTTACATTTTCTTGAGCAAATTTTGACATATGAACTCCAATAACTCCTAAACACCTAAATACATGGAAAATGGTCTTTTTAGACTTTATTTGGAGTAAATAAATTCAAAAACACCCAGACTAACCTACTGACCACCTATGGACCACTAATCTCATCTTCAAATGAACAAATTTGTACTTAAGGGTTTAGGTGCTCTTGCACCACAAAGTGTTCTCACTCAGTATAATTGAGTGATGGTTTACCATTCTCCTACAATATATGGCAATCTCGTTTTGACTTGAGGCCATTATATCTATGCTTATGCAATTCCTCTCGATGAGCAAGCTACTCCCTAGGATAACCTATCTCTTTAATACAACCTAAGGTAACACAACTCAATAAGAAAAGTACAAGTTCCCTCACTTCACTGGACAACATTCCCAGGAGTAATCTACTAGCCATCTAGCATAATTTATTACCTAGCTATGAGTGTTCCTTAAGCTACCCATGTTAAATCATATCTAGTATAACATTAATACTTATGATAAACATCCCTCATATTATGGAGTAAATACAAACAGATAACATGGTCTCAAATGAAGAATTGTCATATCCAAAAGATGATTCTATTTGAGAGTATCACCTCTTTAACTAAAATGGTTTAAGCTATGAGCCTACTATTGTCAATACAATAACTTTGTATTTAAGTGTGTATTGACACTAATCAAGTAGTAACTCTCACTCACTAGGTTTTGCTAAACCTCTCAACCCAGAAGTAACCCACTAGTTATCTATTAGAATCAAATAACTAGCTACAAGCAACCCATGTTCAAACAATCTCTCCTATCATGGAGTACTTACAAACAATGCACAAACAAAGTAAATAGTTTCCACTTTTCTTTTAATGTAAACAATACTTTCCTCTATGTGCAGGTAACAACAAGACTATTTTAACCAATCAAGAAATAACTCATTCAAAAAATAGAATAAACAAAAGTAGAATATCCTCATGCTTGTGTTTAAGCTTTCCAATTTGACTGGCTGTAATCACAACACTTTTAAAACCTGGCTATTATTCTGATATTGATCCTACAACAAAGTCTCACAACTCTTAACTCTCAAGTTAGCAAATGTTTCTTCTCAAAGGATAATAAAATTCTCTCAATACTCAAGGCTCTCACTAAAAATTAAGACATAATATTGTAGATGGAAAAACACACTAAAATGTAGAGTCTTTTGCATAAGAAATAATAAATGGAAGAGAAATAATGAGGCATCCTAAACAAATGAACTCATGCTTCTTTTTATATAGCAATCTAGTAACAAAATTGCCTACAGTTTAGGCATGATTTTGATAGTAGCAAGCATGCATAGCAACACCACTAACACAGGTTGAAAGGTGGAAAACATGTAAGCAAACATTTATCTTGAATATCAAAAAATTGACCCACTTATTGACAACAATTGGAGAATAAATCAACTCTCCATGTGATAGAACTCGATTGCCAATAATAAGTAGACTTCTATGGTAAACAGAACACAAAGGTGGTGTGATTTCATTCCCAAGAGAAACAGTCAATAAGAAAAGCATTCCACCCACAAAAGCATCGACCGAGTCTTACTATATGTGTCGATTCACTTATGAAATGGTTTAGACCAAGTCATTGCTATGCTTCATGTCAATACAGTTGTTTGATCAATGCAAAACATCATGTAAATACAGTTTACCAAGTCCATGGCTTCCTATTAAAAATGTGTCAACTTATCTTCGACTTAATAGTTGTATTTAGTTTGTAGATTCCAAACTCTTATTTCATTGACATCATGAGCATAAAGTAGCTTAAAGAATACAGTTATATAACTATCACAAAATCAGCCTCAAAGTTGTGAAGATAAATCGACTTCAAAAGCCATATGCATAGCATTATAAATACTCATATATATCTTCCATGTATTCAAGGTTTATTAGTGCTATTCATTTATATCCATAACAGTGCTAATAGAGTATTCATATACTCATATATATATATATATATATGCTAGTAATGCATATATAGTGTGCCATGGTGCATAGACTATGCATTTTTGAATATATAGAAGTCATTTGGAAGCATATATGTTTGTAATATATATATATATAAACACGTGAGTGTTAATGCTTATGTGTGTGTGTGTGTGTATATTTGATTGCACCGTCAAGCACATACACATGTATTCCCACATACATATACACATAGACATACATTTACATATCTAATATGTTTACACACACACACACATATATTCCTATTCTCATCGAGACACACATTTGTTAAGTGTATATATATTTACATATATATAATTGTTCCCTTGTGTGAGTATATTTGTAAGTATTTCCACTTACACATACATGCATATGATTATGCTCTTACACCTGGATCAATGTATGTATATACTCATATACATGCATACTTTTGATGTAGATATGTCTTTATGGAAAGCTCAAAGACACATAACATCATTTTAACATTTATATACATATATGCATGTCTACACATATGTTGTCACACTTGTATGGACATCCCATTATGTCCATTGTATGTGTATGCCAACATATGCATATATCCAAACATTCATTCAACCACACAAACAAACACAGTAAGATAAGGTAGGATTCATAAGCTCAAACATATAAACATCATCCAAGCATGCATTCAGTATTAATCAAGACCCTTACTAATGCAGACACATTACACTAAGGATGACTTACCTACTTCCCACATGATAACTTGACTGAATTATTCTACTGTGGTGTGTGTAAGCTCAAATAGGTTACATTACTGGTTACCCGACTGAGACCTTCTCTTGAGTGATACTTCCCTTATGCCTAGAGGAATGAACATATACCTGCATCGACATTCTCAAAACATGTCCAAGGTAGTAAGCTATTCAACAAAATATGCAATACACATAATACATCTCCATAGTTAGAACATTAGTTCAATAACCATCCAATCACATAAATGCATTCTTTCATATAATATAAAATGAGATGGCATTCATTCATAAAGCAATGATAACAAAGTGCACACACCATTTATTCATCCACTGAATTCACATTTTACCCTATATAGTAATAGTAAATAGTAACTACACAATTTGGGGTGTAATGGCTTAGTTTACTAAATAGTTTATTGGAAGGTTGATCTCCTTGTGACAATGGTTAAAGATGATTTTGTTGAAATTTTTTATTTTGAACCAAATTTATTGTAAAATATTTTCAAGCTTCCAATTTTAGTACTTTCTTTGTGATAATTTATTGATTATGATGAGGGAGTTTTCCTCCAAGACTATCTTCCACAAGCCTAACATGATTTCCATTTAGATGGTTAAGGTCAATGTCATTTTCTTCAATCTCATTGTCTATCCCACCTTGTGGTTTTCTAGTCATTGCAACACTGGAGTTAGTATTGTTGTTAGTAATAAAGCATTCAGTTATAAATTTATGCACTTTTCCTTTAAATTGCTCTCATTTCATTCACAATTGAGTTTTGTTATTGTGTTTTCCTAACATGTTACAAACAATTTATGCTAGAATCAAAATTATGCCTTCTCAGTTGAACACAACTCAAAATGGCACTTTATTCTTCGTATGGGGAATATTTAGTTAATAAATCAGAAACATTGGTACTAACACCATACACAATCACCTAGAACCCCTTTGCTTTTTTTTTGGGTAGGAATTCACATCTATTGACACAATGTCAATGAGTTTTCTCACTACAAAATCCTTGGAGGTCAACGAAGAGGAATGCATTAATTTTATTTTAGAATTCAATACACCCATACTCAAGGGAAAAGAAAATGAATTGTCAACACAATTTTAACACAAGTTGCATTAGAAAATTGTGCCAATTTAAAATGCTTTGTTTAGGATAATTAGATTTGTTGAGATTTACTTTTGAATTTTTCATTAATCTCACTGTGAATCAATTTTTTTATTTTTATTTGTTTAAGAGTTATATTTTTCACTTGACAATTATTTTATTTTATTCTAAATTATTTTAAAAAATCTTGTATTATATTTATATTGTTTATTTTATTTTCACTTAAAAATTGTTTCATTAATTAAAAATAATACAATACAAAAGATTGTTTTTAAAATTATTTGTATGTGTTTTTAATTGACATTTCAACATTTAATAATTCATAATTGTTGAAATAAAATAATTACAAATATATGAAATAAGAATGATTATTATAATACTATGTCACTTGTTTACGGTTAAATAAAGGCTTAAAAACAATAATAGCCCCTTGTTACAAATGAATCTATATACAAATCAAATTTGATTTTGTTTTGTAAAAATACAAACAATAATTTTCATCCTATCAACCAAAGTTCCACGGCTTTAACAGAGTTATACACAATTTTCAGTATACATTAAAACATCATATTATACTCCACAGATCTACTTGTTTTTCTGCTCAAGCTGCAGGCGGAGCAGGCAATGCGTGGGCTGCCTTGGGCATTGCACTACGCAGAGCGTCAGCAGTGATCTGTTGCAACTCACATCTGCTCACCTCATCCAGCGATTCGTCGTTGTATATCTCCCACAAATTATTAACCAATCTTTTTATATCTTCCCTCTCCATGTTTTCCTCCTTACCAGTGAACCTCCACGGTTTCGAACCCTGCACACATCCACCAATTTTCAATTTAAATTAAGTATCCACAGAGATATCAAAAACCCCTTATCCATCAAAATATGACCTGATCAAAGACTTACAGCTGCACAATAGTGAACAACTTTGACAGAATCCAGGTCTACGTTCTCTGGATGACGCCATAGCATAGCCAGCACCAGATTGTACGCCAAAGGGACGGGTTTGTACTGCTTTTGAAAATACATGTTTAAGAAATCCTGCAAACAAAGATTAGTTGGTTTAGTTGGTATTAGTTCTTTAATGGTCAACTATTGTTTATAAGGATAAAAATAATGCAAATATAGATTACCTGCTCTGCAAAAGGTGTTGGAGGGGTAGACATGAGAGTTTCCATCATGCTTTCCAAGGTTAATTTACTGGGTTCAAACACAAACATTCCGGCATTGAAGTACAGAGCAGGGCGCTCCTCCTCCAACTCAGCAGGCCATGTCACTTTGTTGGGGCACTGCTGGCAGTATCCAATCTGATACTGGGTCGTGTGACTCCACGTCTTCTCGCAGAAGCAGTCCATGACAGGATAGAAATACCCATCTGGCATGTCGAATAGGTTATCAATGTTGTCAAAGACTTGAATGTCGGCATCCAGATACACCATTTTGCTGAACTCCTCAAACTGCAGACATCCCAAATGAAGATGCCAAAAACCCACAATCTCAATTGCAATTCTGTTATACCGTAATCAATCAGAAAAGGGAAAAAGAAAACAGAGGAATCGCTTACCTCCCAGATGCGCAGTTTGGAGTAATTGAGAACATAATAGGCCATAGCGAACTGGACTTGATTCTCTGGAGGACTGATGGGCTCGATCTCTCGAACAATACAACCCTGGTTACGCAATTGCAGCCTGTGGTCGTGTGGTACATCTGGTAAGACCGCCACCACCAGAGGATACAAACTCTTGGCCTTTCTGAGCCCCTTGGCGAGACCCACAACGCCTTTAACGTAATCTCCTGATCCGGCCAGGAAAGTCACGTACGCTCTCTTGAAATAACCACCGTCAAGTGCTCCCATCTTTCCGCCGAAAATGTCCGCAGGAATTTCCTTAGCCATGATCCTCGTTGCTGTTACTGATCTAATATAAAGTAAACAGAAAAAAGTACTGGAAATTTTTTGATGAATGATTGTAGTTGGTTTGAGAAGCTGGAAGGACTATCTCTATGCTTTTATAGGCAATGGAGACGATGGGAAAGGGCAAGGCAGCAAATAAAGTACTGACGCTGTGCATATGCGTGTCACGGTTCTACTCGACCGACGCAACGGTCAGGCCGCGCACTTTGAGAATGTGAGAGAGTGGCAGGTGTGGAAATTTGGGCAGCAGTGCAGTCCATCGAAATTGTTGAACATCCGCGGACTTTGGCAACTTCCACGATCCACACTCAAAATTGTGGGCCACTTTTATCTGTTTGGTCTGTTGCACACCACCGATTCAAACGACCTGTGCCGTCAAAGTTAAGACAGCTTAACTGTTGGTGGAACCATCACCATAAGAGGCACTCTTTCCTCACGTTTGTCTAGCAACCAGAAAAGGAATTTCGTCACAGGATTGCTTTTCCATGTCTACTACACACAAAAGTCAAATTTTTAATTTGTCTTCCTACCAATAAAAATATAAGATAATTCAGACGATAATGGAACAATTCTATTTAAAACCTACGTTAAGAGATTTTCGTATACATTGACCAGAAAATATGGTGCTGTTTCCACTTTTACTGTATCGGTCGTTTTCGTAACGGCCAATTTAATAGGAAGTCACTATGTAATCTGACATTATTTAATGTTGTAAGAAGTTTCGGTGATATCGGATTTAGTGCACTCGTGATTCAAAAATCCTAGTTTATTAATCTTAAACATTGTATTATTTATGGAGTGATTTCATCTGCTCGTTTAGTTAATTTTATTAAGTATTTTTTGAGTGCGTTAAAATTATGATGTTTTAACGGATTATGGGAGATGGATTCATGTTAAAATAAAAATAAACTAGCAATCGCACCTTAGTGTGCAATGGGTACGCTGGAGAAGTGTGGAAGGTCAAATTAAGATAAATTTTGGTCAAGAATTTCCTGCAAATGTTAAACCACAGTAATGAGCTCACAGACTTACCAAAGCTTTTACATTCAGAAGTTATAGACCAAAAAGAGAAATTCCAAAGGTAGAGAACCAAATCTGACCTATCTGCATTAGCCACACATTCGGGATCGATTTGAGAGCAATCTAGTCATGTATAGCAATCATTACATACACAAGCCAGAGTTTTGTCTTGGTTCCACTGGAAAGTATCGACAAAGACGTATCCATGGCCAGAACAAGAATATTGTGTTGCTGCCTCTGCTTCCTCCGCAGCTTTTCTACTCCACCCGAGACTCTGTAAATTCTCTCTATTGCCGCCCCTATTTAGCAGTTGTATGTGGCATTGGAGAGGTCTGGGATCACAGATTACAACCGCTGACGGGTAGACACATCGAGAAAATTAAAGTAGAAAAAGATTGGAGCCAGTGAACGGAAAAGGATGGGAAAAAATTTTCAGTGATGAAAATGATTGGTCAACGTTATTTCTATGGTTGGAAGGATGATTCGAATCGTCGATGGTAAAACTTAGCTCATGCATCTCAAATAAGGATACGCCTCTGGCGTAAATTATTCATAAATCATTTCTTTGATTTATGGAAGAAAATATTTTTTAATCCTTGAAAGAAAATGTAAAGAAAAAGGGAAAAAAATGTGCAACATAATTTTAGTCCACTTATTTATTTGCAATTGAAGTTCTAATATTTTGAAATGTTATTTTCACTCCCATGCTTGGAAAAAATAGGGGTATGATCCATTGATGACCATTTAAAGCATGAAACTAGTCATCAGAGAGAATATGGGAAGAGTGTTCCAAAGTTAGAGATGACACAAGTGGTAGGCAATGACAAATGGATAGTAGACAAAAATTATTCTTTGTAAACACAAAAATTGTAGATTTATCACTCAATTCAACATATTTGGATGTAGGTAGATTCTACATGTTTGTTGTAGGGTAGAGAATAGGAAAATACTTGACATTTTTTTCTTCATATTTTTCATATATATATATAAAGACATGATAGACATATTGGAAATGAAATTTTTACTATAGATTTTGGGGGAAAATCTCTTACCAGAAGAAAAACCAAGGGTGTAGAAACTCATAAGTGTGGGTCCTCAATTTTCCCAACCATGTGAAATTTAAGTTTGTGACCACCAATTAGTAGATATAATGAAAAGATGTATCCATGGATTTTTTGATATTACTTAAGATGCTCCAACAATATAGGAACCCATTTGTCTATAAGTTTCATAAATTCATTAAGGGGCCTTTAAAGAATGCCAACTTTCTTATCTATTCTATTGCTATACTAAACTACTCTAGAAAATGCATAATAAAATGTAATCTCACGACTAGTGAACTTTAAGTTTGTGACTATCAATTAGAAGATATAATGAAAAGATGCACCCATGGATTTTTTCTTATTACTTGAGGAGATCAAACAAAATGGAAAATTGTGTCTATAGGTTTTACAAATTCATGCAAGAGCCTTTAGAGAAGGCTAGATATTCCTTTTTATTCTATTACTAGACTGAACTACTCTAGGAAATGCATTAAAAATTGTAATATAATGACAAGTCTACCCCATACTAATAATGGAAAAGGAAAATTAATAAGAGAATCATACGGCTTAGAAGGAAACATAAGGCTTAGATAGTATAGTGTAGAAGAAAAAGAAATCTATGCTAAGCCAAAAAGGGTGATTAGTTATCTTTCTCTTACACACGAAACCAATCCTCATTCATGAACACAAATGCTTGTGGTGGAGCTAACACAACTTACTTTATAAGAACTTGTATACAAAAATAATGATATTAACAAGCATATATGGTATATGTAAATTTAACTATATATATATTAAGTTCCATTTGGGTGTATAAGTAGACAAAAAATAGCATATTCATGAAGTCAAACTAGGGGCACTCTCCGAGACAAGAAATGAAAAAAAAAGATAAAAGAAGCACAATTCCATTAATCAAATGCCAAAAGGTATTTACATTACGGCTAACCCAAATTTATAGAACTATGGGGAATCCTTATACAATTGCAACTGAGATAACCTGAGATAATATACAAAGAAGAAAGATTGGAAAGAGAGGAAGGGACATCTTTGGTATATGATTGTCATTGCACAAAATGCCCCATCATCTTAGGGACTTAGAGTTGAGTGCTTGCTTGAGAGTGATGGTAAATAGTTGTGAACTCTACTCCAAGCATGTGGGAGGTCCTTTGAACGATTGATGTTACTCAGGTTAGTTTTTGGTTCATCATTTTCTATGGTCTAGTTGGCTAAATAGTTTATTGGAAGGTTGATCTCCTTGTGACAATGGTTAAAGATAATTTTGGTGAAAATTTTCAATTTGAACCCAATTTGTTTTAGAATTTTTTCAAGCTTCCAATTTGAGTACTTTCTTTTTGATAACATAGAATCTACATTCAAGACTATCTTCCACAATCCTAGCGCGATTTCCATTTAGATGGTTAAGGTCATTGCCAATTTCTTCAATGCCATTGTTTATCTCATCTTGTGGGTTTTTAGCCATTGAAACTTTGGAGTTAGCATAAAGCATTAGTTGTAGGTTTATGCACTTTTCCTTTAAAACACTCTTATTTCATTCACAACTAAGCATAAATAGTGTGCTTTCCTGACATGTTACAAGCAATTTGTGCTAGAATCAAAATTACACCTTCTCACTTGAACACAACTCAAAATGGCTTTTTATTCTTTGGAAAAGGAAGATTTAGTTAATAAATCATCAACATTGGTACTAACACCACACACAGTCACTCAAGGATCCCTTTTGCTTCTTTTCTATGGTAGGAATTCACGTTTGTTAAAGCAATGTCGACAAACTTCCTCATTCCAAAATCCCTAGAGCTCAACAAAGAGGAATGCATTAATTAAAGTTTTTAAAATTCTATAAACCCCTACTCAATGGAAAACAAAATGAATTGCTAGTGGGATTGGAACACAAATTGCATTAGAAAATTGTGCCAATTTAAAATGTTTTGTTTAAGATAATCAAGTTTGTTGAGATTTACTTTCAATTTGCAATAAAATCTTATTACAAATCTGAATATTTTTTTTATTTGTTGAAGAGTTATATTTTTTGCTTGATTTTTTTTTAATCTTATTCTAAATTATTTAAATAAAATAAACAATTTAATTAAAAAATAATTTTATTTTCTTAAAAATTACTTAAATAAATAACACAATTCAAAAGATAGTTTCTAAAATTATTTGTATATGTATATGTTTAAATTGACATTTCAACATTTAATAATCCATATTTTCAAAACAAAATAATTACAAATATATGAAATAAGAATTATTATTATAATACTCTGTCACTTGTTTACAATTAAATAAAGACCCGATACAAAATTTAAAAACAATAAAAGCCCCTTGTTACAAATGAATCTATATACAAATCAAATTTGTTTTTGTTTTGTAAAAATACAAACAATAATTTTCATCCTGTCAACCAAAGCTCCACGGCTTTAACAGAGTCATACACAATTTTTAGTATACAATAAAATATCATATTATACTCCAGAGATCTACTTGTTTTCCTTCTCAAGCTGCAGGCGGAGCAGGCAATGCGTGGGCTGCCTTGGGCATTGCTCTACGCAGAGCGTCAGCAGTGATCTGTTGCAGTTCAGATCTGCTCACCTCATCCAGCGATTCGTCGTTGTATATCTCCCACCAATTATTAACCAATCTTTTTATATCTTCCCTCTCCATGTTTTCCTCCTTACCAGTGAACCTCCATGGTTTTGAACCCTGCACACATCCACCAATATTCAATTTAAATTAGTTATCCACAGAGATATCAAAAATCCCGTATTCATCAACAATATGGCCTAATCGAAGACTTACAGCTGCACAATAGTGAACAACTTTGACAGAATCCAGGTCTACGTTCTCTGGATGACGCCATAGCATAGCCAGCACCAGATTGTACGTCAAAGGGATGGGTTTGTACTGCTTTTGAAAATACATGTTTAAGAAATCCTGCAAACAAAGATTGGTTGGTTTAGTTGGTATTAGTTCTTTAATGGTCAACTATTGTTTATAAAGATAAAAACAATGCAAATATAGATTACCTGCTCTGCAAAGGGTGTTGGAGGGGTAGACATGAGAGTTTCCATCATGCTTTCCAAGGTTAATTTACTGGGTTCAAACACAAACATTCCGGCATTGAAGTACAGAGCAGGGCGCTCCTCCTCCAACTCAGCAGGCCACGTCACTTTGTTGGGGCACTGCTGGCAGTATCCGATCTGATACTGGGTCGTGTGACTCCATGTCTTCTCGCAGAAGCAGTCCATGACAGCATAGAAATACCCATCTGGCATGTCGAATAGATTATCAATGTTGTCAAAGACTTGAATGTCCGCATCCAGATACACCATTTTGCTGAACTCCTCAAACTGCAAAAATCCCAAATGAAGATGCCACAAACCCGCAATCTCAATTTGAATTCTGTTATATTGTAATCAATCAGGAAAAAGAACAGAAAACAGAAGAATCGCTTACCTCCCAGATGCGCAATTTTGAGTAATTGAGAACATAATAGGCCATGGCGAACTGGACTTGATTCTCTGGAGGACTAATGGGCTCGATCTCTCGAACAATACAACCCTGGTTGCGCAATTGCAGCCTGTGGTCGTGTGGTACATCTGGTAAGACCGCCACCACCAGAGGATACAAACTCTTGACCTTTCTGAGCCCCTTGGCGAGACCCACAACGCCTTTAACGTAATCTCCTGATCCGGCCAGGAAAGTCACGTACGCTTTCTTGGAATAACCACCGCCAAGTGCTCCCATCTTTCCACTGAAAATCTCCGCAGGAATTTCCTTAGCCATGATCCTCGTTGCTGTTACTGATCTAACAGAAAGTAAACAGAATTTCAAAATTCTGAAATTTTTTGATGAAAGATTGCAGTTGATTTGAGATGCTGGAAGCACTATCTCTATGCTTTTATAGGCAACGGAGACGATGGGAAAGAGCAAGGTAGCAAATAGTATTTCAACAGCAAATAAAGTGCTGACGCCTGGTACATGTGCGTGTCAGCGTTCTACTCGACCGGCAAAACAGACAGGCCGCGCACTTTGAGAATATGAAAGACTGGAAAGTGTGGAAATTTGGGCAGCAGTGCGGTACATCGAAATTGTTGATCATCCACGGACTTTGGCAACTTCCCCGATCCACATTGAAATTGGCTTAACTAAAATTGTGGGCCACTTTTATCCGTTTGGTCTTTTGTAGACCGCCAATTCAAACGACCTGTGCCTGCGAAGGTAGGACAGCTTAACTAATGGCATCACCATTCGAGGCATTCTTTCCTCACGTTTGTTTCGTAACGATAAAATGACTTTCGTCACAGGATTGATGTTCATGCCCATTATCACATAATCCCTTAAAAATCGTTCTCACGATTTTATCGCCTTCTCTTTGCAATTCAAATTTTTAGTTTGTGTTCAAATACCAATAAAAATATCATGATAATTCAGACGATAATGCTATAATTTTATTTTAAAACTACGTTGTTAAGATATTACGTTGACTAGAAAGTGCGGTGCAGTTTCCACTTTTACTCTATAGGTCGTTTTCGTGATGGAAAATTTACTATGTAGTCACTACATTATTTTACGTTGTAAAATGTTTATGCGATATCAAATTTATTCTACTTGTGATTAATAACATCTTGTTTATTGTCTTAAGCATTGAATTATTTGTATGGAGGAAATTTATATGTAACAGTTTAAGGGTTTTTAAGTAAAAGAAAAGTAAAGACAATCTTTTTATGATTTAAAGCAATCAATTTGGATGTGGTATCAAATGTTTGATTTTTTTAAAGTTAAGTTTTATTAAAAGTGAAGGAGATCGGTGTGTTTACATTAGGTGTATTGATGATATGTTATATTTTAGTAACACAAAGAGTATAATTAGTAACTTGGAAGCTCAACTTTTAGGTGCATTTGAAATGAAATATTTGAAAGCAATAAGGTATAAATTAGGAGTAGAAAACAAAAGAAATAGAATAAATAGCAAACTTCGGATATTGTAGAATAAGTATGTCATACTATTTTGAATATAAAATTTGGTATGCAGGATTGCAAATAAGTTAGAATTCCTTTAGTAGTTGACTCTAAGATTTCATTAGACATGTATCTCAAGAGTGAAGATGATTTTGAGGATATGTCTAATGTGTCTTATGCTAACACTGTAGGAATTTTAATGTATATAATGGTTTGCACTAGACCAAATATTATGCAAGTAATGAGAGTATTGTGCAAGTTTATGTCTAATCTTAGTAGGGAATATGGAATAATGTGAAAAGGGTGTTAAGATATTTGCATGGTGCTTTTGATTATTGTTTGGTTTATTCTAGTATTAACAATGTGGTTAATACATTGGAAAATACAAGATTTTATTGATGTAAATTAGGCAAGTAACTTGGACAAATGAAAGTCCACTAGTGGGTATGTGTTTACTTTGTTTGGAAGAGAAATGAGTTGGATAAGTAAGAAGTAGCATATGTTTTCTTTACTTACCATCGAAGAAAAGTATATGACTACTACCCATGTCTCAAAGGAGATAGTTTCGTTACAAAACTTGTGTACAGAAATTAGTTTTGACTGCAAGAGTATTCAAATTGGTTGTAATAGCTAGAGTGCAATTTGTTTGGCCAAGAATCCTGTGTATCATGCATGACTAAGCATGTGGATGTAATACCATTTTGTTTATAAAATGACTACTAATGGATATATTGAGTTGAAGAAGATTGGCATTCAAGAGAATGTTGCATATTCACTTACTAAACATGTGAGCACATAAAATTTGAGATGGTGTCAAAAGGCCATGGGCCTTGTTCCTAGTATTTAATTGAATTATGTATTTGTATGTGCATATATTTACAATGCATGATGTCAAATGGGAGAATGTTAGGATTAAGGTGTCATCAACCTTGTAAATGGATGAGAGATTCACCATCAACAATAATTATTTTTTACCATTAGGATTTTATTGGTACAATAATTATTTTTATTCGGGTACAGTAACTTATGTTTTACTAACAATGAGTTATTATTTGACAAAAAATAATATCAAAGGTTATGGTGGTTTTGGGTCCCCAACTCCCCATGAGGTTGTTTTGAACATTTATACCTCCACTTGAAGATAAAAACCACCTTATGAAATAGGAAAAATTAGTTTACCATGTGTAAGAGGTTAGTAATGGGGTTAAAACTTATATTTTTATATACATTTAAATATTTGGATTTTATTCAAGGGATGCGTTAGGATATGATAACCAACTTGGACATCCCATTTAAAGGGTGAAATTCTATAAAACTAGCAATCACACCTTAGTGTGCAATGGGTACGCCAAAGACATGTGGAAGGTTCTAGCAAGAAAATGTGGATATACAGTGATTCCTTAATTGGTAGAGAATTTTACAGAGCATAAATGTCCATCAGATAACATATGAACCCATGAAAACCATAAAACTGCAATACCTATAAAAGTATGCTATACATCATACCAATTTTTCTCAGGTGAAAACATAAAATAGATAAATTGTCCTAGTTGTCTAAAGTAGAAAGGACATGGAAATAAAATTGAATCCATTATATGGTACATGTTTGTAATATTACTTTGATTTAATATAAGTAAAGGGAATTTATTAAAATGATGTTATGTTGCAATGCTTGATGAAGTTGAAAAGATTATGATATTCATTCCACTGAATGTTACGAAACTAGTGCTCTTGTTCACTCTTAAGTATTATATGAAGATCAAAGTAGTGAGAAGATTGTAGGCATTTCCTCCTCAATTCTAGTTGGAAATGCTTTATGCTTTATTAATCCATCAAGATTTAATCCAAACAACTCTGATAGAGCAAGACAACTCTCTGGAGTATCTAAATGGCATACAACAAAAAACCAATTTAAACCAATGAAGGTTAAAATTGTAGAATCAATCCCTTCATTTAACATATACCAAAAAAATTGTTTTAGAATCAAATAAAACATAACAAAAAGTAATCCGACTACGTAAAATTTCCCAAAAAAGCTAATTGAAACCAAGGCAAGTGATGTACCTTAAGATTCTGCACAAATATGCAAGAAATTATGCCGATATAAAAAAAAATTATTGTGAATTGATGGAAATATTTATATAAAATTCATTTTTTGAAGATTTTGTAGTCATTTTGATCTTAAATGACATGTACTTTTCATTTATTGTGAATAGACTAAAGCAACAATTGTATGGGGAGTGATTTTAGTTTGACTCATCTTTCTTAAATTCTGCTTTGGTAGGGTTTCATAATATTTTTCTTGCAAATCTTGCCCATTTTTCTCATCGGCAGCGTTGAGAGCACAACACAATTTGTGTAAAATATTGAGGTAAGTCACTTGACATGTGTATACACCTAAAAATGGTAATCATATTCAATTAATTAAATATAACCTATTTGATTAATACTTCAACTACATATAAATAAGGTCTTACTTTATTTATATTATTCACTTTCCTTTTCATTCTCCAAAATCACATTCTTCTAAATAATTAAATAAACAAAATACCCTAAACATGTTTATTTAATTAACCTTCCTTAATCCTAATTAAGAATTAGAGCACATTTCTACAACTTTTTGTGTGCCACCTCATAAAGGTCACATGAAAATAAATAAGCCTAATTATTAATTAGAATTATCCTCACACACTTCCACCAATGAGAAAAAGCACATGGATTTATTCCCCCATACTTCCAACAAATGTGGAGCACATGGGTCTTTGTTTCACACACTTGGGAATCCCATACATTTGGTATGTTTCCAATTGGTCAAGGAATTCTCTCCACACACATGGCATGTTGTCCTTGGTCAATGGGACAACATCCTGATTCCTTTCATCTCCACTGTCTATTATTTATCCTTCAAATCTAGACTGTTGATAGGTACCACCTCACAAAAAGCTTGAGAAACCCTATAAATACACCCTTTTACCTTAGCATTTATCATCCACAATTTGAGTAAAGTTACTATGCAGGTTTATCTTATGAGCTTGGAGCTTTCATGGAGTCTTATACTTAATTTTCATATCATGTGTTACTTTTCATTCTCATCTTAGATTAATTAAAATTGCTTCATAGTTAAATTTTATCATCCCCATTGCATCATAGTTACATTTTAGGTTAATTTGTTTTATGTTTGCATTTGATCGTATGCATAATCATGGATAGTTCACTATAGTTTCATATCATCTCACTCATCTCCACTTTTTCATCTATCATCAACATCATCCTTTGTTTATCATTGTATTCATCATCACTTCCATCATCTTGTTTCATTTAGAAGCATACCACTAATCCTTTCAACACATATTTTCACATAGAAATCATCTTAGCTTGCATATTAAGCATCAAGTCTCATTTTCAAGGTAGTCATTTTAACAAACTTTGTGCCCATAGAAATTTGAAGGCCAAACGGTTTAATAAATCCCTAGAAATAGAGGACAATGATATGTATTTGAAAGATTTGATTGTATTACGAATAGAGTAGTTTTACTTGCTTCAAATTTTGAATGTAAACCATCTCATTAAGGTTTGTCTTGACGTTAGATCCCTCCACATTAGACACACGCAAAAAATGGCACTCACCATGGGACCTTTGCCTCACTTGTTTCTAACTTTTTTGCAAATTTCGTGATTGCAAGTTCAAATTGGAGACTTGAGAGCCTTTTGCACCTGTTTTGAGGCAATTTTGAGCTATTTTTGGAGTTCTAGCACCTCTTGTCTATGTTTTGGCACCTCTTGCTTGAGATTTTGTGCCTCTTGCAAGTTGTTTCGAGACCATTTCCACCTGTTTCGGGACCATTCTGGTCTATTTTTAGAGTTTTGGTGCCTCTTGCTTGAGTTTTGGCACCTCTTGCAAGTTGTTCTGGGACCACTTTCACCTGTTCTGGGACCATTCTGGGTTGTTTCTATATTTTTGGTTCTTATTTCACCAAAATGGAACCCACCATTACATAGCTTATGAAATTCTACCCCATTTAAAAAAAAAATCTTTGAAAAAGACCTCTATATGACCAAGATATGACCATTTTTAAGAAACTTTCAAAAAATCAAGTCTATCTTTGTTTTGGCGCCTCTTGTCTCTGTTTTGGCACCTCTTTCCTCTGTTTTGGCGCCTCTTTCAACAAAATGTAACCCACCATTGCATAGATTATGAAATTCTACCCCATTTAAAAAAAAAAAAGCTCCAAAAAAGACCTCTATATGACCAAGATACAACCATTTTCAAGAAACTTTCAAAAAATCAAGTCTATCTCTATTTTGGCGCCTATTGTCTCTTTTTTTGCGCCTCTTGCACCAAAAAGGAACCCACCATTGCATATATTATGAAATTATACCCCATTTCAAAAAAAAGCTCCGAAAAAGACCTTCGTGCGACCATTTTCAAGAAACTTTCAAAAAAATAAAGTCCATCTCTATTTTGGCACCTCTTGCCTCTGTTTTGGTGCCTCTTGTCTCTATTTTGGTGCCTCTTGCATTTTTTCACCAAATCAAAAAACTCACATTATGTGTTGTGCTTTGCAGGTTTAGCTAGATTCGTTGTCAAAGACTCAAAACATAAACTACTAACATATTGCAGGGGTTGGACGTTATTTACTTGTTTCCTTTGGTTAAGTTAGGAACATAGCTTAAGTAAAGGGATAATGAACATCATGTTTCCTTTTGGTTAAGCTAGGAACATAGCTTAATTAATAGGTTAATGAACACCATGTCTTTTGTATGTGATGAATGGTAGGCATATTCTCTCCCCTTAACTGGGTGATCCAAAAAGCCAGAGTCGTTCTTGTTCATGTGCGAGTGTAAGTGGAGCATATAGCATGGGTTCTCTCTTTATTCATGTGAAATAAAGAGTGATCGAACTACGGGTATGCTTGCTTGCTTTTGTTTATCCTAGAGGGCCTACCTTGTGGGAAAAAGTAATCACCCAAGGGAATGACCCAACCGGTAACACACTAAAGCCAAGCAACTTCCGACCAGGATATAAATGTGGATACTTGAAAAAATTTCAAGTATCATGAGGATAATTTTGACGAGATGGATCAAAAGGGACTCTCGCTACATGGATTATCCCCCACAAACAGAATGCTCGCATTAAAACCCTTGTTGTAGATTTTCCAAAATCCTTTATCTATTTTTTGATGCAGCAACGGTCGTTGCCAAGGCAACCACATTCTCGCAGTTTTTAGTAGAGGTGATCAGTTCGCCATGGGAGTTTCATGGGATCTAGAAGCTTGGTTGGCCTGAGAAGAGAGTGCACTATAAGGGGGATCCTGTGCAGCCAAGCTTTTGAATTCATCCACTAAAGATAGTGCAGTTGGGGTAAAATCCGCGTGGAATCTAAAAGAATACAGTCTTACATAGCCTTAGGAGTGTATATTTTGCTTGATGTGTCTTCAAAATGAAACTCAAACAAAACATCCTAAAAAATGTTACATTTTGAAAGTGAAAACCTTGATTCAGAACTACATTCATTGAGGGAAACAAGATCATGATTGAAAAGTCCAAGAAAATAGACCTTTGGGGGGTTAATTCAGTTGTTTTAGAGTCATTTTGGGCAAGTTTTAGAGTTTTGGAACCTCTTGTCTCTATCTTGGTACCTCTTGCAGACCCTAAAATAGTAACTTAGGTTCATCCATCTTCAGAAAATCAGTCCCTTCAGTAGTGTTCAACCTTTCCTTAGGCAAAACAGAGTCAGAATATGTGGTTTACATGATGATTTCACGAAAGGTCAAGATTAGAAAACCAAAGATCAAACCTCTTAGTCCAAAACAACATCAAAAACATTTGTCTATGCTCTACGACTTTAGAGAAAGGTTAACCTTCAATTTTTACAAGAAATCTTGTAAGAACAATCTAGAGTAATACATGGGTACTAAATTGTAAAAATCCAAGACTTTTCCAACGTTTTGAGTACCTTAATTACACCTCTTGAATCAAAACTTTGAGTCCAAGATCGTTCCTTAGATACCTTAGAAGTCTAAACGTTTCGAAACAGACCTATACAAGTGTAATTTTTCAAACTAAACCTAGATCTAAACATTTCAAGGCACACCTAAATCATCAATATCTATCACATTTTTGCTTACCTAGTTTCATCTCCGAGATTTGTCATCCTTTAATCACAAAACTATGTCATGCAATCAAATCAAACTTAGTCTAATCAATAGAATTTGTCATTATATTTGACTTAGTTGTAATCCTTGGCACTATTTCAAACTTAGATCAAAGCTTCTAGTCTAAATCATAACACTTGTATGGGTAAGTGCACCAAGATGGTTCCCAAAAATGGGGCTTAAGTGGCCACTTTTTTTCTGAAATCAGGAAATACTGACCTTGGACGTGAAATTGAGGATAGTTGCACTCAAAATTTTGAGATGGAACAAATAAAAGGATTGAAGTGCTCTGAGTCTACTTTCTAAACTACTAATTTATTTTGAAAATGGTTGAGATTAAGGGGTTCAAAAGAGGGATGTACACAATTTTTTGTTGTTTTTGTGAGAAAAACATAACATAGCAACTCTTGTACGACCCTAGCATGGTGAAATTTTGTGTAGTATTTTTAAAATTGCTATGGCCAGAAGTTAGCTAATAGTATCTAGTTGATGCACAAATTTTTTGATAATTTTTTAATGAATATTTGATTTTTTACTAATTTTCTAAGTGGGCACTTCCTAAAAACCATAATTTTGGTCGTGCTCCCCCTACAAATTTTGGAAAGTAATATATATTTTAAAATTTGTAGAATGGAGTCCAGTTTCTAAAAATGTAATTTATTTGAAATTTCGATGAACGATTAATTTATAACGGAAAAAACACCAAACACTACTTTTTGACAAAAAAAGGCATACAAACAAAATAAATTATGGATGAAAGGCTTAACATTGTCAAAAAGTGAAAAAAATTACATCGTTGGAAAGCTAAGAGAGAACCTAACATTACCCATGTGTTCGATTTTATCGATATTGAACCAGATGCAATCGTGATGGTGAGCACGAACCTGATTATGTGAAAAATTGTAGAATTTGCAAAAACACGTCTCTGGTCATTGGGAATTCCCTCCAAGCCTTAGGGTTGGTATTCCAAGGAAAATACCAAAGCGAAGGCTTGAGGATTCCCAAAGAAAAATATAACGCGAGCAGGTTATGTGTTAGTTTTCACATTTTTTGCTTGTCTGGGGAACATGTCTAGCAACACATAATGCACTCGCATTATGTCTTCCTTTAGTTAAATCCCACTTTATTGAATGTTTGTTGATATGTTTGTATGTATATGTATGTTGGTGTGTCATGTATGTATGTATGTATGCATGCTTGTATGTATGCCTATATGTATGTATGTATGCTTGTGGGAGAGAGGGTGAGAGAGGGTGGGAGTGGGAGAGAGTGTAGGAGAGGGTGGGAGAGAGAGTGGGAGAGTGTGGGAGAGAGTGAAAGAGAGTGGGAGAGTGGGAGAGGGTGATAGAGAGTGCGAGAGAGAGTGGGAGAGAGTGGGAGAGAGATTGGGAGAGAGTGTGGGAGAGTGGGAGAGTGGGAGATAGGGTGGAAGGGAGGGAGGAGAGAGTAGAAGAGAGTGGTAGATAGGGTGGAAGGGAGGGAGGAGAGAGTAGAAGAGAGTGGGAGAGAGGTGGAGAGTGTGGGAGAGGGT
>VDFB02270651.1:505735525-505787175 GCA_007258455.2 Sequoia sempervirens
GTGGGAGAGGGTGGGTTCAGGTCTCTCTTTCACTCACTCGCTCTATCTCTCTCCCCTCTACCCTTAACCCTCTCTACATCTCTCTCTCAACCCTCTCCCTCCTACCCCCTCTCCCTCTCTTAGGTCTCTCTCTCTGTCACTCCCTCTTTTTCTCTCCCCTTTACCCTTAATCGTAAACCTTAAACTCTTAACCCTTAAACCCTAAACCCTTAAATCCTCTACCCTCTACCCATGGCCCTTCCCCCCTCTATCTCTCTCAAGTCTCTCCCTCTCTCAGGTATCTCTCTCTCACTCACTCACTCCCTCTATCTCTCTCCCCTCTACCCTATAAATCTTACAAAAAACCAACTTTATTATAACGTGAGCGCGTTATGAATAAGTAGAGACATGGCCATTTTAGCAAGAATTAAGGCACTCGCGTTATAACGCGGGCAAATTTTTTATTGCACTAAAAATGGTAAAAAAACACAATATACTCATGATGTCGGCCCACATTCTACATATTCTCCTGGTTTTGCGTGTGCTCTAACAAAAAGTAGCTTTTTGGTGATTGAGTGAAGTGTGCATGCATGATTTTTAGATTCCACCACCTATTTCATGATATTTCCATCACCTTTGCATGAAATAGTAGAGTTTTCACGTTGAAAGGCATATAATGTCAATTCAAGTTTGAATTACAGTGATAACTGATATACAATTGATGTTTGGAGGGGAAAAAGCTTTTGAAAAAGTCAAATTTTTGACGAGTTTGAGGAAAGAAGTAAAGGATACATAATTGGGTAGAACTCCTCCATTTGAAACTTTGGTTTTTTAGGTATGTGAAGTCTTTGTACATTTTCTTTCATTTTATTATGGCTTGCTTTCATTTTTGTTGTTTTGCTTATTCCTTGTTGATCAATTGTTTGTTTGTCATGTTACAACCTTAGGTTGTCAATGGACATTTTAAATTACACAATTCTATACACTTTCCTATTACATTTTTAAACCACATATCTTTGAGGCATTTTGTTAAATTTAACAATTGACTTTCTTTGTTTATGCTTCCAAAGCTTTCATTGAGGTATTTTTTCAAACAATTATACAAACCAGCTGATTGCCTTGTCTATGCTACCAAATTTTCCATACATGTCTAAAAAATTGGAATATACTCCTAATGCAGTAGGGGGAGGCCTACAACATACAAACACACAACTCCAATCTACAAACAAATTTTCAATTTACAATTTCATCAGGACCTCTTCTTTCAACAAATTCACATTGTTCAAGTTTAGCATATCAAAGTCACTCAATCGGGTATAATTCCCCACACAACCTTCTCACTTCTCAGCAAACCCCCAAATCCAAAAATAGTCTTTACTTAGGTCTCAAAACAAAATATTTTCCAGGTTTTAGGACCTTGCATGCTCAAATAGGTTTCCAATAAGAAAACCCTCAATTTGCTCATAAATATCTAGGGTTTTCTATATTTCACAACTCCAAGGCCTTCCAAGCCTCACCAAAGCATCAAACAAGTTTTTCAGGGTCTTCAAAAACAAAATAAACCTTCACTAGGCCTTTAGCCTCATTAGATCTCAAAAACACCACTTTGGTTCCTCCTTTTCATGCCAAAAACTCACATTCTCAGCCTAAGATAACATCACCAGCCCTATAGACACCTTACCACTATTAAAAGAAACATGAAACTTGAAAACAACATATTACAGGCCTTTCCTCTGAATCAAAGGTCACCGCAGTAGGAGGAAAGGCTCCATCTTTAAACTAAAGTAAAACTCATACCCTACTGGTTTGTATAGGCTGATCATGAACAATGGAGTTTTTTGCTCACCAAAACAACCAAAGGAGTCTCAAAATAGATTGAAGTCCAAGTTAAGACCTACCACCACAGTGATTTATGAATTTCTAATCATGGGAGGCCTATAATGGGTCGTACACAGGAAAAAGAAACTGAAAACACAAAAAAATACTTGAAACTCCATAGTTTAGGCATTGAGTAGAGCACCAAACCCTCAAAATAAATTCATTGAACCCTTTATTCGGGCTTGTATGATGTTTTTATACATTTTCAAATTAGGAGTCCCAACTTCCTTCAATGCCCATAACCACCCTTGAACCACCAAACCTTCATTAAGCCTAAAAGTACGAGTATTAGCAATGGTTTGCTTAATAAGCTTCATTATGCAAATTTGTTGTTCTACAGACCTAGGACCATTTAGAAACCTTTATTTTACCCATTACAAAGCCTTTCAACATATCCAACAATCACCAATGCTTTCTTTGTACCAAACTGCACAAATTATCAAGTTTTCTATGCATTTAAGGGCCCAAATTAGCCCACTTTTACAAAGGGACCACCTTCAAAACTTGTCCAAATCTCCTGAAACCTTGGGGAAGCACTTTAAATCTATCAAAACTTCAAATTATAGCATTAGATTGCAGAGATTAAATCATTTACCACCCACACCATAAAACCCTCTCCCTAGGCTTATAAACCATATGTTTTATTGAAAGTAGCACTTGCCAAACACTCCAAAACTTGAAAACTATTGAAACAAACCTAATATACTCTACGCATGCTCAATCTAACATAAAATAACACTGCCCAACTTAGAAACTCAATTTCAATCACCAAAAGCTCAATTTTCTTAAGGAAAACTCAATATTTCCTCATTTGGTTTGACGCCCAATCCAAGATCATCCTCCATTCAAGTTTATCACGACCTTTTATAAAGTTTCCCTCTTAAAAAAAACTGCTTCAACTTCGAAAAATAACATTTGAAAGAGGTGACAGTTGGTCTCCCTCTTTAATAGACCTTTACAACCCTTCACTATTAGTTAATTTGACTTGACTTAGCACTTTTTGCATAGGTAAAATTATTCGTCATGTCAAAGAAACGAACTATTAAAAGGAAAAAACTAACAGATGATTAGCTCCAAGCCTTTAGAGATAAGGAGAAAAAATGAATGAGGGAATATCGTGAAAAGAAGAAATTGGGAATGATTGACAAAAACAAGCCAGTTGAAGAGGAACCTCAACCGTCAAAAAGAGAAAAGAAATTGGCAGCACAAAGGGCACGAATGCAAAAGAGTCGTGCTAGGGGAGATGCAGATACCGTAGTTGGAGACACACCCTCTACCGCAAGTGAATATGAAGGGACACCATTAAGCACAAGCGAATGTGGAGGGACATCATCTACCACAAGTGAGTATGGTTGGACACCATCCACCACATCTGAAGTTGAGAGTACATCATCACTCGAATTTGACGAAAAAGGTATTCCATCATCCCCACATGAACCTCAAGGTATGTATTCTAATCCACCCTCGGTTGAAGGTACACAATTTAGCCCACCTCAATTAAATATTGATGAAATTGCTAATGTTGAGATGTATGTACCTAAGAGAACACCACCTAGAATTTTGCGTAGAAAGTAAAAGTTTTTTATTAATATTGAAGATATTTTGTAGCACATGGAGGGTAAGATTCTAGAACGCACTTGTAGAAGATATGCTAATAATATTTGGAAAATGTTCTTTGAAAGGCTAAATGATACCGTAAGATGTCAACTATTTGTTCAAATGATGCGAGGTTTAAAGTACAAAAACATCATGAAGACTCTTGGGTTGAGAACATCGAATGCATCAAGTGAAAAAACTAGTGTGAAGAATCTAATGGATGCTTATGAGAGTGTGGGTAAGACCTCACGCTCAAATTATAGTAATGTCACCTGACGTGTCATTACATTGACTTTTGTAAGCTATCAAACAAAGAGATCTCGTCTCATTAAAAAGACAAGTGAACATATGGGAATTAGTAGAAGAACTTTAATATCAAAAGTCATTCAAAGGTGGAAAATAATTGAGGGCACTGATTCAAATGAATTATGGGCATTCTTGGGAAGACTACCACATAAAGATAAAAAAATTGTTGAAGCATTGAGAACACTAATTGAAGATTATTGGAAGAATAATACAAGGCCATCTCCAAATAAAAGGGATGTCATAAGAAGGAGAATTGGTAGTCGGAACCGTGAGCCACATCCAAAGCATTTTTTGGATACAACCCAAACCCAATTTTTTCATAAATTTCAAAATTCTTATCCTCAAATTAGTATTTCTCAAAGATTTTTTGAAATACTTAAACCTTTTTATGTCAAGATAAATCACACATGCACTACTTGTTGTTGTAGACTACATATTGAATTTGCTAACCATTATGATGTTTATCGTTCTATATGTTTAGATTTGCATACTAACGATGTTTTGTAGGATTGTGGCATAAAAGCCCCACCAAAATCTTCAAGAGAGTTCTTATCAAAAAATTTATGTCAAATAGAGGATGGCCAAATATTCTATAGGACAACATGCTTGGATGGTTCATGCGAGCGTTGTGGTGGCTTGCAACGAATGCTAGTATTCCAACATATGGAAAGTACAGATGAGGTGGGACATAAACTAGTAGATTTCAGGAAGTATAAAACAGTGGCATACGCTACAAAAGATGGGTCTCAAGGAAAAAGATGTGATTTGGTTATTGAGAAGATTCTAATGTATCAGTTTATGTCCATGTTTCGTGAGAATCTAGTGAATGAGTATGCAAAGCATACCCATAGAGCCTGATGGTTGGACACACAATTCAAGCTATGCAAGGAAACCTTTCCAATTGGAAACATAGTATCAGTGGTTGACTTTGCAGAGAACTACACTTTACAGCCACAGTGTGAGGTGTAGTCATAGTATTACAACTCCACACAGGTTTCGATATTTGTGCACATAACATTCATTCATGCAGCTAATAGTACAGAGGACCAAAGGAAGGTATTGAGGGAGTATCACTTTTATGTTAGTGATGATCGCACACATTCTCCAAATTTCGTGCAAGGTTGCTTCCAGATGTTCTATAGTGATTTGGCTCAGAGGGGCATAGCATATGGTCGGCATATAATATGGTCAGATAACTATGTAACACAGTTCAAGAACACACACATGTTCTACTAGTTGTGCAGGATGCATCTCACTATAGGTGTTCAACATGTATATGTGGAACTATTGTGAGGCTGGGCATGGAAAGGGGGAGCATGATGGTGCAGGAGCATGCATGAAAAGAGCAGTAGCATGAGAAGAGTTAAAGTATAAAGATAGTACAAAGTTGACAAATGGAAGTTCAATTGTTGAGTGGTGTAATGCTTCGATGGGTCAAGGTAATGAAGGTACGTCTTTAGTTCATAGATTTTTTTTGGTTGATGGATGATACTAACATTGCACCATATGAGGATTATTGTACACTAACAGGATCGAGTGAGCTACACTCTTTCATTAGCTCAAATGCAGGTTCATGGAGTATCGATACACGTAAGATGGCATGCTTTTGTTCTTCATGTACAATGCAAGCCTGGAATGATTGTGAGTCAGGGGAGTGGGTTGAAAAATGGTTGACAAGTTATCTTAGCACACTTCACACATATCACCCTCCGATGGCATTCAAACTAAAACAGATGGAATCATCGGTCGACTTTGACCATGTATCATATCTAGTTCAACCAGGTAATATATCTACTTGCTTAATTTTTGAAATTCCATATTGTTATCTTACTTTGTACTGTATTCATAATGTTGACTAATTTCAAGTGATTTTCTGCACATATCAATGCAGGGCATGTTTATTAGTTATTGCATATGAAGAAAACAAAGAGGGAATAGAATATTACTTGTGTTGTTGTGTTAAGGCCAAAAAGAAATTGGAAGCCCCAGTTATAGATGGAGAAAACATCGAATACCCTACAGGCTCAATTGTTGTTACTGGAACATGGCTAAGAAGGTACCCACATAAGAGTGTTAAACATTGGCTGTTTGAAGACTTTGAAATGCATCATAAGATTCTTCATTACTAGAACCTTGTTGTGGCATCCAATGTTCATTTGAGAAAATATGGGGGTAGACCTTTGAACAAGACCTTGTGAAAGGTCCATGAGTCTGACCATGAGGCAATACTTGACTCAATAAAGAGTAGAGCAGATCCGGATGGTTCATTGGATTAATTTGTAAGTATATGCACAATGGTTCTTATTAATTCATACTTGTATCCATGTTAATTTGTTTGATGCCAATGCTATCATGTCTTGTTTTACTTTCCGTATCTGTAAGTAACCCGGTAAACATTGATTGGTGCCCCCTTGTAGAAAATGTAGATGTATGAGCCATCCAAGAGAATCTCAAGCATAAAAGCAATGCAACATCCCTATTTTGATGATCTTGAAAAATCTCAATTATGATTTTCAGCCATTACAAAAGTGTGTGCAAAGCTTGGTGAGGGAATTTCAAGTTATTCATTTGAAATTAACCTTATCATGAGCACCTATGATGTAGACATTATAGGAGCATCTCAAATTTCAAGATATTCTCGATTCATGAGAGGTGTTGTGTGCAATAGGTATCTTGGAACTCACAGTGAAGATGTATGACCAGGAGTGACTAAGTTCACAGACTGCCATGCCTATCTATAAGTTCCTTCCATCTATTTTTATTTCATTTCCATTTTGGATGAGTTGTTTCTTTCTATTCTTTTACTTTGCATACATTTGTAACTAAACTAGTAAAAATTGATTGGTCTCTCCTTGCAGAAAATGTTGATTTTTGAGCCATCGAAGAGAATCTCAGCCAAAAAAGCAATGCAACATCCTTATTTTGATGATCTTGACAAATCTTAATTCTGATTTCAAGCCATTATAAAAGAGTGTGTGAAGCTTTGTGAGGGAATCTCAAGTTACTCATTTGATGTTAACCTCTAAATGAGAACCTATGATGTAGACATTATAAGAAAATATCAAATGTATGAGTGACATTGTAAAATACCTGTGAGAACAGATTACCTAAGGCATTGTAATGAGATTTGTACTTGTAATGACATTTATTGAAAAATTGAAATTCGGTGTAGGGGAACCAAGGTTATTGAACAAATTTGGTTCATGGAGTTATTTTAAGTTAGTAAATTGTGTTTTGAGTAAATTGTCAATTGGATAAGGTCATATTACATGGTCAATTGATTTATAATGTAATAAGTCATGTTAGTTACAAGCTCAACAGTTAGCATGATTGGAAAGATGTAGAATCATTTGTAAAGGATAGATTTAAAGCCTCTTGAAGGCTCAGACACAATGTAATTTTCGTGTAGGAGCACGTAGTCTCCTAGTTGCAAAATTTCACTTTTTGAAGGTTCATATGTGGTCAATAGATTAGATTAAGGTATTTTGGGTTTATTTATGCTAAATAAGGTCAATCAAGACCATTTAAGGTGTATTAGGGTGAGTTTTTGAGTCTCGGTGGTCAAATGTGCAAAAAAATGCATTCTTGCTACAAAATTGTCAATATTTGAATTTGTAGCTTTTTGAAGGAAAATCTTTGAATTTGGTTGTAAATGTGAAAGAATGAGGTCTAAGAGTTTGATATACCATTTAGAGAGCTTGGTTTTCATGGAGTTCCTTTCAAATCCTCTGCTTTTATTGTTCCTACGGTAAACTGTTTGATAGAGTTGGTGGAATTACCTTTCTTAGTAATCACTATTAGTTCAAGATTGAGATTGTTAACCATGAGAGTAGATGAGAGAGCTAATATAATGTATCAAAACATTAAGCATGTATTCTTCTAGCTAGCAGAGAAGGAGATGATTACTTTGCTTCATTTTCATTTGCATAACCATATCAAGGCATGGGAACCAAGAAGACCAAGGATGTCGAGTTTTATGTGGAGGTAATGGATTTGGTCCAAACTTTAGGAGGGGCAAGAAGGTCAATGTATGATTGTTAACCTTGAGAGAGTGTGAATTGGGCAAAAGGCATTTGATATGGCTATTATTTTGAAAGACTTCAAGCGGGATGTACTCTGCATTGACGCCATTCCTCAATCTTCACTTGATGGCATGAAGGAATGGCTAAACTCCATGGATATAAAGTATTATGAATGCAAAATGAACTTGAACTGGTTGCCAATTTATTGAAGATGGTGGTTGGGAATTTTTGAATATGGAAGCTAGTGATTCTGATTCTAATAATTCGAAAGAGTCAGAAAAAGGATATATGAGTTCCCTCTAATGTAGAAGAGGAATCAAAATCATATTTCATGTAGCCACCATCAGGAGTGTTACAAGCCAACAAGATGGAGGGAATTATTATATAAGGATAATTTTCAATGTTGCAGGTACCAGATTTAATACCAACTACAATGGCAACATCGAAATTCCCTAGCAATATTTATGTTGAGGAAATTTCCTTTAGATGCAAGGATTCAAAGCACATCAACCACATGTGGTACAAATGATTAAATCCTAGAGATGATATGTAGCAATGAAAGAGTCTGAAAAGGCAGAGAGAGCAACAATAGTGACTCAGGAGAAACTTCAACTTTCAAAAACAAAGTCAATTAGGCTGGCAGACATATGGATCGGTCCAGCATTTGGTGGAAGAGGAAGAAAGATGACTGGAACTTTGAAGGCCCACCATACTAGATTTTGGTATTCAACCATGAGAGTAGATGAGAGAGCTGATATCATGTATCAAAACATTAAGCATGCATTCTTCCATCCAGCAGAGAAGGAGATTATTACTTTGCTTCATTTTCATTTGCATAACCATATCAAGGCATGGGAACCAAAAAGACCAAGGATGTTGAGTTTTATGTGGAGGTAATGGATGTGGTCCAAAATTTAGGAGGGGAAAGAAGGTCAATGTATGATTGTTAACCTTGAGAGAGTATGACTTGGGAAAAAGGCATTTGATATGGCTATTATTTTGAAAGACTTCAAGCGGGATGTACTCCACATTGATTTCATTCCTCAATCTTCACTTGATGGCATGAAGGAATGGCTGAACTCCATGAATATAAAGTATTATGATTTAGCAAAATGAACTTGAACTATTTACCAATTTATTGAATATGGTGGTTGGGAATTTTTGAATACGGAAGCTATTGATTTTGATTCTGATAATTCAAAAGAGTTAGAACAAGGATATATGAGTTCCCTCTAATGTAGAAGAGGAATTAGGATTTCATGTAGCCACCATCAAGAGTGTTACAATCCAACAAGATGGAGGGAATTATTATATAAGGATAATTTTCAATGTTGCAGGTACTAGCTTTAATACCAAGTACAATGGCAACATTGAAATTACCTAGTAGTATTTATGTTGAGGAAATTCCCTTTAGATGCAAGGATTCAAAGCACATCAACCACATGTGGTAAAAATGATTAAATCCCAAAGATTATTTGTAGCAATGAAAGAGTCTGAAGAGGTAGAGAGAGCAACACTGGTGACTCAGGAGAAACTTCAACTTTCAAAAACAAAGTCAATTAGGTTGGAAGACATGTGGATCAGGCCAGCATTTGGTGGAAGAGGAAGAAAGATGACTGGAACTCTGGAGGCCCACCATATTAGATTTCAGTATTCAACCATGAGAGTAGATGAGAGAGCCGATAAAATGTATCAAAAAATTAAGCATGCATTCTTCCATCCAGCGGAGAAGGAGATGATTACTTTGCTTCATTTTCATTTGCATAACCATATCAAGGAATGGGAACCAAGAATACCAAGGATTCCAAGTTTTATGTGGAGGTAATAGATGTGGTCCAAACTTTAGGAGGGGCAAGAAGGTCAATGTATGATTGTTAACCTTGAGAGAGTATGACTTGGGAAAAAGTCATTTGATATGGCTATTATTTTGAAAGACTTCAAGCGAGATGTACTCCACATTGATGCCATTCCTCAATCTTCACTTGATGGCATGAAGGAATGGTTGAACTCCATGGATATAAATTATTATGAAAGCATAATGAACTTGAACTGGTTTCCAATTTATTGAAGATGGTGGTTGGGAATTTGTGAATATGGAAGCTAGTGATTCTGATTCTGATAATTCAGAAGACTCAGAACAGGGATATATGAGTTCCCTCTAATTTAGAAGAGGAATCAGAATCATATTTCATGTAGCCACCATCAAGAGTGTTACAAGCCAACAAGATGAAGGGAATTCTTATATAAGGATAATTTTCAATGTTGCAGGTATCGGCTTTAATAGTCAACTACAATGGCAACATTGAAATTCCCTAGCAGTATTTATGTTGAGGAAATTTCCTTTAGATGTAAGGATTCAAATCACATCAACAACATGTGGTACAAATGATTAAATCCCAGAGATGATTTGTAGCAATGAAAGAGTCTGAAAAGGCAGAGAGAGCAACACTAGTGACTCAAGAGAAACTTCACCTTTCAAAAACAAAGTCAATTAGGCTAGCAGACGTGTGGATCGGGCCAAAATTTGGTGGAAGAGGAAGAAAGATTACTGGAACTATGGAGGCCCACCATACTATATTTCAGTATTCAACCATGAGAGTAGATGAGAGAGCTGATATCATGTATCAAAACATTAAGCATGCATTCTTCCAGCCAACGGAGAAGGAGATGATTACTTTGCTTCATTTGCATTTGCATAACCATATCAAGGAATGGAAACCAAGAAGACCAAGGATTTCAAGTTTTATGTGGAGGTAATGGATGTGGTCCAAACTTTAGGAGGGACAAGAAGGTCAATGTATGATTGGTGCAGGAGCACCATTCAGTAGGTTTTGTTCATCAAATAAAATAAGGAGTAGAATATAGGATTTTGAGTTTTGTATTAAAATAAGGTCTATGAGATCATTATATTATGTATTTAGTCATATTTCAGTTGTATTATGTGTTTAGGAGGTTGGGTTTTTCAAAACGTGCAAAATGTTTAAAAATTGCAAAAATGTGCAAAATTTACAAACTCAAACATAGTAAAACTACAAAATTTGCATTATGGAGGGAATGTGAAGAGTCAAACTAGTTCAAAGGTTAGTTAGGAAGGTCAATTAGTTTTTAATTGGTGTGAAAGAGTTTAAAACATGGAGAACTCGAATTGAAGGTTGGATTTTGTGATTTGAAGAAGCAAAAACAATAATAACTCAGAATTTTCTAAAATTTTATGTATTTTCAGCTGTAGCAATGGATTAAATATGGCCTATATTTCAATTAGTTGATCCCAGATTTGTTGATATTTTCATATTATATGGAGTTACCTTTATTTTTAATCCATTTAGAAGGTTTTCCATAACGTTTTGTGCATTTTATCATCAATTTACTAAAATTGGCCTGAACTTGTACATTTGAAGGTTTTGAGTCAATAAAAATGGATCTTTGACCCATTCCTCTTTTTGTAGCCTCTATAACTTGAGTAAATTGTCTGAACTAACATTATTAATGTGTGGGAATGATGTGTTAGTGTTGGGGAGGTCTGAAATTGAGATGGGTGTGAAACCCATATGTGTAAAAGTGAGTTTTCTTTAAGAAAAATGGTGGTTTTGAAGAGTCAAATTATGATTTTGTGTAAACTTGTTTGAGTAATTTTTTAGGTTGTGGTTAGCTTTGGAAGTATCATTTTCAATAAACCCCTAGAGTTTAGGCTACAATAGAGGGTTTTGTGGTTTACCCATTGTACGGTGGTATAACTGAGATCTAATTGTGGATTTCGAAGTTTTGACACCTTAGAATTTTTTCCCCAAGAGTTGGTAAGGTTTGGATAAGTTTAGAGTATAGACCCTTTGATCAACCGGATCGATCCCTTAAGGGTCCAAAGGGAAAAATAGCTGCAAACTTTAGCATGAGGTTACTTGGACACCATGACACTTAGAAACTTCTCATCTGATCCTATGGGATTGTATTGGGCCCCTCTAAAATAACCTCTCTCATTTTTTGTTATATCGGAGTGGTTTTCCCGTGGTGTCCAGTTTTCAATTGATGGAAAAAGTGTCAAATGCAAGCAGTGGAAAGTTGCAAGGTGGTGCAACTTTCGTTTGCAACTTGTGTGACCAAACAGACTGTTCCAACGCGTCCGAATAGGCATGTTCATGCTAGGAATGGTCCTCTTTCGCACCCAAACACATGGAATCGCTTCGAGCTACGTTCAACTAAATCAATCCCTTAAGGGTCTAAAGGGAAAATGGTTGCAAACTTCAACATGAGGTTACTCAGATACCGTGATGCTTAGAAACTTCTCATCTGATCCTGTGGGATTGTGTTGGGTCCCTCTACAATATCCTCTCTCGGTTCTCATTATCTCAGAGTGGTTTTCCCGTGGTGTCCATTTTTTAGTTGATGGAAAAAGTGTCAAATGGAAGCAATGGAAAGTTGCAAAGTGGTGCAACTTTCATTCTGCAACTCATGTGACAAACATACTATTCCAACATGTCCAAATAGGTATTTTTACACTAGGCATGGTCCTCTTTCAAACCCAAACACGCGGAATCACTTCGAGCTAGGTTCAACCGAATCGATCCCTTAAGGGTCCAAAGGGCAAAATAGCTGCAAAGTTCAGCATGAGGTTACTCGAACACCATGATGCTTAGAAACTTCTCGTTTGATCCTATGGGATTGCGTTGGGCCCCTCTACAATAACCTCTCTTTATTTTTGTTATCTCAAAGTGGTTTTTTCGTGGTGTCCAGTTTTCAGTTGATAGAAAAAGTGTCAAATGGAAGTAGTGGAAAGTTGCAAAGTGGTGCACCTTTCGTTCTGCAACTCATGTGACCAAAAAAAATATTCCAACATGTCTAAATAGGCATTTTTATGATAGTAATGTTCCTCTTTCACACCAAAACATGCGGAATCACTATGAGCTACATTCAACCGGATCGATCCCTTAAGGGTCCAAAGAGAAAAATGGTTGCAAACTTCAACATGAGGTTACTTGAACACCATGATGCTTAGAAACTTCTCATCTAATGTCATGGAATCATGTTGGACCCCTCTACAATAACCTCTCTTGGTTTTCATTATCTCAGAGTGGTTTTCCCGTGGTGTCTAGTTTTCAGTTGATGGAAAAAGTGTCAAATGGAAGCAGTGGAAAGTTGCAAAGTGGTGCAACTTTTGTTCTGCAGCTTGTGTGACCAAATAGACTATTCCAATGCATTCAAATAGGCATTTTTATGCTATGCATGGTCCTCTTTCACACCCAAACATGCGGAATTGCTCCAAGCTACGTTCAACCGGATAGATTCCTTAAGGGTCCAAAGGGCAAAATGGTTGCAAACTTCAACATGAGGTTACTCGGACACTGTGACGTTTAGAAAATTCTCATCTAATCTCATGGGATCACGTTGGGCCCCTCTACAATAACCTCTCTTGGTTTTCATTATCTCAGAGTGGTTTTCCCGTGGTGTCTAGTTTTCAGTTGATGGAAAAAGTGTCAAATGGAAGCAGTGGAAAATTGCAAAGTGGTGCAACTTTCATTCTGCAACTCGTGTGACCAAATGAATTGTTCCAACGCGTCTGAATAGGCATGTTTACGCTAGGCATGGTCCTATTTCTCACCCAAAAATGTAGAATCGCTTTGAGCTACGTTCAACTGGATCGATCTCGTAGGGGTTTGAGTGTAGTATGTTGAAATAGGCCATTCCACCTATTGTTTAGGATGTATCCTGGTGATATTGGCCTGATGTAAGTAGGATAGGGAGTAGTAATAATAAAATAGCATTAGTAATGGCATTGGAAGAGATTACTAATGCTGCCCCTGTTGAAAATTCAAAATTGAGGCCCCTTAAAAGCAAGGCTAGAAGAGATGAAAAGAAAAAATTGCTTGAAAATAAGTTAGAATAGGTTGGAAATAGGGTGAGATTGTGGAGTTTGATGTGTTCAAAAGGTCTGCAAGGACAGGGGAGGTCAAAAGTATGTTATGGCATGACATGCCCTAGTTGGGAAAATAGGGGTTTTGAATGAAAAAGAGAGGTTTGAGGGAGTAAATGTGGGTAATGTCAACGGGCAACATAATTTGGTGGTCAATTAAGTTTGTGCAGGAAGAATGAAGAGTTTTGGAATAGGTTTTGAGGTTCAGGTTCGGGGGTTCGGTTCGCCGGTTTGGCCAAAATGTTTTGGAGGGGGGTTTAGTTCGTTGGTACAAAAAACATGTAAATATATATATATATATATATATATGTGCAACCTAGAAGCATGAATTAGGATTAGAATATCACATATCATCATATAAACAAAAAAACTACCATAAACTTGAATTTCATTTAAAACAACAAAAAAATTTCCAAAAAAAGTGTGTTTATAACCTGCAAAAAATGTGAATAAAATCATGTTGATTTTCGCATGAAACCATAGCTTGTTGCTTACTATTATGCTTTGATAGATTTTTTCCAAGCATCCATAGCTTGTTCAAAAGTACTTTTTTTATGCTTTTAGCCATAACAGCAAGGCAGTTAATTGTTTGATAAAATGCTTTGGTAGACATGTATGAAAATGTGGTAGAATAGACAAGGCAGTGAACTATTTGAAAAAATGCCTCAAAGAAATGTGGTTTCATGGTGTGGAATAGCATGACGAATGCCATATCAAGCAAATTGCTATGGATTGTCATGGCATTCCATCACCATTGAGACCACATTTTGAGGAATTTTTTCAAACGCGCCTTGTCTATGCTATTGCTTATTATTATGCTTTGATAGATTTTTTCCAAGCATCCATAGCTTGTTTGGAAGCACCTATTTTAGGCTTTTAGCCATAGCAGCAAGGAGGTAAACTATTTGATAAAATGCTTTGGTAAACATGTATGAAACATGTGGTAGCATACAAGGTAGTGAACTGTTTGAAAAAATGCCTCAAAGAAATGTGGTGTGATGGTGATGGAATGCCATGACAATCTATAGCAATTTTCTTGTCATGGCATTCCATCACCATGAGACCACATTTCTTTGAGGCATTTTTTTCAAACAATTCATTTCCTTGTCTATGCTATTGCTTACTATTATGCTATGATAGATTTTTTCCAAGCATCCACAGCTTGTTGAAAGCACCTGTTTTAGGATTTTAGCCATAGTAGCAAGGGAATGAACTGTTTGATAAAATGATTTGATAGACATGTATGAAAAATGTGTTAGCATAGACAAGGCAATGAACTCTTTGAAAAAATTCCTCAAAGAAATGAGGTCTCATGGTGATGGAACGCCATGAAAATAAAAAGCATTTGATTTTCATGGTGTTCCATCACCATGAAACCTCATTTCTTTGAGGCATTTTTTCAAAGAGTTCACTGCCTTGTCTATGATATTGCTTACTATTATGATTTTGATAGATTTTTTCCAAGCATCCATAGCTTGTTCGAAAGCACTTGTTTTAGGCTTTCAGCCATAGCAACAAGGCAATGAACTATTTGACAAAATGCTTTGGTAGACATGTATCAAAAATGTGGTAGTATAGACAAGGCAGCGAACTATTTGAAAAAATGCCTCAAAGAAATGTGGTCTCATAGAATGCTATGACAAGCAAATGCAATTGGCAACTCCTCCTAGTTATTAGTTATGCAATGTGAAGTAATTGCATAACTGCTTAGGTTGACTTTGTAAAAACTATATTGTAATTGAAATTTTGTCATCTATTAGCATCTAGTTATTAGTTATGCAATGTGAAGCAATGCTTTGAATTTGAAAGATGTGCAATGCAATGTAATAAACGATATGAATATAAACTACAAAAATCTATTTTTTATAATTTATTAGTTAAACTCTTTATTTTATTTTCTCTCTATATCTCTATGCTATGGAAATGCCCTTAATTTTTTTTTTTAAAAAAAAACTCTTGTTCTACTTTTTTAACCTTTTTTTAAATCTGATTTTTTTCCAATTTTTTCTAGACTTTTTCCCAATTTTTTCAAAAAATCTTATACTTTTGGTTTGCCGATTTTTTCCCCAAAAGATTTTTGCTGCTATGGTATAAACACATATCTTTTTGTAATATCAAGGATACTTTTTGAAACTTCCATGCATTGCTAATCTAAAAGGAAAAGTCTTTTGCCTAATCTATATGCAGCCATGCTTTTGACATTGTCAAAAAGAGCAAAACTTCCTAAATGATACAAAGGAATGGCCAAGCAGTTCTAAGTCTTCGCATGAGAGAAGAGAGATGTCGGAGAGTACATCAAGTCAGTGAGAACAAAAGTGTAATGTGTTTTAGTTTGTAGTATTCCTCTATTTCTCTACAGATGTGTGATAAATTCTTAGTTCAAATATGGACATGAAATATCGATAGAAAATATTTGTATTAACCAAATAGCCATGTACGCATACATCAATATATGTTGATATAAGTATAAAATATAGTTACAAAATAGCCATATAGGCTTACAAGAATGCCATATAGGCATACAATTTCAAATATATCCAATACAAAATATGTACAAAATTGCCATGTCTAGGCATACAACAAAGGGCTCTGGAATCAAAATTCATTTCTCTACATGCTCTAGAAATAAATTTTTTCCCTTTTTTTGGCGATCCGATGGCAATAAGTTTGTCACTTGTTTCTGCTGTGCTCAAGGAGTGCTCCTGTTACTCCTCCTAGGGTTTAGCTCTTGGTGAAGTTTTAACTGTTACAATAAGAAGTAAAGACATTAATATATAGAAATTACATTATAAAAATGATATATTTAACAAAATAATCACTTATGGCCATCTCACAATCACTCTCCACGATGGAAATATTTGCACGTCGATGCTGAGGCATGCTCAAGCCCTGTATAAACCATCCAAATAGGAATTAAACCATGGATCAATAATGGTTTTATTTTCACTAGAACTAACATCTATAACAACAGATGTAAATTGAAATTTAGTAATTTGCCTCATACCTCCCCTATCAGAGCCATCGAGGATTGTATAGTGGATGAAACACCGATATCCATTTCCCTCATAACATTTGGAGGTGTTTCCACAACCAACATGTGACAATAAAACAAAAAATTATTCAATCACAAAAAAGTTACAATAGCGATCTACGTCACATGACTTATAATGTATGAGATCTAATGAACAAAATTTTGAGTACAAGTATTAAACTATATATTTTTTATTATCATGCTTACTATTTTCCCTATCCATATCTTGTTTGAAAGGACGTGTTTTTAGGATTTACCCATAGCACGATAACTATAGTGGCATAGAGAAGGAAGTGAACTATTTGAAAAAATGCCTCAAAAGAAATGGGGTCTCGTGGTGATGGCATGCCATTACAAACAAATGCACATCATGGAATTCCATCACCATAAGACCTCATTTCTTCCAGGATTTTTTTCAAAAAGTTCATTGCCTTCTCTATGGTATTATTGCTTACTATTATGCTTTGATAGATATTTTTCCAAGCATCCATATAGTTTGTTGGAAAGCACCTATTTTAGGCTTTTAGCCATAGCAGTAACTGCAAGGAAGTGAGTAGTTTGATAAAATACTTTGGTGAACGTGTATGAAAAATGTGGTATCATAGGAAAGGTGGTAAGTAGTTTGAAGAAATTCCTCGAAGAAATTTTGTCTCATGTCATGGTGATGGAATGGAATTCCATCACCATGAGACCACATTTCTTCGAGAAATTTTTTCAAACTACTAACTGGTGCAGGAGCACCTAGGTTACTAGTTGCCTCTCATAGGAAAAATTTTGTCTAGATTGAATGCCCATTTATAAATTCATGTAAAGTTCATATAAAGACCTACTTCATTGTATTTAAGGTCCTTAGGTGGTCACAATTTTTTTTTTTTTTCCAAATGTTGCTAAAGATGGGGAAAATTGTAAAAAGGAAAAGAAGCATGGAATATTAAAAGTCACAAGGTAGTTTAGGTAGTTTCACTCGATGGGGGAGATTCAAAAGGAAGTTATCTGATTGGGAATATATATAAAAGCATGTAAAGGGCGGGCAGAAGAATAGATTTTGTATTCTTGAATCATTTTCAATAAATAAAGTTCTGTGTTCATGTTTTCACTGTGTTTCATTCTTGAATTCAGTTCTTGCACGAGCTATATATTTGTTTCTTCACTTTACGCAGGGTGTTAACAATCATCTAGTGATTTTTTGAAGAGTTACCATCAAATTTAAAAGCCAAGGTTTTTGTGGTCTGTCAGATTAACTAGTCAAGGATTTTGAGGGTCATTGAAGGCTTGAATTCACCATCCCACCAATGTAGATTTAGGAGATTGGTGGGATGGAATGTATAGAAGTTTTTTAGAATTTTTTAAGCAATTTTTGAGTGTATAGGAATAGGGAAATCAAGAAATCTCTGATTGGTTGTTGAATCATACAGGAAATACAAAGTTTCCTTCATGGAAAGCATGGTTTTAGGGTGTTGTCAATGCAAAAGCATGCATGAAGGTGGGAAGAGAGTTTCTAAAGCTTATGCAGGCTATTTCCATGGTGTTTGTGGTGGTGGCAGGATTATTTAAGGTTTGTAAGTACCTTATGCAATAAACCCTCCTTTGTAGGGCTTGATTTGTGCATATAATAGGGGTTTTTTGGAACAGTGATTTATGGAGCCTTTATGTCACTAAAAATGTTTGATTCTTCAGTTTTGTGACATGATGAATGAATTTTTTCAGTCCTTTGGTATTTTGGTGATAAACTATGAGCACTTTATTTGTAATTTAGACCTAAATTAGTAGCCCTTTCCAACGAACAATTCAAGAATTTGGTAATTTCTTTATGACAAGCTATTGAGAAATTTTGATATGTTATGATGTGTTAAAAAAGGATCTTGAATGTACATTGGGAATGTGGATATACAAAGTGAATGGAAAGGAATCACCCGATTAAGGGATATGTGACCTACAAGCAAAATGGTGGTAAGACTGTAAAAGTGTGTAATTCTGTAAATACAAAGATTTCAATGTTTATTTTGGCATAGAACCATCAATATGAAGATATCAAAGGTGTTTGAATGGTTTGGTGAAGGCCTTGATGCCAAACATGATGATTTGATATGTTGTAGCAATATGTCCCTAGGTGGAAATGGTAATTTGACTACATAGGAACTTATGAATTTGATAAATTAGTATTATGTGGATATGAACCAGGTTTGTTTCAATCAAAAGCATGATGTAAGTAATGTCTTGGAAGTTAGATGAAATGATTGAGGTGTAAATGGTTGATTGCAGTATCTTGGTCTTGAGGAACTAGTTGGTAAAAGTGAAAATTTGGTGAGTTGTTTAAGGAATTGAAAGATTCAGAGCTCTTTATCAGGTTTTTTCTTTGAATTCAGATAAATTGAAGATGACAAAGGTGTGTTAGGATCTGATGGATATAGGTTGTAACATGAAAGATTGGTTTTTGGTTATTTTTCCTAGGTAAAGCAAATTGAGTGGAAGGGTGCCTTGGTGAATGATGAAAGAGTGGATTGTTTAGTGACTCTAATTAGGTTTCTTGTGCATGGATCAGTCATTTTTGTTGATAAATAAGATGTTTGAAGCTTGAGGATGATAAGAAGAAGTATTGAAATGAGTTGGCTTGTTGTTGCCTCGTGGTTTGCAAATGAAACAATGTGATTTTTTATGAAAAGAGAAAGAAATTTTAGTTGTTTATTCAATTTGATCTTCTCTTGATTCAATTGGGTCAAATATACCCTAATGATTGAGTTTTTTGATATGATGCTTTGCATCACTAACTGCCTTGTCTATGCAATTGCTTACTATTATGGTTTCATAGATTTTTTCCAATCATCCATAGTTTGTCGTGATGGTGCACCTTTGCAAGCACATGCTTCCATGTGAAGTAATTGCATCGTGTTGCTTATGGAATTTCTAAAAAACTATATTGTACAGTTGAGATTTTGTCATCTATCAACATCTAGTTATTAGTTATGGAATTTGAAGTAATGTTTTGAGTTTGAATGATGTGTAATGCAACATAACCAACAATATGAATATAAACTACATAAATCTATTAAGTAGAATTCATTAGTTAAGTTCTCTTTATTCTATTACCTGCGTGTATGTTTGAGTAAATTTTCTAGCACTAGGAGGTGTTTGCTTGAAACCTCCAATATTAGCCTGTTCAACATCCAAAATCACATATTAAAATGCCATTTGTAAAACAATGCTATTAACATGTAATAATTTTATAATTGTTTACTAGTTACATACCCCACTGATAGGTGTACTACAGAAATAAGTAGGTGGAGGACCGGTGTATCCAATCTCAACACTGTGACCCTACAATTTTATTAAAATAATAAAACTAAATTAGTTAATCTTGCATTTTAGAATCAAAATTTAATAAATTAAATTCAATGAACATGCTGAATTTTACCTAACTATCAATGCCATATGCATGATGCAAAATGTCATCCATCCTCTCCATCCCCGTAGATGCATACAGATCCTGCATAGCAGCCTCCTGATTATCGGCGGGGTCATATGAACTAGTCGCCCCGCAAGATTGACACACATGGGTTCGAAGGCCACCACCCGAAGACTCCCCTGGATGGCATTGTACAATAGGGCTAGTATGATGGATGACACTCTGGGTCAAAGTGATGATCACCTGTAATGTCTCTATGTTGGAACTCTCCTTCGCAATGGCAAGCATAACAATGTGCTCACGAGGCGGCCTAGCGAGAGGTCGTCTTCCTTTCCACACAGGATCTGGCTGTGAACTGGGCCAATCCTGAGCCGACCCCCCACCTCTCCCTTGTAAATCCCTCATATCAAAATAATTTGGGATTTGGTTCAATACGAGCTCACTGTATAGTTTCCTAAGAAAATATTGTGGGATTTCGCAATTGTTGCACGGTGGGTAATCAAAGACCAAGTACCACCTATGATAAAAAAAAAATGGTTCCTAATCTCTTGGTGGTGGCACCAATGAATGAGAAACCTCTTCGCCTTTAGGCTAAGATTTTGATGTGTTCTAGGGTCAGTGAATAAAGAGCACAAATCACCTTTAGTAATTTTTAAATCTTTTACTTGTTTATATGATAGTTTATCTGCATAATATGCCCTAGTTGCCTGCCTCCTATCTTGCCATCCAGTTATTTGTTGGGTAACTGAATATACATTTTTTAACATCTCTTTCATTGAGTTTTCTAGGGTTATTCTTTCTGTGGTTGAAGCATTTGGATCACTCAACCTATTGATAAAATCCTCAATTTGTTTTTTTTGTTCTCAATTTCACTCCTCAAACTTTGTTGAGTGTTAGGAGGGTGTTGAGTGATTGGTGGGGGAGGATTTTGTTGTTGAGGATTTTCTTGATCTTCTTGTCAAGAGGATTTTGAGGATTTGTAGGATCATTTGCATCTTAGAAAATTAAAAAAAAAACAATCAAATCTAACCTAAAACAAACAAAATCAACTTGAAACTAAGAAATTCAAAAACAATAGCAAACAATACTTACCTCCTGCACCTTTTCCTCATTGTGGCACCATCTTTGCAAAGAAAAAGGAACTGTTGTTGATGAATTTTGTAGAATGCCTCCTCTTAGAACGTGAGTGCGAAAATGAGGGTTTTTGGCCGCGGGTAGAGCAAAAAAACAAACAATAGAAAATGAATCACTTTCACCTTTTTTTTCTTTTAAAATGACATAACGCAAGTGCGTTATAATGCGCTCATGTTATGTCATTTTCAATTTTTTTTTGGAATTGGCCACAAAAGTGTAACCCAACTTCATGCACCCACCCGTATGCTTGTCGAAACAAGATCACAAAAGAGAAGACTCAATGACAAGGAACTTGGAACACCCAACTTTGAAACAGAAAACATAGGAAGTCTGAGTAGTGAAACTTTCGATATCGAAACTCCCAACATTGAACCTCAAAATAGTGAAATCCAAACCACCATGGCTGAAATAGATGAGGATCAATTGAATACTTTAGCTCATCAAATGAAAAATATTCAACAAAAAATTTGGGATATGCAAGGGGAAACAACCACAGAAAGACATTTGTTGCCACACATCCATTCCTATCCATCTGACAGAAATATGGACATGACACCTTCTCCACCAACAACTACATCATCCAAGTTCAATGTCTTTGAATTTTTGAAAAAGTTAAATGAGAAGCCCAAATCTCAGTCCTCAAACACAAATGATATTGAAAAATCTTACCATGTCATGCATCTAGCATCATCTCCCATAAGCCAAAATAAATCTCAGGATTCTTTCACCTAAGTCAACGATTTCATACAACCACCTTCTTCTATCATATCTTCTACATCCAATGATTCATGTCAATCTCTTAGTCTAAACCATGCTATCATAGACCCCTCTGTACCTCAAGATCAAAGCATTCTTTCCACTTCATCCAATGATACCAAAATTCCACAAGTTATTCCAATCTTTGACCAAGACCGAATCTCTCAAGAATTATATGATGATCCCCTCCTCTCACTTTTCATCCACGATGAGACCCTTTCATCTCAAGAGAAAAGTATATTTCCAAGTCCTTCTTCCACCCCATCTAATGAATCCATATCATCTCATGATTCCATTGCATCCAAGGAGCATGATAATTCTTCCATCCCATCTAATGATGTCCTATCACCCGATAATCAAGATATGCTTTCTCATCAAGATCAAGATATGCTTCCATCCAAGGATATCCCTTCATTCCATGAGGATGAACTCATCCTTCTCAAGATCAAGATATTCCTTCCATACCACCACATGATGATTCCACACCTAATGAAGAGCAAGCTACTTCATCTTCTACACCTCGTGATCCTCTTCCAAGCAAGATCAAAGTACCCCATCATCTCCATGCCAAGATCCTATCACACCTATCCAAGCTATCCATGAACCCCACGCCTACAAATTGGGATCCTCCACCTTCATCCACTCCGGTTTACTTCCAACACCTATCCTTTCATTCATATCATATCCTCCCTAAAATGACCTTGCATCTTGTTTCAAAAACACATATCCCATTGGTAAAAGAATGTGTTAAAGTATTAACTACAAAGGAAAAGGATTAGGCCTTCATGAACAAGGTATCCTAGAACACCTTTTTGCTCAAGAAAACCCATATTACCATGGCCTTGGTTATACACCTAAGTTTCCTAGTCCATCAAACCTACCATCTATCTTAAGTCCTCATCCTAATCCACCAAACCTTCCATCTATCCTAGGTCCCCGTCCTAGTTCATCAAACCTTCCATCTATCCTAGGTCCATATCCTATTCCTCAAGAACAAAAAAGGCACACATCCTTGATGCCCTTTCAAAATTCTACTACCAACAACTCATCCATGATACCTCCATACCATTCATCTCCGTCCATCTCTCCTATTACTCTTGGAAGAAATTTGGGTGCCAAATGTCAAAAGCTTCCATATCAAAATTCACATGTATCAAAGGATCAACATGTCTCCTCGAAGAGGCATGCAAAATTAAAAGAAAATTTGATCCAAAATTAGAGGAAAATTTTCCAAGGCCACAAAGGCCCATCAAAGCAAAAAGAAAAATTTCCAAGGCCACAAAGGCCCATAAATCAAAAGGAAAAATATCAAAGGCCACAATTTCCCGCAAAGTAAATATCAAAGTCAAAAATCATGTGGATTCCAAAAAGTCTCATAGAAGCAATGAAATCTAAATCGACACCCAAATTTGCTAATCCAAAAGCTTCCTCCAATCTTCCATATAAAAGCCTATTACTTTCCAAATCCATTTTTCCTCCATCACTTCATCACCCTTCAAGGTGTGTGCCAATGTTGATCTTTCCATCCTTTCCATCTATCCATCAACAAACCTTTCAACCTCCTATCCATTATCCCATCATACCCTAAATTTTCCAACATTTAGGATTCCAATTTCCCATTGCCATGGTTTATTAGAGCATGTATTCGAGAGATATTTGGTTGTGAAACTTGATGCTTAAGTCCTTCCATCTCCCTATCATCCATATCCTATCTTCCATATTCCTCTTGCACTCTACACTTAGGGACAAGTTTCGTCCATCTTATCATTCATGACCATTATCCCTTTTATGCTCATTCCTTCCTTTTCCACCTTTGATCTTGAAAAAGTTAAGGATATTCTTGAACATCATATATCTTATCCTATACACTTTATCCATATCTTTTGTATCATATCCTTCACCTTATCCATATTCCATCATTCTTTCTAAATACATCCTTTCTTCCCGTCCTTGGTCTTGATGAGGAATAGGGGAAAAATACTTGGGCCTTATGTCTATATCTTATCTAGTTGATCTCAATCATCCCATTCATTATCCTTATCCTTTCATTCTTCCATTCCATATCTCCTAGCTTATCAAAATCCATGTCATCATGTCCCTTTGCAACCCTGAATCTTATCGTGCAAATCATAATTGAGCCTACCTGTAAAAAATTATCCAATCCTCGTATCTTTTGTCAATTAGTCATCAACAATCATCAATATTATCATACTTAGAGTAAATTAGTGATCCTAAGTACTTATCATCACCATGCCTTATGGAATCAATCATTCCTAGCATCTTAATCAATCAACCATTATCATCTTTTGACAAAATATATGTTGCTTGTGTGACATGTTTTGTAGTGAATCTTTCATTTTGATCTATCATTTATCCATGGTTGCATTATCTCTACTGTGGGGCATCTTGTTCCTTCAATCAGTCATATCATATCATTCATCCATCTATCTTGAGCTATGTGACTTGCTCTGCATCATTCATCTATCATGCTTCCATCTTTGCATCTGTCATGCTTCCATGTTTGCATCATAGCTTGATCCAGTGTTTGTATCATGGTATCCCCTAGAATTACTCAGCCCATTCTAAAAATTTGTTTGTCTTATCATATCACACTAGGGGCATGTCCTACATTGGATTGGATTCTTGTACATTCTCAAGGTCAGAAAATTGAATACCCAAAAACATTCAAAACATATCAAAATCCAAAAATAGGTCAAAAGGTCAAAAAGTCAAAAACGTAGTCATTGATTCAAACTATGTCGTTCCTGAGCTTTGAACATAGGAAAGCGTGATCTTTGATTATCCCCTAAGACATTTAGGTCATTCTTTTAGGTGTCTTTTATGTTCGTATTCTTGTCTTGTAAATCTTGGTCAGGTCATCAGTCGAACTACTTGGTCTCTGCATGTATAACGTAGGAAAGGATAATCTGTTGATCAGCCCCCAAGGCCCCTAGGATAGGTCTTTAGGTTAGGTCTTGGTCATCATGGTCATGTCTCACCTTGGACTGGGGGAAAAATCTTGCACTCAATAGGGGCAAATAAACTTTGAGCTTGAACCAACAGGAAAACAGTCGTCAAACTAACATTGTTACAAACAAAAAATTCAAATGGATGGTGATCTTTCTGAATGAAGGGTTTATCACGTTAAACACAAAAGTTCAAATTGTTCTAGACTTTGATTTTTGTTATCATATCTCTCCAGTCCTCGATGATGTATCAAACTAGAGGAGCTAGGAAAGAGTATGATTTTTCTTTATCTGATGTCTGTGAGTTGATCATTATTACTGTGCAAATTTTCACGAGACGTGCGCTACAAAGTATCACTGATGACATTCTGAATTTGCATAAGAAAATGATTAACTTTTAGCTGTTTATGCAAGCAATTCTTAGGTCACCTCGGTTTAATTATACTTAGATGCTTGTGTTAACTTGCACTATCAAATATCATGGAAGTAGTACTCATGTCATCATGGTCTAAATATACCATTGATGCTTGTACTCACTTTCAAAATTTTAAAGGCCCAATGATGATAAAAAAAAGACAAATTAGTTGTTATGAATTACAAATTTTGTATACATGATCTGCATGGTTAGAGTAGATTGCATTCATGTTAGTTTGCATTTGTATTTATAGGGTTTCCAAAGTTGCAACAATTTCACAACGATGTTATCTCTAACTCTAATGGATTGAGTACACTTGACATTACCAAAAACACATCATTATCATATAGAAAACACATCAGTTGCATCATCATTTGCATACATCCATCCATGCATCACATCATAATATTTGCATTAAAAAACAAAAAAACATCAAATGCATCGCATATCATTAGCATAACAAAATCCATCACATAGGCATAATTCATACAACATCATAGAATCATAACATATCAGTTGCATCATCATTTGCATCCATGACATATCATATCATCATCATATAGAACATCACATAGCATCATATAAATGGAAATCAAATGCATCCATCATAATCATAATCATCATCATCATCATATAAACATCATATAGACACAGATAATAATCATCGTTGCATATCATATATATATCAAAATAATGTCAAGTGTACAAGGATATCCAAATATCGAGAGGTACATCATCAAAAATGGTAGAAATCATATAATGTCTCAACTAAATTAGTGTATGCATTAGGTATCATTACATCATCAAGTCTCAGTACATTAATCAATCCTATACTGGGGCATACCAATCAATCAAAGAAGTCAAACCACATCATGCAATCAAATTTGAATCCGCCTGGACTAGATGCGGAAATCCTCCTATGATCATAACATATCACAAATCAACAATCTTATCAATCAATTCAACCTGGCCTATCATGAGGTTCATCAATCAAATAAACCTCACCTATCATGAGGTTCATCAATCAAATCAACCTCACCTATCATGAAGTTCATCAATCAATCCAACCTCGCCTATCATGAGGTTCATCAATCAATGCACCTTGCCTATCATGAGGTCAATCAATCAAACTATCATTGATCCTCCCCTATCATGAGGTCAATCATCAATCTATCATTCAACCTCGCTTATCGTGAGGTTCATCAATCAATTCAACCTCGCCTATCATGAGGTTCATCAATCAATGCACCTCGCCTATCATGAGGTCAATCAATCAAACTATCATTGATCCTCGCCTATAATGAGGTTAATCATCAATCTATCATTGATCCTCGCCTATCATGAGGTTCAATCAATCCAACATCTCCTATCATGAGGTTTATCAAATTAATCAGTTCTTATAAAATTTGATCATTTCCTATCATAAGGTCAATTATCATCATCCTATCATTGCATCTCACCTATCATGAGATCAATGGACATCTAATTTATCAATATCATCAATCATCATCAACACAAAGATTGAATGTGATCATCAAACATCAAACACAAGGAGGCAACATAAGGCATCAATTAATCAATTAATCAATCTAGCAGGCTCAATCAAATTTTGAGAGATAAACCATCTCTGACATCAAAATCTCAATGAATCAACGTTGGATCATCATCATAATCATCACAACACCATCACATCCTTCCAACATTACATCCCCACATTCACCGATTTATCTCTCAAGGGGGCATATATTTGTCAATACCTGAAATTCAAAAATTTGGGGCATTGTCTGAGGCATCAAAATCTTGCATCGTCTAGGGCATCAATATATTTTCTAAGTATCGACATTAAAATTTTATTTGAAGCAATGTGTAAACACATTACTTCAAAGAGGGGAAAAATGTATACACCTAAAAACGGTCACCATATTCAATTACTTAAATACAACCTATTTGATTAATACTTCAACTACATATAAATAAGGTCTTACTTTATTTATATTGTTCACTTTTCTTTTAATTCTCCAAAATCACATTCTTCTAAATAATTAAATAAACAAAATACCCTAAACGTGTTTATTTAATTAACCTTCCTTAATCCTGATTAAGAATTAGAGCACATTTCTACGACTTTTTGTGTGCCACCTCATAAAGGTCACATGAAAATAAATAAGCCTAATTATTAATTAGAATTATCCTCACATACTTCCACCAATGAGAAAAAAGCACATGGCTTTATTCCCCCACACTTCCAACAAATTTGGAGCACATGGGTCTTTGTTTCACACACTTGGGAATCCCATACATTTGGCATGCTTCCAATTGGTCAAGGGATTCTCTCCACACACATGACATGTTGTCCTTGGTTAAGGGGACAACATCCTGATTCCTTTCATCTCCACTGTCTATTATTTCTCCTTCAAATCTAGACCGTTGATAGGTGCCACCTCACAAAATGCTTGAGAAACCCTATAAATACACCCTCTTGCCTTAGAATTTATCATCCACAATTTGAGTAAAGTTACTATGTAGGTTTATCTTAGGAGCTTGGAGCTTTCATGGAGTCTTATACTTAATTTTCATATCATGTGTTACTTTGCATTCTCATCTTAGATTAATTAATTGCTTCATAGTTACATTTTATCATCCCCATTGCATCATAGTTACATTTTAGGTTAGTTTGTTTTATGTTTGCATTTGATCGTATGCATAATCATGGATAGTTCACTATAGTTTCATATCATCTCACTCATCTCCACTTGTTCATCTATCATCAACATCATCCTTTGTTTATCATTGTATTCATCATCAATTCCATCATCTCGTTTCATTTATAAGCATACCACTAATCCTTTCAACACACATTTGCACATAGAAATCATCTTAGCTTGCATATTAAGCATCAAGTCTCATTTTCTAGGTAGTCATTTTAACAACCTTTGTGCCCATAGAAATCTGAGGGCCAAACGGTTTAATAAATCCCTAGAAATAGAGGACAATGATATGTATTTGAAAGATTTGATTGTATTACGAATAGAGTAGTTTTACTTGCTTCAAACTTTGAATGTAAACCGTCTCATTAAGGTTTGTGTTGACGTTAGATCCCTCCACATTTAACACATGCACACCATGATTTCAGTGATTTTTTTTTGGAAATCTGTACAAGGCCAGATCACTTTTTGTTGTGTTTTATTTCATTCTAAAACAAATCTGTTGTTATCTGGTAAATGAAGGCATTGGTTCCGTGGTTTTATCTATGGCTATTTTCATATATAGTATTATTGTAATACCTAGTGTTAGATCCTTATTTGTTTCTTCACATGAAGATATTTTGAAATGTGAAATGAATTTTACGTTCTATATTTTAATATTCTAAACAAAATGGAGTGTACAGGGATTCTTCGCACAGTAGGAAATGGTCCCTTGTAAACCAAAGAGACACTCCCTTGTTAACCAAAGAGACACTGGCTCTACTTACAAAGTGGAGCATGGCAAAGTTGGTATTTCAAATGAAGAAATACAAGGTTGTGCTCAGACAGAGTTGGAGGCATTGGATCAACTTCTTCCTTCAGGCAGCCAATGTAGACAACCTCAACATCCTCTGCAAGCCCATCTTTAAGTTGCAAAAAGTAATGAATCCTCATCTCAAATGAAAGCCCACCCTTTGTTATCAGGCCTCCTCTGAATCCTCATCTTGTTTGGAATTTTACGAATGTTATGTGTCTTACAAGATTACAATTTTATTCTTTTCTTATGTAGCTTATCACAGCAGGGTTACAGAAAATTAGCAAGGATGGCTCTTGTTTACATGAATATAGAGGGTTTAGCACCAACAAATTTGCGCCGAGCTACTCACCCTAAGTTCAAAGACTCACCTGAAGCTAGGTCCAACAAGTTTGAATATGATCTAGACAACATTTGGCCGTCAAAGTAAATAAATGAAATGCTTAAAAAAACCAGGCCAATGTGAGACAACTAAGTTTCTTCCTTAAATTGTTGGATTCTACAACATGCTAATGATTTGGACTAAAAATGTGAATATATTAAGGTTATGGAAAATTAGAAATACCAAAGTCAAATCACATGGCACAAAGCCAACAAATCATAATGACTTCTCACATTTTAGATTTACACAACAAATTCAATGAACCTCATACTCTTTCATATGCCAAACTATATAGTAAGCTCCAACTTTAAGTCTCAAACCCTATTCTTGATGCTCTACGTTCTGTGGACCTCAAGATCCAGCGCTAGGCCACCTTGACGTCTTCAAGTATGTGATAAATGAGGCTTGAAACAGGACAGGTTAGCTGTCAGGCATTTAACCATTAAAACATCCAAACCTGAGCCTTGTAAGCATATTAATTTCCGTCCCTTAATATCAAAACCTTTTACACCTTAGAACAATTAAATACATCTATTTGAAACGGAGAAAACTTATTGCTAGTGCAGAGATTTATACGTGCCTTGAATACGTACATACTTTAAGATTTCGCCATTTGAGAACTTTTGAACTTGTATAAAGTCAACCTGTAAATTTGCAAGTGTACACATCATTAACAGACTCTTAAAAACTGGCTTCCAAATAATTTGAATTTTGCACTGAGAACTTCTAAACAGACCATGAGATGAGGAGACTTTTACAGTGTTCTAGTGCAAATTTGGATGTGTATCTAGTTACATTTACAAAGAGTCTTTCTATGGATTTTCCATTTTAAACTAATAACCCTTGTTTAATCAATTGATTGAAATACTACAACTACCCATGAACAACATTACGGTCTCATGAAATATTCAGATGGCGGAGGGGCAGAAACCGTTATTGCCTTGCAGGTGCCCAGAAGCTTTGGCTATGCTCTTTCCAGCGGGCGTACAAAATTTTCAATTTTTTTAGTGAAACTTTCTACATTTATTTCGCAGCCACGCCAGAAGATTTTGAGGCTTTTGAGCCCCCATTTACAGCTTCCACCATTTCTACATAACTTCAACCCTGATGCACAATACTACATGAATCTAGGGTTTGCAAATTTCTTTTTTAGAAAACCATAGGGTTTGAAAGAATTAAAACAAAGAACACAAGAAATATGATTTAATTGAAGAACTTACCAATTGGCGGTGAGCTAATTCCAATTTTTCTTCTTGTCAAAGATCTCCAAGTGGATTATAGATATAAAAAATATGGATAAACACAGGTTTGCGAAATCAAAAGCTTTGTGAATGCACTAATACCTACAATACATATAAGGTGTATAATTTTTTTGTTCCTACATGGGTTTCACATGCCAATGAGTGGTGCTACTACTGTCTAGGCAGTGACCTAAACAATTACCTTGCCGATATAAAACTAATGGGCCATTCAATTTCAGACATCAATACACAGAAGAAGACGCAGAGAGAAAATAAAAGAGAGTACAAGCCTTTTGATTTGTAAATTTTCATTTTTAATAAACATACTCTATAACCCTTGTCTAAGCCTTCTTTTCAGGCTGCAACATGCCAATACATTCGATTCATCTTGCCTAAAGTGTAAAATATCTAGGAAAGCAAAAAAAAGGGGGGAAAACGACCAAAAAAATGATGAACGATTGAGATTCATTTCATGGTAGTCCATCTCCACACTGCCAATCTACACTGTTCACCATGAAAACGAGTTGGAAAAGCTCAATGAGTGAACGCCTTCGGCATAATTAGGAGTTGTGGTGGTAGGAATATAACATATAAGCTAGAGTGAAAACTCTATTTTTAGAGGTGTTGAAGGAGTGAAGATTGAAGATGAGAAAGGAAAGATTGTACATGTACTTTCTATTCTTGAAGATAATACAAACTTGGGTCTCTCTTATTTGTGGAGTTTTTTCCCAAAATGATTTCTCCTTTTAATTGCTATGTTATGTGTTTATTCTTTTGTTCCATATTTCTTTATGTTGTTGATTTACTTTTTTGTAATCTCCATTTGGTTAGGCATTGGTCAAATTATATTTATAGTAGAATTCAGATTTCCATTTTATGTGTTTACTTTCATTTCTAACATTTTGAAATGTTATTTTCACTCACATGCTTGACAAAAATAGAGCTATGACCCATTGATAACCATTTTAAGCATGAAAGTAGTCATTAGATGGAAGATGGGAAGAGTGTTCAAAAGCTAGAAATGGCCCAAGTGGCAAGTGATGACAAATTCTTAGTAGAGAAAAATATCCTTTCCTATCAACAAAAAAGAAGTCAAATTCATCACTTGATTCAACATATTTGGGTGTAGGAAGATCCAATTTGTTTGTTGTAGGGTAGAGATTAGAAAAATACTTTGGATTATTTAGTTTCATGCTTTTTTCTTTATTTTATTTTTAGATTTTTAAGACACGAAAGACATGTTGGAAATGGAATTGCTACTATAGATTTTTGGGGGAAAGCTATCACAAGGAGGAGATAGACCAAGGTCGTTTTCATTCTTAGTTCTCCTTATAGATTTGTTGAGATTTACTTCAAAATTTGTCATCAAATCTAGTTACAACTAAGATTGTGCACGAGTCATGCTTTGATAGGGAATTATTGATGGCCCCCTCCAATCAATTCTTCATTTGAAAGATTGTTAAACATTATGACTTTGATCGTAAGAATTCTAAAATCCCCTCGACAAGTGAACAAAGATTGTGCACGAGTCATGCTTGATAGGGAATTATTGATGGCCCCCTCCAATCAATATTCTTCATTTGAAAGATTGTTAAACATTATGACTTTGATCGTAAGAATTCTAAAATCCCCTCGACAAGTGAACAATTGACAAATAATGTGACAAATATCCTCAACCTTAATATTTTCCTTTGACAAATTTAGTATTATTATAAAATATATATATATATTAAATATAAATTATCTTATCTTTTTAAAATTATTTATTAAAAAAATTATTTTAAATAGATAATATAATTATCGAAGTAAATGAAATAAAAATATTATTATAATACTATATCATTATATACCACTTGTTTAGGATTAAATAAAGACACAATACAAAATTAAAAAGCAATATCAGCCCCTTGTTACACATGAATCTATATACAAAACAAATTTGTTTATATTTGTAAAATTACAATCAATCATTTTTAGCCGGGCAACAAAAGCTCCTCGGCTTTAACAGAGGTATACACATTTTTTGGTATACAATAAAATATCATTTTATACTCTCTACAGATGTACTTGTTTCTCTGCTTAAGCTGCAGGAGGAGCAGGCAATACGTGTGCTGCCTTGGGCATTGAACTACGCAGAGCGTTAGCAGTGATCTGTTGCAGCTCAGATCTGCTCACCTCATCCAGCGATTCGTCGTTGTAAACCTCCCACCAATTATTAACCAATCTTTTTATGTCTTCCCTCTCCATGTTTACCTCCTTACCAGTGAACCTCCACGGTTTTGAACCCTGCACAAATCCACCAATATTCAATTTAAATTAATTATCCACAGAGATATCAAAAACCCATTATCCATCAAAATATGGCCTGATCAAAGACTTACAGCTGCACAATAGTGAACAACTTTGACAGTATCCAGGTCTACGTTCTCCGGATGACGCCATAGCATAGCCAGAACCAGATTGTACGTCAAAGGAATGGGTTTGTACTTCTTTTGAAAATACATGTTTAAGAAATCCTGCAAACAAAGATTAGTTGGTTTAGTTGGTATTAGTTCTTTAATGGTCAACTATTGTTTATAAAGATTAAAACAATGGAAACGTAGATTACCTGCTCTGCAAAGGGTGTTGGAGGTGTAGACATGAGAGTTTCCATCATGCTTTCCAAGGTTAATTTACTGGGCTCAAACACAAACATTCCGGCATTGAAGTACAGAGCAGGGCGCTCCTCCTCCAACTCAGCAGGCCACGTAACTTTGTTGGGGCACTGCTGGCAGTATCCGATCTGATATTGGGTCGTGTGACTCCATGTCTTCTCGCAGAAGCAGTCCATGACAGCATAGAAATACCCATCTGGCATGTCGAATAGGTGATCAATGTTGTCGAAGACTTGAATGTCGGCATCCAGATACACCATTTTGCTGAACTCCTCAAACTGCACAAATCCCAAACCAAGATGCCAAAAACCCACAATCTCAATTTCAATTCTGTTATACTGTAATCAATCAGGAAAACAAAACAACCTAAAACAGAAGAATCGTTTACCTCCCAGATGCGCAGTTTGGAGTAATTGAGAACATAATAGGCCATGGCGAACTGGACTTGATTCTCGGGAGGACTGATGGGCTCGATCTCTCGAACAATACAACCCTGGTTACGCAATTGCACTCTGTGGTCGTGTGGTACATCTGGTAAGACCGCCACCACCAAAGGATACAAACTCTTGACCTTTCTGAGCCCCTTGGCGAGACCCACAACGCCTTTAACGTAATCTCCTGATCCGGCCAGGAAAGTCACGTACGCTCTCTTGGAATTTCTACCGCTCAGTGCTCTCATCTTTCCGCTGAAAATCTCCGCAGAAATTTCTTTAGCCATGATCCTTCTTGCTGTTACTGATCTAATAGAAAGTAAGCAGAATTGCAAAAATACTGGAAATTTTTTGATAAATGATTGCAGTTGATTCGAAAATCTCCAAGGGCTATCTCTATGCCTTTATAGGCAACAAAGACAATGGATAAGGGCAAGGCAGCAAAGAACCATATAGTACTATTTCAACAGCAAAATAGTGCTGACGCCTGGTGCATGTACGTGTCACCGTTCTGTTCGACCGACACAATAGTTAGGCGGCGCATTTCGAAAATATCAGAGACTAGGCTAGCAGGTGCAGGAAACTTTGGCAGCAGTTCATCCATCGAAATTGCTGAGCATCCGCGGACTTTGGCAACTTTCTCGATCCACACTGAAATTGGCCCACTAAAATTGTGGGCCACGTTTATCCGTTTGGTCTGTTACACACCGATTCAACTGACCTGTTCCTGCAAAGGTAAGACATCTTTAAGTTTTGGTGGGACCATCACCATTCGAGGCTTCTTTCCTGATTCCTCACGTCTGTTTCGTAACCATAAAGTAACTTCGGTCACAGGATTGATATTGATGTTCATTATCACACAATCCTCTCCTAATAATCGTTTACCCTATTTTCTCGCGTAAGCACTGTAAGGCAAATCTTTTATTCCTGTCCCATACCAATAAAAATATCAAGATATTTCAGACGATAATGGATTAATTCTATTTTTAAAGTACGTTAAGATATTTTCGTATACGTTGACTAGAAAGGTTACTGTACAGGTCGCTTTCGTGACAGCAAATTTATTATTAAGTCACTAGTCTGACATTATTTAATGTTGTAAGAAGTTTACGTTAAATCAGATCCAGTCCACTCGTAATTAATACCTATTATGTAGTTTATTATTAATTTCATCTCCTTGTTTAGTTAATTTTATTTAATAGTTTATTGTCTAAATTATTTTAGAGTTAGATATTTTAGATATTATTTCGGTTTTTGTTTAAATATAATTTAATAAGAATGTTAAATTATGAGGTTCTAAGAATCACGAAAGATAGGTTCATGTGACTATTATTTGTAGAATATATATACAAAGTTAGATGTTTTTTAACACATCATATATTTTAGTGTATTTTTTTCATATAAATTTATTTAAAATAAAAATAAATTATTCATATGTTGTAATTTAATTATTGTGTAATGATTGAATGAATATGTTATATGGTAAAAAAGAATTAATCACTCTCTTATCCTTATGAAGAAATGATAGTTGTAGTATGCTTCTATTATATAATCCTATGCATGCCTAACATGATAAAATAGAAGGAAATATCATATTGAATGTTTATAACTATTAACATTTTTTTTAGGGCAACATAGACCTATAATATTTTTTTTAATATCTTTTGATCCAAACACATTTATGGCATAATGAAAATAAAATTTGAAAAACAAGAATTATGCAAATTACTTAAAAAATCTATATTCTTTCAAATGGTTTTATCTCATTTATTACATGTTCTTTTAAATATGATAATCATGAATAAATTTAGAAACTATCATACAATTCCATAGAGTACAAACACTAACATGTTTTGACATCAACTACTAACTCAAAAGTCACAATTACAGTTAATTCAAATGTTTGCTCAATGATGACAAAATAAAACAAACTAACTAAATGAAATGTGTATATTTATGCAAAGACTAAATAGAACTCTTATATCCATCTAATGAAATTTAAATTGGATAAAGAAATAAACATAAGCTTAAGATCTTATTGGTTTCATGTCATTTATATTATTTAAATAAAATTTATTTTAGAAAATGTAATAAATACAAGGTCAAGATTTTTTTTATATATCACAAATATGGATTTATTGCAACATGACAAGGTTCCATGTCACAATCACATTTATTTGATGATAGTCGCTTTAGATAATCTATACTATTTTCACTTTAATGTTGTTTTATTTTTTGTTTACTAAGCATTATTTTATAATTTTAATTTTTAAAAATATATATCTATTGCGTTTTAATTTTATGTACATAATTATGACATGATACTCCATGTGTTGTTGACATTTTAAAATGCTAAATTGATTACTAATAAAAATATCATATTATTGAAAACAATAATTTAAGTTTCCTTAAATTTCCTATCACCATATCCATATCACCTCCTAAGAAGACGTGCTAATTTGTACCAAAATATATTTTAAAAAATACACAATTTGATAACTATTTTTAACCTATACTTAACTGTCAAACATTTTCTTTCCTTTCAAAAATAAAAAATTCTTAATGAATAGATAAGAAGAATAGAAAAATGGTAAAGCTTATCTTCTTAAACCATTGACTGTTGACCGTTAAAGTGGTGTTCCAAACAAATTCGAATAAGTTGACATATTCTACTTGATTGGATAAATAATTCGTGCTGACGTCACGGAGCCTCTTCAATTGCGAAGGTAACGGAGACGTGGAAAAATCTTAACCAGTCAAACGATTTGAAATCTAGGGCTAGCGCTTTCGTGTTTACCTGTCAGTTCCTTAGTGGCTCGACATCGTATCTTGAAGAGAATATTCGGGATAGTTAGTTATGGTATATATCTATTTGGTGTGTGGGCCCGCTTACATAAATTCGAGACAGGGGACAATGTGAGTGAGTTGAACAACCTTGTTACGACAGTGAAATAAAGAATTGACTATTAGTACTGACCTTGTGGTTCGTTAGGAGATGTTTCCTTCTCTATTTGGATTTTATTTTATTTCAATGAGGTGGGGTCTACATATCTTTCCGCCATTTTAGTGCTTTGAATAGCTTTGCTTTCCCACTAGAAACTTCTCAAATTTAAAAACTCTTAAAGGAAAACCAAATGCTTTCAATACACTCTAAATAATTGTTTAAGATTTTAGATTGGGATTTTCTTTTATGTATAGGTTGTTTTGGGGATACTATTTTTGTTATTAATTTTCAGTCTTGTCTGTTATTGTCAATTAATTTGGTCTTCGGAAATGGCAATCGTGATAGCAAACAAATAAATAGCTTTTTCTATTGTTTGGAGTGTTCTATTTTTAAAATGGCAATTTTGTCAAATTTTTTGCCCTTTTTTCTTATTGGCCCTTGTATTTTTGCAAGGGGTTTTTTGATTTTTCATTAAAAATTAGAAAAAGAAAACTTTGACCAATGAGCAACAAAGCAAAGAAAAATTTAAGCTATTCCTAAAGTTTCAATGCAAATATTTAGGCATTAAATGCAAATTGTGCAAACTTTAAATTTTGGGGAATATTTAGGCATTAAATGCAAATTGTGTGAGCTTTAAATTTTATGGAATATTTAGGCATTAAATGCAAATTGTGCAAGCTTTAAATTTTAGGGAATATTTAGGCATTAAATGCAAATTGTGCAAGCTTTGTTGGCGGGCTGGTGGGTACTAAAAGGACTCAATGCATAGTTAATACATTAAGTGTTGGATTTTTTGTGTGTTGATTCTCCTTTGTTCAATATCGATTAATCTCTTGTGTGTTTGTTGCTATGCCTTCCTCTGAGTTTCCTTTGTGTCTTTCTTTATGCATTTGGTTAAAGGCTAGAGGAGTGGTAGCAGGAGTGAAGTATACCAATTGCTAATCTTTCCTATTGGTGAGCACTCTACCTTCTCTATATTCTCATAGGCTTGTGAAGCGCCTAGATTGTTTATCGGATATGTAGCTTGTCAGAAGTCAAAAATAGGGGAAAAAGCAATAGAGCACAAGAAACGCTAAACAAAATTAAAAGAAGCCCTTCGATTAAGCATAAAAAATTGAAGCTTCAAACATAAGGTATGTATTGTATAGGTGTTTAAATGTGAGAGAAGCTAGAGGTCAAAAGTTAGTAGTAGATGTATCTTAGCGGTAGCAGTTGGAGGCATATTTACAACTGCTAGTTGCATTTGTTCATATGTTTGAAAAGCATTTCTAAAAATTCATTTTATTTATATCTTGAAATTATGGCATTCCATGAGACCGCATTTTTGAGACATCCTATCATAGTGCATTGGGGAACATGTATTTTGTGAGAGTTGTTTGGAAATACAAAGGCATGTCCGTTGTTGAAACTTGTATACTAGAGCACCGTCTTTGACATCTGTTTGCATGGAGTTTGATTTATTTATTGAAGTAGGCTTATGAGGCCTTGCACTCTTATCACTTTTATGATTCTGAAATCCTCAAGATGTCTTGGTAGTGTACAAAGCTCTTAAATGCACTGATTGTTCCTCTTCAATTTTAATATAAACCTGAATATTGTCCAAGGTGTTTTGTAGAAATTATTTAGCATTAAATCTTGGAGAAGCTTTCTTCATGTAATTTACATTTAGTGATTCTTCTAGTATTTTGCAAATAAAAAATAACATATGGAACACATGCCCATATTCATCAAATGCTTTAAGATTCCTCAATATACATTTGCAACTGGAGAGCTATCAATGTACATCAGTTGGAGAAGCCCATTTAGAGCAGGGTATCATTATATATGATTCCTTTGAATATATTTTCCCATGGTTTTTATTGTATTTCTGAATTCTTTGCTGTTTAATTAAATGGTTATGGCAATTTCCAAAATAGTTGCTAGATAGTTTATAACTATTTCTAATTCTTTTCAAGATGGTTTCTATCAGTATGAGAGAATTTCAGGGAACCATCTTTCTAGGTTTTCTCTTACATGAAGTCATATGGATAAATCTATTAAAGTTGGCATTAATTGATGTGATGATCTTTCAATAATGCTTATGGACAATATATAATATTTTCCTTAGCTATTCCTTGTAACGTTTGAGATTATTTTGCTTTAGTATGGATTTTTGTTAATATTAATTAAAACTAGAGCTTGTAGTGAATGCCAATTGTAAAATGATGCCTTAAGTCTGCAGTTACTCATGGATTTAATACAAGTGAATTAAATTAGTTCCTAACACATGGTTTTCAACAAGCAAGGTAATACCCTTGATAAGAAATAATGTATGACCTTGACTCTCTTAAGTCTCTTGACTCTCAACATTAAAAAAACATTTGAAGGCTATGACTCGCTGACTTTGCAATCAGCCTTCTTCGAGTTCATTAAAATGCCCACTTTGTAGTTTCAAACAAATTAAATGCTAAATAATTCTCCACCAATAAAAGACTCATCCTGGCTTATAGCATAATAGTTGCATTAATATGGCAGTTAACTGCCTTACCTTGCAGTAGAATTTGTGCATACTTAACCTAGTGGAATTCTTGTTATCAACACTACAACTTATCCACCATACAAAAAGATTTTATCATTGTTAGGCCGAGGAAGTTAATATAGGGGCTGGTATTCATCCATTCCCTCATAGGCACATCTTAAATTAAAAAGTTGTTGCTTGCTTGACAAAGCCGAATAAAATCTTACAAAGTCGTTGCTTACTTGACAAAGCTGAATAAAATCTTACAATGTCATTGCTTACTTGACAATAGCAAATAATTTTTGGAAAAATCTATATATTGATTTAAGCCTTTTTTCAAATTTTGTTGGAGTTTCAGTTGTTTGTTTTTCTATTTCAAATTGGTCAGTATTTTCAATAGCTTATATTGAGCTCATAAAAATAAATATTATTTGTTTTTTAATCTCCAACACAAGAATTTTATTTTATTTTACAAAATGCAATGGCAAATTTTGGCACAATTACTTTTTCCTTCTAATTTGAATAATCATGTTAGCCCTTATAATCTTTATTAACTAGTGCAACTCTTTTCGTCAGCTGTGTTGCTATTTTTTAGGAACACATAAAAATTGTTCTCAGTTTTCTAATCAGTCCTTGTAATAGGAGAAAGCACTTCTAATTCAAGAAGGGATGGGGGATATATCAATGCAAGTTTATCCAATTTTCCAAGAACAAAGAACAAGGTGAGATTCTAGAATCAAGCTTCTCCTTTCTTTGCAAAGGCATAAAAATTGCTCAATATACTAAATGTAAAAAAAGCTATCAAAAACATAGAACTTTCATTGCTACAATGTATCTAAAAAATATGCCTTCAAAAAGTTGTAGAGCATAAAGGAGAAACTTGACTCAAGAATCTCACTTAATTAACTACCCTTGTACTAATATCACCATTTCTCTCCTAGTGCAACTAGAAGTATTTCTTTGTGTTATAAGGACTAGTTCAACAAATGAGCACAATAGATGGCATATGCTATGTAATTCTAAAACTTGAAACAGTTGAAGCCGACAAGTAGGTTACTATTGCAATCATTTCATTAGCAATTAATAGGTAATAAACAAAGGAGAATCAACACACAAAAAAAGTCCCTGCCTTCAGGCGGAGGCTTATGTTTTTGTCTAGCTATTGTCAAATAATTTGGTCTTCGAAAGCCGTGCTAGCAAACAAATAAATAGCTTTTCCTAGATTGTTTGGAGTGTTTTATTTTTAAAATGGCAATTTTTGTCAATTTTTTCTTTTTTCTAATTGGCCCCTGTATTTTTGCTAGGGGTTTTCTAATTTTTTGATTTAAAATTAGAAAAAGAAAACTTCTAAAAAATGAGAAACAAAGCAAGGAAAAATTTAAGATATTCCTAACGTTTCAATGCAAATATTTAAGCATTAAATGCAAATTGTGCAAGCTTTAAATTTTGGAAAATATTTAGGCATTAAATGCAACTTGTGCAAACTTCTTTGGTGGGCTGGTGGGTACTGAAGGACTAAATGCATAGTTAATGCATTAAATGCCATGATAGTTGAGGAGACTTTGTTGGAAGCATTGGGTTTTTGTGTGTTGATTCTCCTTTGTTCACTATCAATTAATGCCTTGTGTGTTTGTTGCTTTTCCTTCCTCTGATTTTCCTTTGTTTCTTTCTTTATGCATTTTGTTAAAGGTTGGAGGAGCAGTAGCAATAGTGGAGTATACCAATTGCTAGTTTTCCCTATTAGTGAGCACCTTGCCTTCTATATATTTCACAATTCTCTTTGCAATTGACTTAGTTCTTATTTGGTTGCTACAAATTATTTCTTGCTCTATGTGTTGCTTAAATACAATTTGAGCTCATCCCATTGGACAAATATTTTATCACTATTAGGCCAAGGAAGTTAATATAGGGGTTGGTATTCATCCATTCCCTCATAGGTGCATCTTAAATTAAAAATTTGTTGCTTGCTTGATAAAGCCAAATAAAATCTTAGAAAGTTGTTGCTTACTTGACAAAAACAAACAATTTCTGGAAAAAAAATATTTATTTAAAAATTTTTCCAAATTTTATTGGAGTTTCAAATGCACATCGAACAATTGCAATAGTAACTCGCCTATATCCCAAATATCTAAGTGATTTTTAATAACTTAAAGAAAGAAAACTTGGAGAAAGATACCAAACAACAAAAAATGAAATACTATTTCATGTTTATAAATGACATATTATATGTCATCCACTGTACTCATTAGTCTAATTTGTCCTTGTAATAGGAACCAGTACTTCCAATTGGAGCAAGACAAAGATCCACATCAATACAAGTATACTCTTGTTCAACAAGAAAGTACAAGGTCGAATTCTTCAATCATCCTTCGCCTTTCTTTCCAATGCAATAGAAATTCAACTACAAGTATATGCAACATTTACAAATCAAAGGCATATTGGAATGAAGACCATCATACTTTTCTAAAATTTCATCTCACCCAATAAATCAATTCAACTTAATACCACATATAAGCCTATATCACTAATACATTCTTCGATGCATTTTCCAATACTATATCACTTCTTTGCATTGCATCAATGGATGCAACAAAAAGATTGGCAAAGCAAATACAAAATATATGCAAGAAGACACAAAAAAGGGTAAACATGCATTTGCTCAAATTCCCAATATTAAAATAGCATTGTTCTCATTTTTTGCAAAGAAAAATGATTGAGCAACAAATTCCCAGAAAATACCAATTTCATAGACACCTTTAGAAACGAGAGAAGCCAATGCTCTTTCACTGAAGAGAAATATATGCTGAATATGAGATGATTAATGTACATAATGTCACAGTCTTATAAAGCCATGAAAAAATGCCAAACAGGTGTGCAACCACACAATACAGGAATAAAAAAACTAATTACCCTATTAAATGCAAACAATGTGCCTAAGTTAAAACTTAAGTAAATATGCATTTACTCTAACACCCCCGCCCTTAAGTGCAACTTAGGGAGAATGAATGAAGATGCAATATGGGTCACAACTACATAACCATGTTAGGTACCCATGTACAATGCAAAAAAAGAAACCTCTCGCAAGTAGAGAAAAGGAGAAAAACCCAATGGGAAAAAACCCCTCCCCAAAAGAGAGAAAAGGAAACATAGAGAATGAGATAATCAGAATAATGAGGCAATTTTAAAATTTAGAAAATTTCAAATGCTGAGAAAATGAATGATCTCACACACTTTGACGAAAAATCTCAGGAAGGATTCACAGACTGGGAGGCTCTGATACCATGATAGAGAAACAAATTCCCAGAAAATACCAATTTCACATACACCTTCAGAAATGAGAGAAGCCAATGCTCTTTCACCAAAGAGAAATGTATGTTGAATATGAGATGATTAATGTACATAATGTTATAGGCTTATTAAGCCATGAAAAAATGCCAAATAGGTGCGCAACAACCCAATACGGGAATTAAAAAACTATTTACCCTATTAAAGGCAAACTATGTGCCTAAGTTAAAACTTAAGTAAATATGCATTTACTATAACACAAAAGTCAAAAAGAGCATTTCAATCAAAGAGCTAAATGAAAAAAGAGCTAATGACACATTCTAAGGAGACGTGCTTGTTGTCTACAAGGCAACACTCGACAAAGTCAACAGAACATGAGAAGTGCTACATGCAGACTTAATAGATCTGAAAGCATAAATGAAAATCATCCTGAATGTTAGTGGAAGCCTTGTACAACAATAGGAACACAAAAAAAATGCTACAACAAGGTAAGAAAAAACTCATACAAATACTTCTTTTCTCCAATATTTTAACACTTTATCTAAAATTATATAAAACTATTTCTCTTACACTAATCATAATACTCAAATTGTAGGCACCCAAAAATACAAGAAACAAGAAAATTACATACTTGCCTGTCAACCAGCTATTTGGTCCTCCAAATAGTAGTATTCCTGGCATACTACATGTTGTCTAGCATATATTAGTGGAATTGGTATTTTATGGGTTAGAATTTTCTGGCACTATGATATTACAATTGATATCTCTATTCTTCGCATGTTACAAACATCTTAACTTTAAAGCTATTGTGCTACTATTCTACATTTTCAAAAAATACTATTTTAGAAAATTACAATTGGAGATCCAAAACAAGTGAACAGGTGGTATATTACAATAGATAATAATACAATACATAATTTAATTTTGTTTTATGTCGTCAAAGGAAAGATACTTTTGATTTTCAGCCTTTCTATGGATGCAACATCTTGTGGTTGTCAATAGATTGCTTTTGGTTTCATTAAGTATTTTACCTTCATGAAAGGTTTCCATCATTTGATTGAAATCCATAAATGCTAAGTGTTTTTCCTAGGTTTGCAAAATAAAGAAAAAATGGTTGCCATGATCATAATTCTTAGTCATGATATGTTTTGTCGATTGGCAAGTAATATGACTACTCTAATCTTAATGCAAAAGACTAAATTGTTCTCAAGTCAATTGTAAAGGTGTGACTAGGAACTGAGGACTTTTTTAATCAATTTTTTTCCTTTGAATAACCAAATATGTATGTGACTTATATTTTGTCCCTGACAACAATTTTCCCTTCTCTCCATGATGGAATGGTTCAACATCAATTTTCTTACACTTTCTTAATTTGCATTCTATAATTTTTGTTCCCAAGAGGCTAGAAATAATTAAATATTGATTTAAATTTTTAGAATACAACTAGTAGATGGTGTTTATTGATACATTCTATTTAATGTGTGCAAAGGTGAAATCAAACCTATGTCCATTTTCAAAAAGAAGACCCAAAGGAAACATATTATCTTTCCAAGGAATATCTTCAAGGACATGCACTGATAAATGTAATTGGAAAGCTTGCGATTACTAATGCATATGTTGCTACTCTCAAAAAGTTGGGTCATCACCTTGACAATATAGTAGAGCAGGTAGAGTTGCCTACTAATTTGAGATTTTAGTTTACCAGTTTTTGGAAAAACATATGATGCATTTAACTAGAGCGCATAATGACTTCAAAAGTTCATCATTTTGACACCATTTTGTAAGTGCAACCCATATTATTAATCAATAACTATTTTTTTTAAGTTTATTGCATATCTTGGACGTGATTGTTTGTTAAATCTATAAATTCCTTTACCATGGACAAATACCAAGATTTTCTTCATTGTATATGAAAATCATGGCATTAATTCTTATCTTCATTTTTCCCTTCCAAATGTACTTTTGAAGTTTCTCATTTCTTATCCAATTACTTGATCATACTTATGCCATATATTTACTACATAATCTCCATCTTAATGGTCTCATCTTAAGTAGACAATACCAGGAAACATGTAATGATAGTTAATTTATATAAAAAAATTATTCAATCATACTCAAGTTCTAAGGTAATGCAACATATTTGTTATGTGATTTGTTTTAAGTGCATTGCTAGGGAAGGACAAGAAGGCCATAGGTTAAACCTAGCATGTGATAGTGCAATTTGAAGATTGTGGTCACTTGATGATTGACCCACTTTATGCTTTCACATTCCATTTCCAATCACATAAGGCACATAAGATGGGGACGTACTTGTTGCATTTTTAAAGAATTATTTACATGAATTTCTTTTTTACTTATGAAATCAAAATACATATTTGATTGTCTTACAAAGATAGGCTATGGAGTTAAAGGCCCCACTTGAATAAAGTCCACCACCATTGGCCTACAACCCTTTCAACTTGACGTGAACACCAATCTCACCTATAAAACATTCTTCTTCATCAATAGAAACATAATTTTACACAATAGCATATTTTTAAAGATAATAACACTCAATTTAAAGACTTCTACATTTGACATAGATTGCTACCAAAGCAATTGCAATTACTCCATATGAAAAAAACTCCCTTTCCTTTATCCTTTGATATATGTCCATACCCTATTCCAAATCCCCTATTCTGGCATGTAACTAGGCAACATACTGACAAAAAGTTGTGTAATTTGGCTTTCATTGGTTTTTGGGTAATCATGTTAATCTCTCTCTATAGTTTGAACTAGCATATTTTGAGTATGCTTAATGAATTATAGTACTATACCAGTCGTTCTATATATCAATGGCCTCTTACACAATCTTCACAATGATACAAATAAAATGTATTTGGTATTTAATTTAGCCAGTTTTGTGCTGATATCATTCTATGCACCCTTGGACTCATGTCTAATGTCTTGGAGAGTTGGAATAGTTTACATTCTTCATACAAATGTCATGCATCAAAAAAGGAATGCTAGAATTCTTGGATGTAGATAAATTGTGGGTCTTGGCATGGTTGATTTATAGCAAACGTCCTAGAATGAGTAGGTAAAATGATAAAATGTCTCTTCAACATTCTGTGAGCTCTTAAGCAATGAGCTAGCAAAACTTTTATATAAATCTTGAATCTCAATCCTAAATAAATTCTTGTAATATGTTGAAAATCACATGCTTATGGTTTTAGTACATTCCCAGGGGTTCCAAACACATCTTTCAATAGGTAGTTTCTGTGGTTTGTGATGAGTTTCCAAGGATTGCATAAGAGCCTATTCAACATTGCATCCTCATTTGGTATTGTTTTCCAGCTCAGTCAGAGCTGTACAACCATCATATGTTTTTCCTTACAACAATTCTCTAGATGCATAGGCAAAAACCATGAACATTTCCTTTAGGCAGGGACTCTAGTTGCAACACAACTCTTGTTATGAGTAAAGCAAAGAAATTACATTTCCCTCATTTAATTATTATAATAGAGGAGGAATTACATTCTTTCTTTCAACTTTTCTAATCTTTTAGATTGTTGTGAGGACAAGAGGTCTAGATTTTCATTCATAATTTTTTAGAAAACTTTTCCATGATATATTTCAACCTCATTGAAAAGAGATTGAGGTGATGGAAAAGCATGATGTTACACTTTAAAATATTCATGTTAAAGACTCCACCAATATATATAGTGGCAACAAAACAATCATAGTTGAAGATGGTCACAAATTTACCTTCTTGTGCCAAAGGATTTGATATGTCTGTTTGTTTCCATTTTCCCATTGATTTTCCTCTTTGTAATTTCAATGAAATTCATGATGAATTCTTCTAGTATTGCAATATTGTGAACATGGTCATTGTTGAATAAGCTCCTACCAATTGTGGATAAAATTGTGTCTTTCATCAGTGGTATTGGAATGTTGAATAGCCTAGCAATCTACAAAGACATATCCTCCTTGTTGCATTCACATTAATTCCTTGCAAGGACAACTTTACACTTCATCTTTACTACTTTCAAAGATATTGCTACTATTTTGTATAAGCTCAACCTTGTTTGAAGTTCATTCGTGAGATTGAATATCATTTTCATTGCCATTGTTGTGAGTTTCCATGGATAACCATCACCATGATAGGTGGTCAAGTCTTCAAAGTGGAAATATATGAATGTGCTCTCAATCTCTATATCTTATGAAGATTCCCTCAAATCCTCACTTGAATTAGACACTTTGATTTCCTCCTCTTGCTCAATTCCTTAGCAAGTATATTGAATACTCTATTGGATTTAGGATAAAAATGAGTTATTGTGAGGCCCTCCAATTGCACATGTGTACACAATTTGTCAAATTTTACAAACCACCACAGCTATCACATGTTTCATCCAAACATGATTTCTTATAAGATAATTGTCCATACATTCTCTCACATAAAATGCTCGAAATAAAATCTCTTGCAAATCCATGTGGAGCTTTTATCATACACTCTTGCAAAGTCTCATTAGTAACATGGAAATCTATGCATATAATTCAAAAAACATCATAATGGTTGTAAAATGAATGTATACTCTACAACAAGAAGTTGTGCATTTGCATTTTATTTTGACATAAAATGCTTTTCTATTTTAAAATGTACCTTGAATTAATTTTCATTTGAGGACTCATCAAGCTACAAAGAGGAAAAGGTGTAGGGTATGGACTTTCATACCTTACACATATATAGCATTATAATTGCAAATGTATGTACATATATCGAAATAATGAAATACCAAAATATAATTAAATATGTGATCCACACTTTAATGGTTAAATAAATTCAATCCATGTTTGAGGAATTTGATCAATTATATCAAATTAAGATGAAAAAGAGGATGTAGCTTGAAATCTTGGATTCAATTTCTTAATTGCATGATGCTGTCTCATTTATTTTCGGCTTCACACTCAAAATTTTGAGTTTTTTGTCAACTCCCTTGGTATGATGTTCAATTCTATATCAATCTAATAGAGTTGGTACAAAATATGAAAATTTAATAATTACATGTTATCAAATTAAAATTATCATTTTAATTCTTCAAAACATGAAAATAATAGTTGATACTATCAAATTCAATCTAAAAACGTGCAATTTGAGTCTTCTACATTTATAATTTTGTCAAAATCATGAAAAGTGGTTTTCATGTCAGAGAACACATAGTTTGTAGGAGAAAATAGAGTATGTGGGTCCAGAATCACTAGATCCACATGATTTCCATTGTTTTACAAAATTTTCTTCTCCAAAAATGTGAGCACATTTTAACACACTAGCATTATGTTATAACATGAGTGTGTTACAATGCGAGTGCACTATAATTCAAGGGTATTTAGTTATTCATAAGGGATTATAGAGCACTATATTTTCTATTAAGGTGGTACTTTAAAGGTGACTTGCAATCAAGGTATGAAAGTTCTATCTAGGTGACCCACAACCAACCTACAACAATTCCACAACTCACTTAGAGCATGCCCATAATTGTGTTGGTGCTACTTGTAGAGGACATATAGGCTAATTGCAACTAAATTGTAAAGACTTGTAAGTTACCTACAACCAAACTATAAGGTAAAAGTAAAGAGATATGTGTCACACTTTTATAAATGAAATGGCCAACAAAAACACATAGTTTAAACTTAGAAGTGATATTTATGTTTTAAATTTAAAAATGATGTAAACTAATGAAATGCAAAACTCTCAATGTAGTTTATGTTTATAATTCTTTTAACTTTTTAAAAAAATGTTTGGATATATTTTCTCATAAATATTAAGAGAAAAATTTGAAGTGTTAAAAATTTCAAAAACAAGTGCGGTTGATGGGATGAAGCAAAAAAAAAGAGATTTTTTTTTCTCATGTTTTTCTCCACATAGATTAATTGAAGATACAATGCATGGAAAAAATAATATTTTTCTATGGATATTTAGTTTTTCATAATTTTTTAAGTTGAACTTTATCAAACCATCATTGTTTTCATCACATGCCAACATTCATTTAAAGAAAATTATGTTTTTTTTTTTAAAGTTATACCATTTTGGATAGGATTATCTCCTCTAGTGCAACATATATATTTTTTAATTTAAAAAATAGTTTAATTTTTTTAATTTTAAAAAATAGTTTAAATTTTTAATTTTAAAAATATTTTTAAGTTTTAATTTAAAAAATATTTATCTTTTTAATTTTTAAAAATTTTAATACTTTTTAATTTTAAAATATTTTAATACTTTTAATTTTAAAATATTTAATATTTTTAATTTTTAAAATATTAAAATATTTTAAAATATTTTTTAATTTTAAAATATTTTAAATATTTTTTAATTTTAAAATATTTTAATATTTTTTAATTTCTAATCAACTTTATGTTTGATTATAAAAACCTACTTACAATAAATTTAAATGTCATAATAAAAGTAATCAAAATATCAAAAAAATTGGATTAGATAGACTCCAAGCTCTACAAAATGATATTTTCATATTTTCATGAAAGTACCCCTAGTTAGAGAAGTTTAGAGTTGAAGTTGATTTTTTCCCCAAAAAATGGGTTAAGCTACCACATAAGTAGACACAGATAATTTTAGATGAAAAGGTTTCAACTAAAACCCTCTAGACCAAAACGGTTTCATTTGAAACCTTACATATAAATCCAATCATGATTCAACCTTTTAATGAAAAAAACCTTTTTATAGTTGCAAGGGAAACCAATTCACCTAAAACTATATGTGCCATGTAGATGATATGTGGTTTTGGGTGAACTGTTTCACCAAAAATTATTTATGGCAAAACATTTTCGCTAGAAAATATTTCATTGATTGAAAGTGTCACATAGCTCTATGCTTTTACCCTATAGAGGAAATTTGTAGGTCATATGTAGCACTTAGTGGATATTTTAAAATATATGGATTTAAATTAGATAGGAGATGTTAAAAATAAAAGGCCAATTAGTAGCTATAGGGTAAGTGCAAAAAGATGGGTCACAAAAAGGGGGCTTAAGTGGCCACTTTTTTCCCTAAAATTAGGAAATATTGACCTTGAACATGAAATTGAGGATAGTTACACTCAAAATTTTGAGATGCAACAAAAACAAGGATCATAGTGCTCTGAGTCTACTTTCTAAACTACTAATTTATTTTGAAAATGGTGAGATTAAGGTGTTCAAAAGAGCAACGTACAAAAATTAGTGTTGTTTTTGTCAGAAAAACATAACATAGCAACACACGGTAAATATTTTATAGTATTTTTAAAATCGCTATGGTGAGAAATTAGCTAATAGTATGTAGTTGATGCACAATTTTTTTGATAATTTTTTAATGAATATTTGATTTTTTACTAATTTTCTAAGTGGAAACTTCCTGAAAAATAAAATTTTGGCCATGCTAACCCTACAAAATTTGGAAACTAATTGAATTATTTTAAAATAAATAATTTTTTTAGAATGGAGTCTAGTTTCTAAAAATGTAATTTATTTGAAATTTTGATGAACGGTTAATTTATAATGAAAAAAACACCAAACACTACTTTTTACCAAAAAAGAGACACACAAATAAAAGAAATTATAGATCAAAGGCTTAACATTGTCAAATAGTGAAAAAAATTACATTGTTGGATAGCTAAGAGAGAGCCTAACATTACCCAAGTGTTCAATTTTTTTGACATTGAAACACGTGCAATCCTGACAGTGAGCACAAATTTGATTATTCGAAATACTGTAGAATTTGCAAAAACACGTCTCTGGTTGTTGGGAAGGCCCTCCAAGCCTTTGGGTTGGTATTCCAAGGCAAATACCAAGCCCAAGGCTTGGGGATTCCCAAAGCAAGATATAACGTGAGAGCATTATAATGCGCTCACATTTTGGGAATGCATTGACAAAACGCAAGCGCATTATAACACACTCACATTTTGTGAATGCATTGACAAAACGTGAGCGCGTTATAACACGCTCACATTTTGTGAATGCATTGACAAAAAATGAGTGTGTTATAACTCACTCACGTTTTGGTCTACATTGATTTTAGTTTTCTTTCTTTTTTTTCTTTCTTCTTTCTTATACTTTAAGTTACATTTCATGTATATAGTTTCAGGATGTTTGAGAGTGGTTTCGGATCTCTAAGAGCTATAATGCAAATTCTAGTTTTTGGATTCAAATCTCACAAATTTTAGACTTAGTAAAATTTTAGTAATCAACAAGTTGTATTATTTGTCTCTCTATCTCACTCATTTTTTATCCCTTACACTCTAGACCTCTCACTATCTCTATCCCTATATCTCACTCTCTCTCCCTTGATCTCTCTCTCTCTCTCTCTCTCTCTCTCTCTCTCTCTCTCTCTCTACTTATTTATCTCTCTCTATCTCTCTATATCTCCCCTCTCTCTCTACCTACCTCTCCTTCCATCACTCCCTACCACTCTCTCTATTTCTCTCGACCTCACCTCTCTCACCTCCCTCTCTCTCCCTCCATACTCTCTCCCTCTCTTCTTCCCTATCTACTCCCTATCTCCTAATCACTCTCTCTATCTACCTCTACATCCATCACACCATATCACTCTCTCTCTACACCTCTCTATCTCACCTTTCTCTCTCTCCCCACCTGTCCCTCCCTCCCTCATTCCCTCTCTACTTCTCTCTATCTCTCCTCTCTCTACCTCTCCTTCCCTCTCTACTTATCTTTATCTCCTCTCTCTCGCTCTCTACCTACCTCTCCTTCCACCACTCTCTATTTCTCTCTATCTCACCTCTCTCTCCCTCACTACATATCCCTCCCTCTCTACTTATCTATATCTCCCCTCTCCCTCTCTACCTACCTCTCAATCCATCACAGCCTACCACTCTCTCTCTTTATTACTCTATCTCACCTCCCACTCTCTCCATCCATACCTCTCCCTTGCCTTCCCTCTCTACTCTCTACCTCCCTAATCCCTCTCTACCTACCTCTCCATCCATCACTCCCTACCACTCTCTCTACACATCTCTATCTCACTTCTCTCCCTCCCTCCCTCATTCCCACTCTACTTCTCTCTCTACCTCTCCTTCCCTATCTAATTATCTTTATCTCCCCTCTCTCTCTCACTATATGTCTCTCTCCCTACCTTTTCCCCTATCTACTCTCTATCTCTCCTCTCCTTCCCTCTACCTCTCACTCTCTCCCCTTCCTCTCTCACCCTCTTTCTCTCTCACTCTCTCCTCTCTATCTCACCAATCTCTCTTTCCCTCTCTATAAATCTCTCATTCTCTATATATCACCATTCTCTCTCTACTTATCTTTATCTCATCTATCCCTCTTTACCCATCCCTTCCTCCC
>VDFB02270651.1:505787275-505820066 GCA_007258455.2 Sequoia sempervirens
TATAGAAAAATTCCCTTTAAAGTTAATCTACAATAAGCTTCTTCCACCAATCCAAATGCAACCAAAGTTAAATTTGAAATGGATAATAAATTTGTTTGAATCCAAGTGGTTGAATTTGTGCCTTCCAATATGGAAATCCAAAGCTAAAGCTAAAACATAATTTCTAGTATGGAAGATTATCCACTATAAAATTGTTGTGAGAGAACGCCTCACCTTTCTCCCTACCCACTCCTCCAGATGTCATTTTGGTCACAAGTTAGAAACCATTAAACATGCTTTCTAGATGTGCAAGTATACCCAAAAAATTTCACAAACAACTTTGGCCTTTATCCTTGTTATATTTAACAAAAAATTAAAATGGAAATCAACACTGTTAGGGCTGCATTGTTCACAAAATATGGTTTCAGAATCTTTTAGTCAATGTATCCTTTTGTATATTTGGAAAAGCTTTGATGTAAAGCAATTTTCTCTAATGCCTTCTAATCTATGGAAGTAATTATGCATGGCTTATTCTCTAGCATTATCTTGCAGCAGTCAACACTTGTTAGATCCTTGAAAGAAAACTCAGTTACAATTCAGAGCTCAAGACACAAATAGCTCAAGTGCAGTCCCAGCTGGCATTTATTGCTAAGAACCATCATAGATCTCTACACACATCTATGAAAATTGTTATAAACGAGCAAGTTATCTATACTCTTGAAGAAAAGTGATTGTATTGTAATTTGCAAGTTGCAACTATTTTGTCACATGCAGCTGTTTCATGCTGATCTGCTTTGTTGTTGAATCTTTTTTTGGGGGCTTATTTCAAGATTCTTGTCTTGAAAATGCCTTTTTCTATATCTGTACATTTTTTTTTATTAATAATATATGCATTTTTTCAATAAAATAAATAAATAAATAAAACAGAGATCCCTATTCATATTACAAATTACAAACTACAGATTGCAAGCTTGCTCAAAAAATAGTGGCATTTCGATCCTCATCTATTTAAGCTCAATGTTAAGTTTTTCCCATTTGGCAACGGCTGATGACGAATTTTCACTTTTAGGCTACAATAGTGCTTTTATGACATGTTTTCTTCATATGTAGTAGTGATTTGAATATTTAGTGATCGTATAAGGCTTGGTATATCTATGAATGTCATTAGATTGTGCTTCGCATACAAGAAGATTGTGCGGGAGTAGACTGAAACTTGAGAATGCTTGGTTACAGAGAATCATGTTTCTGCTCTTCAGCGGTTAATGTAATTGACAAGTTGCTTTTTGGCTTTCAACAGTTTATTATCATCTGCTTTAACCATCCACACCAATGTTGGTGATTGAATATTTTCCTGTTCGATCATTATCTGGAACTAAATGGAATCAATCCACTCAAAATTCATATATAACAAATGCTCTTTTTATTTTTATTTATACACATTCTCAAACATGGCTTTATCATACTGAAACTACTAATTACAATACGATGCAGAAATGGATTCTGCTTATACATGAGGACAAGAACGTTTCGTGTCAGTAATGAAAATAGATATAAATCCCGTGAAGTGATAACAGTAACATAAACAAATTAATACATTTGGTTGCAGAAATTGAGTTCGTTTCTAGACAAAATCTTTTCTGCTCAGCAATCAGCAATCTCAGATTCTCAGGACAATAAATACATGATAACGACCTCGGTAAACTGGAAGGACTGGCATATTGACCCCTTATTAGGAGTGTTTGGGATGACTAAATAGATGGCGTCCCTTCACATTTCCTAATGATTTCTTACAAATTCCCAAAATTTGTGCTACCTTGCAACCAAGAAAGATTAAACAAGCACCAGAACTTTCAGGAACCAATACTCGTGAAATAAGAGTGAAATCTGCATTGGATGTGTAGCAGAACTGGAATAAAAGAAATTTTAAATAAATCCTCTACTGACTCTTGTCCTTCTTATTCCGTAACCTTTTAATCCGGGGCTTATCTTCCAACTTCTTATCAGAGGGCATTTCTTTTTTCTTGGTCCGGGATCTATCTTTCTTTTTCTTTCCTTGGTGCAAATCTTCAACCTAACACTTTACCATGGAGTGGATCTTCTGTCTTCTTGGTCTGGGGCATATCTTTCTTCTTCTCGCCTTGTCGCACATCTAATTCAGCCTTCATATTCTGGGTTATCTTATTCCTGTCTAACACCTTACTCAGGGCTGTAGCTTCCTTCTTTTTGGTCTGAGAAATGTTTTCCTTCTTTTTTGTCTGAGAAATGTCTTCCATCTTTTCAATATCATTGATAGCTTTGGTTTTCTTGTCTGTCCACTTCTTGAACAAGTTATGGTTGGGAGGATCCAGAGAACAAGGATGCGGGTATGTTAGAGTTTTTGGCATAGAACTTTCTAAAATGATCCTTTCTTTGGGCTCTGCAAGGCAAAGCACGGATTCCTTACATACTTCTTGTGCAGTTGCTGGAACCTGTGGCCTGAACTTTTGTAGCTTTGAATACTCTGAAATAAGATGAAACATGTAGTCATAGACATTGTCCATGTTCAACTGCTCCATGAATTTTTGGCCTCCTTTCCCAATGGCCTCTGCCTGTACCATTACAGCATATACACAAAACCATTGGTTACCTTTCTCACAAGCATTTATTAGTGAACAATAAAAAACAATCTGCAATATGTTTCTGAATCCAACCTTCTTTATGGTAAAATATGTTTGACTACAGGCACATTATTGACATTGATAGTACAAGAATTTTTTTAGTAAAAGTATAAACATGTGCCATTTGGGTGGGTTTCAGAAAAAAACTAAAATAGTGAATTGTGGAGTGTTGCATGTTATTCATCTGTGGTTTGAACATGTGAGGCAAAAAATAGCAGAATTAGCACAATGAACTAGTTAAATCCCATCATATCATCACTACAAGAATCATCTTTCTAGCAAATTATGAGCATGTTTTGCTTGGATATAATTTAAAATTGCTGGGATAATTTTTTCCCCAGAAATGAGAAGACATAGAAATGACATTTAAGAGAGGCCAAGAGAGTGCAATTGACAAAATAAAGTTATTGTTAAGCTCCAAAATTCCCAAGGAAAACCTCATGAAAGGACAAGATGAACATTCTATAAAGCCCACCATAACATCTTTATAACTATTTAATTCAACAACAAGAAATTATGTCGGATGACAAAGAATGGAAACAATGATAAGAACTGTTTGCAGGAACCCTATAACGAAAAACTGAGCTTTCAAACAAATAATTGAAAAAAAAAAGGAATATTTTAATCTAAAGAGAGATTAGGTGACCTGACATGTAATGTAAATTACATTGTCGATACTTTTATCCAGAAGTTTTAGAATTTATTCATTTGAGATTTGAGGATCTATAGAAACATATACACATGCCATCCTTGGCTAGGGCATGACCAAGAGAAATCAAGGAAAATCTCTTAATTCCATGTTCCCTAAACAAAGTAGTTTGGAGTCCCTTGAAGTGTTGGGCCATGCTTATGTTCTTTAACAAACTTCCTATGGATACAAGATATCAAGGATCGAATTTCCGCGGTGGATGTTCTTGCTAATTTTCCTGCTAAAAGGATGGTGCGAGTCTTTGAGAGTCATCTAAACCAAGTCGATGGGTGGATGGAACTCATTTTTCTGCAAGTGGATGGGGGTCGCATTTCTGCAGTGAGTAGAGGGCATTGAAAACAAGTTTTAGCTACTTCCATTAACTCCCAAGCACTGCTACAACTTGTTGGGTTCGACATGGGCATGTTTCCCAAGGATATTAAAGGCATTTTTAGGCAGGGATCTGATGAGGGATGAGGGATAAGGCACCCATACTTCATTGATTGTTTGTAGACTCCTTTTCCTGGTAGGGTGCATTTCTTGGACGTTATTTCCAATTGATTTTATGGGCATTTTTTTTATTACTTGCAATCATTTGATACAGATCATTCATTGCAAGTTGATAGCATTGGTTAAGGAATGTTTTCCATGCCCTTATCAATAAATTTGATTTGCAAAGGACAAATGTCTCTTGTACACTGAAAGAAATCGCAGATAGGGTTTCCTAGTTGGGTCCACTCTCTGACAGTTCATTGACAACTTGGTCGTGCGTTTTATCTACTCCAACCTTCATTTTCAAGAAAGGGGAGAGAAGAGAAGAAGATTTTTTACAAGAAGTAGTTGCAGAGCCATCAACAAAAGATAGTTGCAAGAAGCTATAGGTTTCAACTCCATTTTTTGGGTATAGCTTTTTATGCATTGTAATGAGTTTGGTTTCTTCCCAAGCCTATGATAACATATGTGAAATTTGTATCTTGTTTGGTTAATGGTAGAATCAACCTTACTTGAGTGTCTCCTTGAATGTTCAGTTGCATTTCTGATATATGTTGTCTAGTTTCTCAGCCAGATGTTTGTAAAATCCCTGCAATGCTATTGCATGCTATCTTTTCAACATAATAAAGTGTTGCATATGTATGCTTAAGGATAACTAAGTAGATTCATTTAATATTCTACAACCATTTACTATTTTTCTGAATATGCATGTAGAGCCCAACTTGCCTCTAAATTCAGAACAGCATAGTCTTTTGTGATATCTTGATTAGGATACCACCTAAGATTTTTGTTATCATTTGTTTGATTGGATCCAGTGACTCTGTTGCCCAATGGATGAAGGCACCAATCTATGACTAATTTTCTTCCCACAATTCTCAACACACCCTAAAACACAACAATTTGAAACTTAAACTTTTATGTTTGAGTGTTTTGCTTCCTTGTCTGAAAGTGTATAAGATCTTGAAGGGATAACCATATAGCCCATTTTCAAACACTAGTATGACAGAATTTATGTTTTAAAATGCTCAACCTCATACATTCAAACAAGCACATAAGGTATATAGTGACACCTGTATAGGGACACACTATTCACTGGGTATTGTTTGTTGTGAGGTGGTCATTCAGTTTATCAATCAGTTCATTCAGCATCTTAGGGAAAACACCCCTTGGTCTTGCAGAACCAAAAGTGAAGGAGGTCTTACCACCTCAAAGCATTGGTCCTTAACTGCCCAGCTTGAAGACAGGTTTGTGGTGATTTTCCCAAGTTTGACACCCCTTGCACCTAGAAAATTATCAAACCTTTGGGATTTGAGACTCACAGTTCAAATCACCAACACACTCAAAGCCTTCACTCTCTATTGATGATTGGCTTGTAATGTATAGGTAGAATCCATAGCAATAAGTTGTGAAATAGAAGAGTGCCTCCTCACTATCCTAGTAGAGTCTACATCTATAGAAGAATTTGCTTGATGCTTTGTACTCATTAGCATTAAAGAGAGGCTAAAAGAAAGAAGTTAGTAAATGGATCGATCTTGTGGTTGTTGAAGAGTTTTTTGTCAAGAGAAATATCTTCCAAAGGAGGCCCAAACATCTCTTGTTAGGGTAATCAAGACAGATAAGTCACCTCCAACAACACTTTGGAGACAATATCTCCCTTGAATCTCATAACAAATAGAAATCAAACAATAAAGTGCTCCTCACTTTCAACTTCATAGGGTGTACATAGTCTATGAATGTGAACCCTCTTTTGACAAAATGAAATTATTAAACCATGAGACTAATGTTGCTATAAGTATTTTGGTTGACCAATGCTTCCATCTGCAATTTTGCAAAAGGTATTAACAAAAGAGGCTAACTAAGGATAGGGTGGAGGGGATAGGACCATGTAATTTGGTCTTGAAGATACTATCCCCAAATAGGTTGATTTTTCTCCTCATAGGAACTATATGGCCTGAAGCATCTAAGGAGTATATAAAGGGTGAAGGACGATCAATAAAAATCTATGCTCCACAGGGACGCATTCCCTGCCTTTTTTGGCTCGTACCTGTACCGGGGACGAAATGGGGATGCGAGGACGGCCAGGAAACATCCCCTAGCCATCCCCTAACCGTCCAGGGGACTGTTAGCCGTCCCCTATGGCCCAACAACATCTTACTTTATTTTTTTTGTTAAAAAACAGATTTTTAAATTAAAAAAAGGGGATGGATGGGCCCACAAGGACTCCCCACCCCTTTAAACAAAACCCAAACCTACTTGACTTATCAAAACAACTAAAAGAAAAAAAACATTCTCATTTTGACATTTGCATACTTGAGGTGAAGAGCAGCAAGTGAAAGAGGAGAGAACAACAGTTGAAAGGGGAGACTAGGGCATCAAATCTACTTCATTAGAGGTAAGTTCTTCATTTTACATTTGTTTTCTGATTTTTCAATTTGTTTTCCATTTTTTCAAGTTTTTTTCAATTCTTTTTACCACGTAGGAAGGGCATTGTGAGTTTATTTTTTCCTTTATTTGAACTTGCAGCTCTCTTTTCAATTCTTAACCAAAAAAAATCATGAGCAATAGAGAGATTACTAGTAATGATAGTGAGGAGGTTGAGGTTCAAATGCATGAAAGAAGTAGACCTAGAAGTAGAACTCATAGAAGTATGGCAGCCGTTGGGGGTTCTTTAGGCAGTGGGAGTGTAGTAGGGCCAACAACTTCAAACCCATTTGAATGTCCTTCTGAAGTCCTCAAAACCTATGCAAAAGGCCCATTTAACTTGGAGTCATATTTTCTATGTTTTTGTCATTTTATAGTTGAAACTTGGAGCCTTTGGGCAATTTTTTATAATTCTTATATATGTATGTACATTTACAATGAAAGCATTTGAATTTCTTTAATTTGTTTGTCAATTCTCATGTGAAATCTCAATTCAAGTCTAATGTTATGTATTAATCTTCTACAATGTCTATGATGAATGCTTTATCAATGTTATGATATGAATATTTGAAATTTCTCTATATTTTAAAAAAATTCCTTATTTTTTATAAGTTGTCCCCCAAAAAATGGCCCAAAAGTACCCTCGTACCGAAAAGTCGTCCCACCGTACCCTACTGTCCCCATCCCCAAAACCCCATGGAGCATAGATAAAAATTAGTGTTCCACAAGGACACATCCACCACCAAAAAACCCTGCGTTTCCTAGACGGGGATGTCTCGGACACGGGGAATTGGGGGGGACGTCCCCCCACCAACCCACCACCAGCGCCACCATCCCACCACCAGTGTCACTATCTCCAAGACACCGTTAGGACTTTGAGGATGATGGGGTGTCCTCAAGACGTCTAGGGGACTCCTAGTTGTCTCCAAGATGTATAATTCTTATACATCTTTTTATAACTATTTTTTCAAGTACTATATGTACTTTAGCACCCTGCCACCCCCTCATCACCGTCCCCCTGCCGCCCCCAAACTTAGACCCCCCCTCCCCGTGTCCTCGAAATGTGTCCCCTGCCGTCCCCCAGTCCCCGTCCCCAAAACCCCGTAGAACACTGATAAAAATCCTCTATAACCAGGTTTCGCATGAATCTTGGCCAAACCCAGACCAGTCCAAATTGAATTTTGATTTAGGTTTGGGTTTGACTTGGGTGTGCCTAAGGTCTTGCCCAAGCCTTGCCTTGGGCCTCTGGATTTGGTCCAAGTAAATTCAGACATTCTTGGGCTGAATTTAGAGGCTTGTAGTAGGCCCTTGGATGAACTATGGTCATACTTAGGGAGAACCCACCTAGGAAAAGTCATTTTAATAAAAAAAAGAAAGAAAAAATCCTAACAACTTTCCTTAGTCTCAATCAAGGATGAGGGTCGTAAGGCTGCCACACAAGGTCACTTGAATGGTGCAGTGCTTTGGCATTGCTTGTGGCTCCAACAGGCCAATTGATGATGTTGATGTTCTCAATGAAGAGTTGCATGGACAAACCCAACTTTATCAAACCCAATGATACAAAATTAGTGAACCACCAAACTTGATCTAGTAACATGGTAAAAGTCCCAATAGATTGTAGTGTGTAGATAACTCTTTATACCAACACCATTTCCCACTAGATTGGGAAGGATGTGAGGCAACCTCCTACAAAGAACAAATAGCCATATAAAGATGTCTCTCTTGTCTAGAGACTGAATCACCAAGAGAACAAAGTTTGTAAAGGTAAGACATAATCTTGAAGATAGTATATAAATAAAGTCTATAACTCCAAACTTAAGCCTATACAATAACGGTATAACCTATGGAACTGTCCGATTATGCTGAGTCATTCTTCGAAGCATGAGAGTTTGAACTCTCTCAATATGAGGCCACTCAAACTCCTCCAAAAATGTTTGATCCATGTACTTAACAAAAGAGTCAAGGAGTTTGATTTTGGAAATTATATCTTGAAAAAGAATTTGAAAGCATTGCCTCTCAAGAACAGCCAATAAAGAATAACCTATATAAAATTGTGATCTCAATAGATTTCCCTTTGAAAGAGAAATCTGGCTGCACCAAAACACTTTTGGTTGTATTGGAAACCAGAACCAATTTCTTAACAAGGTTAACTATCAATTGTGATGGTCGCAAAAGTGGCCTAAGGAATCAAGTTGCTGTTGAAGATTGGTATCTCCGAAATCCATTAGGACCACATCATCCAAATATAGAAGCGGAGATGTAAAAATGTGGTCTAGGGTACATCCATCATTAGCATGTGTTTTCTCACTTAGAAACTGTTGAAGCTCATCAATGTAGATCCCAAATAATGTTGGTGGAAGTGGAGACCTTGCATAACCCCTATAATGTTATGAAAACAATCAATGAAACCAATGGATGCTCAAAAACAATCAACAACAGATTCATAGAACCTCATAACTGCCACAATAAAAGTTTGAGAAATAACAATTTCATGTAATCTTTCAAAACACAAAATCCATTGGATCTGACTCAAATGCCTTTTTTAAATCCACAAAGCAACAAGATGCCTCAGCATTAGTTTTGCTAGCTTCCCCAGTGATAGCACATAAGGTGAAGATGTCATATAACAGATTCACAGGGCCTCATAACTGCCACAATAAAAGCTTGAGAAATGAAAATCTCTTGTAATCTTTCAAGACACAAAAGCATTGGAGCTGACTCAAATGCCTTTTTTATATCCACAAAGCAACAAGATGATTCAGCATTAGTTTTGATAGTTTCCCCAGTGATAGCACATAAGGTGAAGATGTGGAGGATAATCTAGTAGTTTTTCATGAACCCGCTTGACACCTAGCTCTGCTCTCTCTTTAAAATGTCGAGATAAATACATATCAATAAGTCCGGAAAAATGTGTACAAAAAAAATGGTATGATAATTTTTTGTAACAAGAATATCTCCAGATTTGTGGACAGGATGAATCATATATTGTGACTAAGATGAAAGAAACTTGTGATAAATATCTTCATTAAGAAGATAGACAGTTGGAGTAGCTAAATTTCATTCTTGGTTTAAGAAATAAAGCACATAACCCTTCACAATCAGTAGATTTACAAGTATTTTAACTTTTGAATGCCTCTCTTTATCTTGCTTGTAGTGAAAGAATAGCAAGAAAATTGCAGATACTCATCAGGTGTATCATACACAGTGGTGAGATAGCAAGTCCACGCAAAAAGGCTATATATCAGAAGCAGGAACATTCTTTGGTAAAATGTAAATCAAACAATAAGCATCCAATTATTATTTAAAGGAAAGAAATTATAGCAACCATACTACTGATCATTAGAAAATTCATATCCAGTTAATTTCTCATTTTAGCATACTAAATGATCAAAGCTCTAGAATTAACTGATTTCAATGGAGCTAACAAGATTGCCACTATAATTCCTACAGTTTAGCTTTAGCCATTGGAATCAATTATAGAGATTCCATGGGGATGAAGTTTTTACAACCTATCTGCATGTATGCCTAACATCTATTTATAGAATGTCATTTAAGAATGTATTGATATGAGAAAGCTAAAGGAAATCCTATGTATCGAACATTACAATGGAGAAACCCATTACTAACATTGGACTGCATTTGAAGTTGATAGCAATTTTTACTTCAGAAATGAACTCACCAACTATATGTGAGTGGAAATACCTATTGACAAGAGAGTTGTTTAACAATAAAATTTGATAAGAGGAAACTGAATGATGTGTAGAAGATGGAGTTATGTGGCACACAATCTGGTTCTCCACAACTATAATTGACTCTTCTTCCTTCCTCAGTTGAAGATTTCTGCAAATGGATGATGAATTCAACAGTGCTCTCCCAATTTCCTTATAGGATAAAAAGTTTCAATTCTAAGCAAGTTTCCTCAAACCAAGGTGGCCTTTTCACAACTTCAATATAGGAATCTTTTTCTCTCATTTCAATGCCTACTATAGGTTCACTTCTTAGTTCTTAAGCAGTGAGGACACCCAAAAACTTCTAATTCAATGACTTCTATGTTTGAGTTTTATGCTATGGATTGAAAATCCATACAACTCCCACACAATCTTTCCAATATTAAAACAAAAAATCGATACAGATTATCAATTTTTTACTATAACACAGCATTAGCTCAAAACCCGACCCATGTTCTGACCAGTTCAAACTAGGTAAGGATCTCAATCTGAATAAGGGTAGGTTTCCCCAAGGTTCTTCCTGACCTGTGGATTGCCCCCACCTAAAAGTATACCTTAGAACTGGGGGAAGCTACAGGCTGGAAAGAACCTATGGCAAACCAAGCCTGTACTCAGACTGGGATCCATACCTGGTTCCAGACGGTGAGAACATGGGTCGGATTTTGAGAAAAAATTGTAACATAGTCAAAAATTGATGCCATGGGCCTGGGCAGAATCCTGAATGAACCCAAGTAGAATCCACCCTCCAAACATAAAAATATCACCTTTTTTTAATGAAAAAGGAAAAGAAAAAATCAACTCTCAAAATTGACTTGTAAATTACTAACCATTTTTATTTATCTTTAACATTTCATAGTGGACCTTGAATTATCAATTATCAAGTCATCAATTGTGTTCTGTATTCAATTTTGTATGTTTTGTTCAAATTATTATTATTAATGTTTTTATATATTTTCAATACATACTTTCATACATAGATATAGATATAGATATAGACTGTACACATGAACCCAGCTATATCAAACCTGGGGAAAAGCCCAGTGAACCACCAAACCCAAACTGGCAAGTTAGATTTTTGAAGCTCAAATCTGCATATGAAGATCCTTTTGTCATCAAAAAACTTAAAAAACATTTCATCCTCCAAGATACTTCATTCCTATGTGTTTAAGCAACTCTCATTCAACATTTGAATTCTATCTATTTGGGAACTTCATTGTCCACCCAGATTTGATTTTCTTATGGCTCGCTTTGAAAGGTATTAAGTGGTTTTTTCACCCTGCTAAAAGGGAACAAATTTGTCAATATGCATGTGCTTCGGCTATGGTTTTATGGACTAAACTTTTGACATAAATCTGCATGGCTGAGGTAGAAATATCCTAGCTGCTTGGTAAATGATCAGTATGATGGAAACCCGATGCACTCACACGCTAACCTAGTTGCATCCATCTTGCATTGTATGATTATGGTTGCATTTGCATTCTCTGAATATGTCATTTGTGTGTTATGACTGAAATTAATGGCAATGTTTATGTTTATGGTTATTATGATTTCGAAAGTTAAATTGAATGGTTGGAAAAATAAAAGATTTTATTTTAATAAATTGTATAATTTATATTTATATCTATTAATAATAATATAATAATGCTATTATTATTTATGTATATAAATAAATAAATATATAAAAAATCTTGTAATTAAAAAATATATAAATAATTTCAAATTAGTAGCATGATTATTATTGTTAAAGAAAACTAATTTAAACGTGTTATTTAATAAATAAATAGTTTCAAATAAATTGCATTATTTTGTTAAAGAAAGAAACAAATTAAATTAAATAAGTTTTATTAAAATTAAATAAAAATCAGTTAGAATTTCAAAAAATTGCATGAAATCATGCAATGGTGAATGTCCAGTTCTAAATGAAAGAACTAGAGTTGAAATTATTTTGCATGAAAAATATTAAATGATAAAAGGGAGGAGAGATCGATCTTTGGGTTTATCACGACGATCATTGGTAGAGCAGGAAAAAAAGAAATTGCATCGACCCACGGATAATTGGAGAATTGGCAGAGATTGAGACAGACCAAAATCACCGTTGTTGGAGGCGGAATCTTCATGGACTGAGTATAGAGCTGCACTCTGCATTCCCGATTATCTCAGGTTACACATCTGTCACATATATTCCAAGTATGTATATATATATCTCTTTCTTCTTCAATCCTGTCTACAAATTTATATTTAAAAATACTTGTGGCTGTTTACAAAAATCTGTAAATAGAATAATGGTATTGCCTAAGAGATAATAATTCATGTTCAGATCGCCCTATTTCATTTTCTTCTTCCAGCTTGGGTGGCTAATTAAACTTATGCTTTAAAGATTCTGCAGAGAAAATAACTATTTGAGGGGGGGCGCCTATATCATTGCAGCCTTTAAAACCATGTAAAAATCTTCAAAACAACACACAGCAAAGTGATGAAGAGTGGAACCAACCCCACACCTCCAATTAGCATAGTTAAAATCTGATTTATTTGTTTAAAAATAGTGAAAACCATAAGGATTTGGGAGGAGCCTTTATGGCTTTATCATTGCAGCATATCTAAAAAAAAATTAGAATCAACACAGAGTCGCCCATTGCATAATGTGCTTCCCTTTTAATTTTGTTTGCTGTTTTAAAACCAGTAAAAAATCAAATGTAAATGAAGGCGCCTCTCTCACACACGCCTCAATTTAGAACAGCTAATTCTGATTTTTATTTTGAATTTAAATGAATGCCATAAGGTTTAGGGGCAGCGCCTAGCTTTTGGTAGCAGATTTGAAACTTTTTAATAACTCAAAGATTTTACTTAGAATTGGCCTGTAGCTAGAATACTATATGTAATGTCCCCTAAATGGGAATGCCCTAAACTTTCCCTAATTCCTCAATTTCCAAATAAACAAATGGATTAGAGAATATCTTTCACCTAATTGAAGCCCTGCAAACAAATTAGAAACCATTTACCACAATAATACCAATCCGCAGATTATCATAATTAAACATCAATAAATTCATGACTGAATTATTAATTCAATCATAAAGCACTTTAATATCTTTGGAAGGCTCAACCATAGGAGAGCATGGGAGAAAGGACCAACAAGTACCTCTGCCAGATGACTGTTACCCCAGTCAACTGCAAACTTAATGGATGAGCAAAGTTTGGTATGTCTCACTGGCCAATAGTTTTCTCCTGGCATGAGTCCACGAGTAAAGAAATCATAATACTTGGGTGTTACAACAAGCACAGGTGAATCGCAAGACAATATGTACTTGAAACTTACAGACCATGCAAAGCCTTCTGTATAAATTTTATACCTGAGTAAAACAAAACAAAACAAAGCAAAGATTCTTTAGTAATCAAGCATACAGACAGTCATGAAGAACAGGCATAAAAATCATGCTGTAAGAAAGAAAAAGAGAATGAAAGAAATATGATAAAGACCATTAATAACCAAAGTAGATTAAATGGACTGAAACATACAGCAGGTACAATAGCAAAGGACTAGGGCAAAAGTGGCTCTAGAAACCATGCATAGGCATGCATTTGCTCCAAAGTGTAGATACTTACCTATTCCTACATTGATTTGCAAGTTTAGACTGCTTATAGCCTGCATTTGCTTCTTCAAACCAATTCTGCAAGACAGATAGATTTGTTATAACTTCACATTTGATAATCTATACAAGCTTACAGATGAGTGGAACTATTTTGCTGCATCACTGTGTGCATGTTCATCAAGAGAGGCATTTTGGTTAAAAACTTACTTGCCACAAAATTTCAGCCCCCCACTTGCTGGAATTATTACAGTCCAGCAATTTGGTACGTATGGGAGCACCCACATCAGGATTTCCTTTCCAGTAGGCTATGGGTTTTCTATCTATCCACTTCACCGCTTTGGAGCCTAGTTTAATGCTGTTGAATTCTTCTTCCCAGGGTGTCAAATTAGTTTCAGACCTGATGAAGCATACACATGTAAATGCTCAGTGACACAAATCTTAAAAAAATCCTAACTTTTAGCATTCTATTTGGGAAGTCATAACAGTAAGAATATTCCAATTGATGTAAGAACATCTCTCAAAAACGCTGTATAGATGTTATAATTAATAGGCTATAATGTAGTGTATCACCACTCTGCTGATTTGTTCCACTGTGATTTTAGGTCTGATTTTTATGTTTTGGTTTTGTATTCCGTCCTTGTGTTTGAGTTTACTTGCTAAGAATGCTAAATAAGAACTAAAGAGCATGAACATGAAGTAACTTCTAAGAAACTAATCAACTGAGATACATCAAGTAATGACTTGTTTTAGAAGCCCAATACAATTTCTTCATTATATAATAGAGTGCATACAACATATAGATTACACCAAACTTAAAGCCAAATATATCTTCTACTAAACTTTAACTTACAGCCAAACAGCACTGTGAATAGTGCTTTGCTACAGTACCCGCCCCAAGTAAATTGCTCACACAACATGAAATACAAACTTCTCCCACCGAAATCTGGATTGGAAGTCTTCTTAGGGTAAGGGCGCCCCTTTTTGAAGTAATTGCGGCCACTATAAGAAGGCGTCTTTTTTCTTTATGCTGATTGAAACCCTCATGAAATGGCGGCTGGCTGTAGGTGCAAAAATCAGCTCCAAAAACCTTCTAAAATGCGAACAGCTCCTTCGTAGAAGCAAATGGAGTCTATGGCAGCAAAATCCTTTCCAAAAGATCGCTCTAATCACTTGCAAACAGCAATATATGACTCCAAATGAAGCATGCAAATTCTGATCTGCAACTTTAGGGTGGTATTTCACACCATCAAGAAGCTTGAAAACGAAGAACAAAGCCCTACTAGGCTTACCCACTACTGAAATCAGGAAACCCTAGTTTCCCTCTTCCACAATCTCCAACCCTCAAATCTCAAGCAACAAAATAACTCAATAACATAAGGGGGTCGAACTTCTCTTCTTTCTTTTATAATTTCACATTGAAATCACTATTCATTAAAATGGCACTATTCACTTAAGTTATGTTCTCTTTTCACTTTATCAATGAATAGTAACTGAAAAATAGAAAGTGACCCCTTTAAATAATAGACACATGGTCCCAAAGCCTGAGAAAGTGAAATAAATGGTGAAGACCATAATTTTAAGCTCCAATAACATGCCAAACGCACAAATTCACCTCGTCACCATACTCTGGATATCAATACTGCAAATTCACAACCAAGTGCCCGTTCAAGTGACCCTCTACCCAAAACCATTAGCCTACGAGGATCGACATAATAGGCTAATCCACCATCTCTGATGCTCGTGAAAGAACGGGGACATTACATATAACATCTGGAAATATCATCTTCAAAATTGATGCTTCTTATCAATCTATTCATCATGGTATCAGGATTCACTTTATGCTTGCCTTTGCCTGCTGATGGCATTGAGATACACATTATAGGAATGTAAAGGTAAATTATGAAGGTGAAAGCTGGCTAATAATTTTGGAATAAATTTCTTTCTTATTCCTGGCAGGCATGTGTTTTTTACTTCTTTTTTCTTCTTTACATAATTGGATACAGCTTAATTCTATACTGCAACTGACTATATCCAGACAGTATTTACTATGGATCCCTATTCCCTATTGTTTCTGGGCTTGTTGAGGTCTGAATACATATCTGAATTGAGTTGTGCTGATTGGGCACGTTTGATAACAGAGTAACAGTTAATGTCCAAGGTGCCTTCAGATGATATCTGAAGAAGACATTTGCTGCAATTTGAATTGCTGGGGAAGTTTGAAAAGAAATTCCATCATCAACCATACGTAACCACATCAACTTGGCTGCAAGAGACGTTTTACTGGAGGAAAGCATCATATTTTCAGTTTTGACCAAGCTATTGAAATGATGTTATGACTTCTCCAAAAATTATGAGAACCTTTTATACTTAATTTTGACTACATGTTTAATTTAATGCAAATCAATCGGTATTATACTCCTGGGTTTGACTTTGACTGAAAGTGATTGCCAAGAGCTTGGAAGGGATGAAACAATTGCCTGTGATATGTGGAAGAACCATGTTACTTGGATATCTATTGCCCACAAATAAATGGAAGATATATGATAAGTCAGGAGGATCTCAGTTGCTGCACAAAGGCTTCTTGTTGTGCAAGAGGATCTTAGTTGCTGTACAAGAGCATAGTCATTGTGCAATTCGATGTCTTTGTTGTGTAAGTATTTCTATTGACTGTGCAAGCAGTCTTTGTGCTAGAATGAAATAGAGGAATGTGAAAAGGGTGGCTTTGTTCCTTTGTGGTGGTTGTTTGACTTCATAATGGGTTGTGTTTGTTGTTTTCTTTCGTTGGGTGGCATTAAGGTAGTGAACATCATTCTTGGTGTGCTGTTTCTTCCTTCAAAGCTGCAAGATTTCACCTCACCATGGAGCTGTGGCAGTTTATGTCCATCTGGCAGGTGTTAATAACTTGCTTTCTTTGCTGCCAGCCATAGGAACTAGTTTGAAGGAAGTTTGGAGTCTCCTGCTGGTGTTTGGATGGTTAGCCAGTTACACAAGGCTGGCAGTTTCCATCTCAAAATGGTCAAGCTTCCACTAGCAGCCAAAAGTGGGATCTTAGGGTAGTAGAGAATAGAAGCAGATAGAGGTCGGTTGGCTGAAAACAAGCAATTAATCAATGGTTGTGGGCATATGTTGCAGGTCTGACTATATGTTTTCCATACTTTAATGGATGTAATCCATTCTTAGGTCTACAGTACAAGTTGTTGCAGAGTCTTAGTGATGCCAACATAAAGTGCAGGTATAGTAATTTGACAGTTGGCATAAAGATGCTCTTGTAAAGCCAAAAGGTATCAAAAACATTTGTAACAGCTGGAAATTAGTGGAATGAGGAGTTATACTCACTCTTTATGGAGTTTTCTACCAAGTAATTGTGTGTTTGATTATACATTGTATGTATTTAGATCTCTGTTTTATGTTGTTAAACATACCACTTGAATATCAAAGTCCATTATACATGGCAATTTCTGAAGTTAAGGGGAATTGAGATGTCTAAATTGTTAATCCATATGTTGATGATTGAGCACGTGGAATATCCACCCTAGTTTAGAGATCAATTGCCCATAAAATCTGAACCTCCATATTTGCTCGATAACAATTACCCATAATAAGTGCATGGCCTATGTTAGTTAAATATCTATTGTCCATAATAAATGGTATACCAATTTTTGGAGAGTGCTTTTGGATTCAACTGTGTACTTTTGCATTGATGTTTCAGATCACACTCAGCAATCCATTATCAGGCACACTCGAGTGTGATCCAAAATGTTGATGCAAAAACACACACAATTGAATCTAGAAGCACTCTAAAGTCTAAACTAAATTAATGGACTGCAGAAAACTCATGCCTGCTATGGAATATCAATGTCAATTGGATATTTACTGCCCATGACAACAGAAAACCCATGCTAGTTGAAAATAAGTGACTTGCATATTCGCAAAAGACTTATAATCTTTGTTAAAAAAATTAAAAATGAATGAATGGTTGAATTAAATGAGCTGTTCTGTAAGGCCACCTAGCCCACATCCTATGACACATTTGGGGGTCTTCTAGTATGTGGTAACAATGTACCTCCTGAGCATACAGTTCATACAGTTTATGATATATTTCTTTGTTACTTACAGATTATTCTACTTGTACCCCTATGGCTGCATATTCCTTGAGGACCCTAACAATACAAAAAAGATATAGTTACTTCCATTATTTCTGTTTAATATCAGACTTGCACCATTGACACCTCTAAGAAAAATCTAAAATAAACTCTGTTTCTGGTTGCCAGTATCTTATCTGATAGGTTATTCACACAATCAAGATATGTGTAAGTGGGATTAAGAAATAAGGCACTCAAACATGATTTGGGTTTACAGTACTTTGGTTATCCATACAATCAAGAGGAGTAAACAGGAATAAGATACCTGACACTCAAACTCCACCGCATCCAGAGTGCAGGTTGCCCCATACATATAGAATTGCATTTGCACTGTTGACTTACTGCAGGTTGCTTTTTCTATACATATAGGAATGAATGTGCAACAATGATGTGGTTTAGGTTAAATGTAGGTTGAGGGAGACAATTTGATGGCCAGTAATCCTACTGTGGCGCATGCTCTTCCCATTTGCTACTTTTCACGCTGACACAAGCTTCAATTTTGTATTTATTACTATGGTTTCCAAAAAGTGTGGAAGCATCAATTTGTGTAGTCCACATATTCTTAATCTTGATATATCCATACAATCAAGATAATGGAAAAACAGGGTTAAGATAACTGGAATTGAACAGCAGTGCACCCAGGGTGCAGCTTTTCTCATATTTATTGGAATTAATCTGCATGATTGACATGATGTATGGTGCCTGCACTCCACTTGCAGGAATGGTTTTTCTCCAATGATGTTAATTCATATGATGTGGTGGTGTTTGATGGTCTGTTATGCTACTCTGAGCCAAGAGTCTTCAAAATAACAATTTTGCATTAAAAATATAAAATTAAAAAAGGATTGAATTTGGTAGGGGCGCTTACCATCCCCAGAAGGACCAATCTGGAAAAGGAATGTCAAGATGATCTCTATTGCTGCAGTATCGAAACAGAGGAGGTGGCGAGAATTTGGAATTTCTATATGTTGCTCTCTGGATCTTTGGCCTATCCATGCAATCAAACATGATATCAACATCAGGCACCAACCCAGGATACCGTTCCAAGAGCTGCAAGAGTCCCCAAATTGTAAACATCATTCTGCTCTGCACACAGGCATAATACAGATCCACATACAGTCGACCACCCACAATGACCACCCGAAAGGCAGCAAATTCCTTGGCAGCCTCAATGTCGCTTTCTGTGATTCCAGATAATGTCCATTGAGCAAGATCTTCATGAATCCACTGGAAAAACACAGGGCAGGAATGAGTTGTATTGTGAATCAGCTCATTCTTATTCATGTACGAGCGGATCAACCTCAAGGGTGAAGCACAGGTCAGGTAGGAGCACTGGAAAATCTGCGAAGCTCGTGTATATTTGCCATCTGATGGAAATGTTTTGGTTGGAAATGGGTGCCATGGAGTGGGCTTTAGATTGTCCCCAGCTATTGTCTTCATTGCAGATATAGCTCTAAACTGCATCTAAAACTCAGAAAATACAGAAATCAAATATCCACCATAAAAGATCTCAATCAGAAGAAAGCTATAAAAATCCCTCAAAAAACGAGAAGAAACTCCAAATTGACCCAAAAAAAATCATTTCTAAACTAAAACATAGGGAAATCAAAAAGCACATAACAGATCTCCACCACAGACGGCTAGACCAAGTCCTAAGAACAGGAAAAGAAGCTCCACATAAGCAAAAGAAATTGCATTGAACATGTGTTATATATAGAACCGACAATGAATCAAAAAGAGTTAGAATAAATCGGAGTCCTCCCAAAAAAGATAAGAAACTTCAAATTCACCGAAAAAAAAAATTTAGTTTGAATTTGAAGCATAAATAAATCATGTTACACACGGCAGATCGCCATAAAGAATAACAATGATATTACCTTAAACAGGATAAGCAACTCCAAAGTCGCCCCAACAAGATGCATTTTTAATTTGAAGCATACGGATATCACAATACCCATAGCAGATCTCCAACAAAAATTAGAACATGCCCTTGAAAAAGCACAGGAAACTCCAATTTTACCCCAACAAAATTTTAGAATTTGAAACATACATACATCACAATATCCACCCCCCAGCTCCCACAAAAAAGATGTGTTTTAGAATTTGAAACATACATATATTACAATACTCACAAGAGATATCCGCCACAGGCAGCTAAAATAAATCCTCAGAAATCATAAATAAGCTCCTAAATCACACAAAAACTAAAATCTTCATAATGTAAAACATTCAGAAATCACAACTGCCGAAAATGAAAAAAGTTCATATCAACCCCCCAAAAAGGCCTTTAGAATCTAAAACTACCAGAAATCACAGTACCACAAAAGCCGATGAATCCATCGGGACAGCCTAAGAAACAAGAAATTCGAAAAAACTTAAAACTAAGGTTATCTAAAAACCAGAAGCCATGTTGTAGTGAATGCCAGAAGCCATGTTGTAGTGAATGCCAGAGGAATGAAGAGTACACACAGAAACCAAACAACTGTTATTCTTGTGAAGCACTGATTTCGAAGAGCACGAGACCTCCTGATGGCCACCATACCTGACAAGTCCTTGCTAATGCTCTCATTGTTTCATCTTCGGGTCACAAAATGCAGAAAAAAACAATAAAACTCCCTCCTGTCTAAAAAGACAAGAGAAAAGTAATACGTGTTTAATGACTCCAAGTCTATACAGCGATTTCGTTGGAAATGGGGGAAATATTGGTACGAACATGAATCTAGCTACATTTATTTAACATTTTACGCTCGGTAATCGAGGTAACGGATTCACAAAATTGGTGCTTGTATAGCAATGGGACTTTCGTGGGATCTGCTGGACACGCTCAGTCAGACTCTGTCATTTATTCCTTTTTACCAGTATTTTTTTCATGCTGATTGTCATCCACTAATCCCCAAAGCCAATGGCCCAATGACATGTTCAATTAAGCAGTCCCTCCAAACAATACAGTTTGTGCAACTGTTATCAATGGTGAGACTTTAATATAGCTGAGGTTGATGTTGATGTTTTGAGTGGATTGCGGGTTATTGATGAGAGGTTGGGGATTCCCTTGGTTTAACATTCCTTGCAAGATAGTGGATTGAGGTGGAGGAATGTAAGTTTGAGGTCCCATTTGATTTTGCATGACTTGGGGGACAAATGGTAAAGATGATGATGACGTTGTTAAGTATTGTGATGTTAAGGGCACATTAGGACCTTGGGTCCATTGATTGAAAGGATTCCCTTGACTGATGTTTTGGAGATTGCCTAGTATTTGAGACGTGGTCAAGGTATTACCTTGGTTGATGGGGTTTGTGATCAAGGGATTGTTTTGATGTGGGTTGATGATAGATGGAATATATGTGTTTTGGGCAACCACTGGGTTTGATGTATCAACAGGAAGATTTGATGAAGATGTTCCATGTGGCGTTGAAGATTGATTTTGCATAAGGGGATTGATTTGCCCTTTTGGGTCTACTTGAGACATTTGGTCCACACTAGTTTGCATGATGTTGGGCATACTTGTGGTACCCATGGGTATGGATGAGGATGGGTCTCCTCGATATGTTGAGGTTGTTGTGGAGTATTGGAGTGTAAGTGGTTTATATGGATGTTGGGGATCCTTGGGAATGGGAGAAACACCAAATGTTGGTGTCCAAGTGGTTGTTTGGGATGGAGTGGTGCTGAGAGTACCCACAATTGTGTTGCTTTCAAATGGAAGAGTGTGGCTAAAGTCCTTAGCAAGACTAGTTGCAAGACTAGGAATAGATGTTTGATTTAGCCCTAGTGATGGAGTTGTTTGAATAGTGGATGAAGTCAAGCCTTGTGTCAATGATTGTGTGACAAAAGATGGGGAACTGGGAACTACATTTTTTAAGGCTTGATGCTCCATGATTTCTTCCCTAGTAAGTCCAAATGGATTGTTCGTGATGTCTTCTATCTCATATGGCCCTGACGGAGACGAGGGTTGTTGTGATGGGGTAACATGACTTCTCGGATCAAAATCTAGAGGATTGGGATCACTTGAGGTGAATGTGACTTTAGTTTTCTCCATGATTCTCTTGTGTTGTGATCTTGTTTTTACCATAAATTTTGGGTCACCTATGGGAGTTGTGTTGAGATTTGTAATGTTTGAACTCTCTAGTTCACTCAAATCTAGGTAAAAGGGACACTATAAGTCTTTTTGGAGCAATGATGGTAGTGGGAGATGAAAAGATGAATGATATGGGGAGTGATCTTTGCAAACGTTTTGGGACAATACTTTTGACTTAGGTTTGATGTTTTGATGTTTGGATAAAGGATGTTTATGAACTTGTGAATCTTTAGGGTAGATTGGTGACCTTCAAGATAAACGAGTTCAAAGATGATAACTAACTTAGCCCAAATGCATGGAAAACAATTCATTTCAAACAAAATCCTCATAGCCAGTCATGTTTACATTTCATCATGTTGGTTTCCTTCAAAAAGTAGCTATAATCAATTAACTCATTTAATTAGAGGGTTTCTTTGGAGAAAATGAAATAATAAAAAAGGTCATCCAGTTGCTTCATAATTGTATTGTATTCAACCAAAAAATAAAGGGGGTTTAGGAGTGATCAATCCCCTTACCCAAGGGATCTACCTTATAGCCAAATGGATTATTAGATCTCTGTAATGTCCCCTTTTTAGCATGATCATGTTTTTCGGATGGTTTAGCCTATCACTAGCCCTCATAGGCTAATACAAATGGTTAGAGGGTCTTCTAAGACAGAGTCTTGGTCAGCAGAGGCTTTTATCTTCTCCGGAATTCAGTGATTTTCAGTTTTGGCTTTCGTTTGGTGTCTCCAAGGACCCCTTTACTATACTTACTATTTATCGTAAGCCTAAGTTTGGTTGCGAGGGACCCTTACTATTTTTAGTAAGGCACTTGGTTGTATTGAGCTTTGCAAAATTGACCCCAGTTTCAAACGGTATGATGAAATATTAAATATTAAAGGAGATACTAATGTTTTATTGGCTCGAATAATATTTAAATAATTAAAGGTGTTATTATAAAGTTATAACTTAACTTCATAAAAGGGGGCCAGTTATTGAATTAAATTTGGGGCGCCTATTCCAAGGTATTAAAAGGTCAAATATTAAATGATGCATATGTAATAACATTTAATTATTATTAAATGTGCTTTTTGGAGGGAAATCGACTTCTTCATGAAGTTATATATTTTCAGCCTTGGGAATTGAGCATTCATTCGATTGAGCATTGGTGTTGATGAGTTTTTGTCTAAGAGAGGAAGCCAAGGGTTTCTAAATCAGTTAGCCATTGGAGAACAGTAACTCTCCATTGTTGCAACCATTTGAAGTGGTGAAATATCCATTGAATTTGGCATACAGGAGAACTTCATTCAAAGGTTCTGTTTGGGCCATAGTAACGAGACTCGGACGCGGCTTGGACTCGGTTAGGGTGACTCGGTGACTCGAGACTCGGACGCAACACAGACACGGCAAAATGAGAAAAAGTTGAAAAAACCCTAGAAATTTAGAAATTTTTAAAGATTTAAAACTTGTTTCAAGCACCCTTTATTGAATACAACACAAATTAAAGCAAATTTGATCACATGCACAAGTATACAACGATTACATAAGTATAAAGTACACAAATTGTAGTTGCGCTGCTGAAGGAAATAGCATACTTAGATATATAAAATTAGTCAAATGTATACAAAACTCATGGAATATGAAATCCATAACATCAAATGTTCCATACAAATATGAAATATCAAAAGTAAAACAATAGCTATAAGTTTATGACTCTATGCCCTATGGCATAGTGGAGCTAGCATCCTTCCTACGAAGGCGTGTAAAGGTCTTGGATGATGTTGCAGCTGAAGCCATAGTCTCTACCTGTGTCTGACTCTCCATGCCACTCTCACCGACAACAGCTATGTCTCCTCGTGCTCTAGCCTCCTCCTGAGCCATGGCTACAACCTTGGCCTCTCTCTCTACCTGGTCCACCCAATCAAGGTCCTCGTCACTAAAGACTGCATCTGTAGCCTCAGTGATCCACTCAGACTGTGGATCAACCTCCTCTAGACTGATCGGGGTTTTGTCGTAGTCAAAAAGCTTCCTGTATCTGAGCCGAAGGTTCTAATGAACATATACCAAGTCATTCATCCTCTCCACTGTCAATCTATTGCGCTTCTTGGAGTGTATGTGCTCAAACATACTCCAATTGCGCTCACAATCAGATGAATTGCATGGCTGATTCAATATACGAATGACAATATTTTGCAGGATCGGTGTATCAGAACCAAACATATGCCACCAGCTATCTGAGATGAGAAAAAGAAACAAAATCAATCTCATTTCAAGTTTCAAGTTCAAGTTCAACATTTAATAATAAATTATAATATAAATAGATGAAAATTATGCCCTTAAATATATTTTTACCTGGCAATAATGTTGTCCTATTATCTTTGCACATTTGACGTGCAAAGAAGTCTCCTTGTGCCTTAGTGAAGGCATCTATCTCCCGCACCATCTGTGTAGTAACAGCGGGCAACATCCGCTCTATCGTCGTGTAGAGCCCACTAAGATTTCTCTATCTGCAAGGAGATCACGGCGGAATTGGAAAGCCGGATTTAGGAAACATGCGGTTGCATGGATGGGCCTATGAAGTTGGTTTTGCCATCTCCTATCAATGATATCCCAAATGGGACAATACTTCTCCTCAACTCCACCATAGACTGATCTAATGGCCTCTTTGGCCCCATCCATGCCTTCATATATGTAGCCCATTACGGGCTTCTCCCCATCTGCAACTCATAGGAGAACTAGCAAGGGCTCAATAAACTGCAAAGTGCAAACATGTTTCGCAAATAAGTGTAAACGAAAATAAACAAATAAAAGTAAGATATGTTTAAAAATTAAAACATAATAAAGAATTAAATTTTACCTTCACAATCTCGTCCATTGGTGTCCAAAACCCTTGCTCATCAAAAATGCAATCAACCGCAGCAATCCCTGCAGTGCTTGTAGAAAATGATGAGGAAGACCACTCCTCACTAGTAAACATGTGCCTTAAAGCTTCCCTTGACCGAATCAAGGATTGCATTGTGATAAAATTTGTTGCAAACCTAGTGATGCTAGGACGAGACAACTCCCTCAACCCCGTGTATTGCCTCATAAGGTTAAGCACCCATGTGTGATTGTATACAAATTTGCATATGTTTTTTGCTGCTTCCACACATGTTTTGATCCATGGGAGCTTGTCAAGATCCTCCAACATGAGGTCAATGCAATGGGCAGCACATGGAGTCCAAAATATAGTAGGGTGCCTCTCCATCAATAATCTACCAGCAGCAACATAATTTGCTGCATTATCTGTCACCACTTGCACTACATTCTCTTCCCCCACATCAGCTATCACCTCCTCTATAGCCTCACATAGGTATGTGGCATTTTTGAATTTGGCAGAAGCATCAATGGACTTTATGAAGACGGTGTCACCTGAAAAAATAAGCAAAACCAATTATTCAATAAATTAAAAAACATAAATCAGCCATATTAAATTATTAATCACTAAATCAAATTCAAATTTCAATGCATTGAGGGAAGTACAATTACCTCCGGAGGAAACTAGGAAATTAAGCAGCGTCCTATTTCTCCTATCGGTCCAACCATCAATCATGATGGTGCAACCAATCATCCTCCACTGCTTGCACTGCTCCTCTAATTGTGCTTTTACATCTGCCACCTTTTGAGTCAAAAGTGGGCCCTTTAATTCATCTTCACTAGGGGCTTTGAACCCCACCCCACATATGGTTATGGCATCAACCATGTTTTGCCAGAAAGGTGACCTAAAACATGTCATAAATAAATTAGTAAGTTACATAAGTATTGTAAAATGAAAAGTTTTAAGTTTTTAACTTTAAATTTGAATTCGATAATGAGATGCATCTAGATTCTAAAATTTAAATATAAATTTTAAAACAATTAAACGAAAAATTACGGCTGCATGGAGAATGAGTGCGATGGTACCAAAAGTGCGCAATTGTCTTTTTCTAACGCATCATGTCGTCCTTGTTCAACCCATGCTCTCAAGCGGCGGTTGGGAACCGGGGAGTAGTCGCGTGGTACAAAATATGAGTCCACCCTAGATTTATGAACTCTAGGGCCAATGCTAATACTGCCACTACCACTAGTAGTAGCAACGCCACCAGCACTAGGAGTACGCATAGGCATAGCTGGTGCAGAAGCAGAAGCACTAGCACAAGCACTAGCACTAGGACGGTTTGGAGGCATGGAAGAAGCATCTCCATGACACCAAGTCCTGTCCAACTCAACCTCACAACTATACGTTTCTTTTCATTTCTTTTTTGCATTTCAAAGCGTTTCTAGTGCACACCTGCACTTCACGAACAACCTCAGGAGGTGCTCTAGTGCAACCCACTGCATCATGGGCGGGTATGCGTGCAAGATGGTATTTTAATCTATTTATGCCTCCATGATATATTGTTTTGCAGTAGTTACATTTTGCATCTCCTCTTTTCATTCCGGGAAAGATTTCAACATATTTCCAAGCAGGGTCTTTTTTGACTGGGGTTTGAGACATTGTGAAAATAATAATATGGTTTGATTTGCAAATGAATGTGGCTGCAAAAGTAGGGTTTCTAAAATTATTTAAGTTGCAAGTAGGGTTTGTAAAAAAAAAATGCAAACTCAAAAAAACAATGATTTTACAAATTACAATCAATTATTTGTTAAAAAACACAAAAAAAATCAATTAAAATCAAGGCACCTCTTAGATTTGGCTTGGAATGCAATGCAACCTCCTCCCAATCCTTTGGTAATGAGCTCTCAATGCACCTCCTTGCTGGTATGAAGCTCCCCAAATGATATATGACCACTGGATTTGTCTTCAGCGGCTTGCCTGGCGAAGTTGCCTCTCTTCTCCTCCTATTTTGCCAAATGAATGAAATGAGGTTGCTTTTAGGGCTAAGGACAGAATATAAGTCAAAAAAAAATATAAAAAAACTTTGAGTTTCTATTTTTTTTTGGCCTTTTTGGCCTTGGCTGCACCGGCTGCGTCCAGGGGTCGAGACTCTCCTGGACGCTGTACGTCCGGCGCGTCCGGCGAGTTCGGCCTGGACGCGGCCACGTCCACGCCACCGCTCCCAGGACGCGGCCAGGGCTGCGCGGAGTGCGACTTGCCGCGTCCGGGCGCTTCTATGCGAGTCTCAGGACTATGGCATATTGGTTAAGGATTTAATCAAGGGTTTGAAGATTATATTGAATATTTGAAGACTATATTGTTGCTGGTTAAAAAGACATTGCAGATGCATTGTGGAATACATTTATTGTTGGCTGCTACAGTACCCGTGAATAGTGCCGCTACAGTACTGCTATAGTATTCAAGGGATTTCGGATAACATCTATTGCAGATTTAAAGACATTGGAAGAACATTTATTGCTAAAGGGTTTGAGCAGATTTTTATTGAGAATATCAAGCATTAGGAAGGTTGCATTGTTCATTGTTGGGTATACATTCTTAAAGCTGTACCACCCTCTTCCAGCTAAGCCATACCAGCACTAGGGTTTGGCGTCTTCTAAGACTAAACGCCTTGCCTTTTTTGTTCTTATTTCTTCCTTATTGGACGCCTACTTCAAATAAAGCCTTTAGGGTTATTTTGGAGGTGGAGGGATCGTTGCTAGCTGGAGATTAATCGATTATCAGATTCCTATAGTGTTGCTAGCAACCTCAGTTTTTTGTATGTGATCATCTTCTTGCAATTTTCCGGGTATGCAATTTGATTGTAAGAGTTTTGGATAAAAAAGGGCATGAACATATCTTGCTGCAATTGTTCAGTTTGTAGTTGCATTATTTATGGTGGAATAATATTATATTAGCAATTAGGGGTGCAATACTGTTGAATCAGTCTGTTATAATTTACATCAGACCTAATATAATTGTAATCAAACTTGCTATAGACTGAATAATGGCTTAAATTGGTGTTGGTTTATCTATTTTAATGAATGCAAGTTGTTTGTTATATTTTCAATCAATTGGCATATGTAATTGCGTAGCAAACAACGCAAACTCAAACATTACAACTTAGAAATTGCATCAAAACACCCAAAAAAATCAGAACTCAAACCTTGCATGCCAACTACTTGACGGAATGTAAGAAGGCCAAATTTGAGTTTCCGGAGCAGAACTCGTTAGAGTTCTCACAATGGTATTAGAGCGGTATCCTGCCACCCTGTTGGGTTTGAAAATGAAATTTCTATTGATCATACAGTGACTTTCGAGTGACCAGTACTCTTGCATCGTTTCAGTCATGGGAAAGATGAAGTCCATCAAGGAACTTATGGTAGAATTCATGCAAGCCTTTCAAAACTATGATAAGATTTTGACAAGGCTTCGACAACATCCGGAGATATTGGATCCTTTGTTAGCAAAAGAAAGGAAATCAAACGCTAATGCAAATGATTCTACCAATACAAAAGATGCATCAGGGAAGGAGGAAGTCCTTGGAGATGTCAAAAACATGACACAAAGGTATGACAATAATTCTAATTTTTGCAACTGCAGCCAAACTATTGAGCACAATTATGATGTAGATGTGAGGGTACATGAGGAAAATGTTGAGGAAGGATCTACAAATATTGACACGCAAGATGTGAATGTCAAACATGAGGATGTGGTTACATCCATCACGGTTACAGGTGTAGTTGATACAGATGGGACGAGTGCATTGGTTGAGAGTTGCAGGGAACCACATGTTGCACTTGGTTCTCCTGAGGTTAGTCCCATGGCAGGTGATGCAAGGCAGATTATTGATAGCTCTTGTGACATGGTAGTTGATTCACTAGAGAGTTGTGTGACAGCTCACGACACTACTCCATTGTCTTCACAGGGGATATGCAGAGTATCATCTGGTGAGGAGATTGGTTCTCATGTTGATTTGTTTCCCTCTCCTGGAAGCAAATCAATCATTTCATTCCATGCAGTTAATTATGATCGATAGCTTGTTGAGCCAATTCAGGAGTACGATTCAATTTATTGTTCCAGAGATTCAGAGATGGATGATTTAGATCAACATGGAGTGATTATGTAGCTTGTGAATAATCCATTATTTGAGTTTGATGATGGTTCGATCTATGATAATCCACTCTTCGAGTTGGAATTCGATCACACACCTGGGACTAGTTCAAGGTTGAGCGATAATCGCAGTGTTTGGGATCTTTCCAGTGCATCGGGATTCCAAACAGGGCTCACAGAGGAGTTTAATAGTGTGTACACAGTGAGGAGTGTTTACAGTTTTTCCTTTGATCCACCTATACATGATTCATATTCAATTCACAATTCTGGTGCACAGGGTGATTCTCTTTGTGTAGTCGAGGGAAGCAACTCATTTTTGTGCACAGAGTTACCATCTTCAAAAGATGAGATTAGAGGTTGTAAGTACTCGACTCAGTTGTTAGGGTGGGATTACTTGCAAGATCAGAGGATGGTTTACCATCATGCTAGTGGGTATTTGACAGATTTTTCCACTTCGGGGTTTCAATGGGAGACAGGGCTTCTGGGAGGTTGTTGTGGCAGCAAGCATGATGGCATGGTTGCATATCACATCCATGACAGATGTTGCGTAGTAGACACTTCCAGATATTCTTACTTCCTTATGATGGATGGATGTGAGTTCAATTTGCATCGGGACCCAGGTGTTGACAGGGTTGGCACTGCAGTCTGGTTGGGTTTCGTTCGTTGGCTTCACCACTTCTGGCATGGTGAAGTTGAGATCAATGTTGAGTAGTGGAAGATGGTTGGTGGCATGAGGGACATTACACATAACTTCCCTTGGGATCCTGGTGGAGTGGTATGTTCTTTGTTGCTGAGATTGCTTGGGGACAAGCAATTTCAGGGAGGGCGGATTGTAATGTCCCCTTTTTAGCATGATCATGTTTTTCGGATGGTTTAGCCTATCACTGCCCTCATAGGCTAATACAAACAGTTAGAGGGTCTTCTGAGACAGAGTCTTGGTCAGCAAAGGCTTTTATCTTCTCCGGAGTTCAGTGATTTTCAGTTCTGGCTTTCGTTTGGTGTCTCCAAGGGCCCGTTTGCTATACTTACTATTTATAGTAAGCCTGAGTTTGGTTGTGAGGGACCCTTACTATTTTTAGTAAGGCACTTGGTTGTATTGAGCTTTGCAAAATTGACCCCAGTTTCAAACGATATGATGAAATATTAATTATTAAAGGAGATATTAATGTTTTATTGGCTCGAATAATATTTAAATAATTAAAGGTGTTATTATAAAGTTATAACTTAACTTCATTAAAAGGGGCCCAGTTATTGAATTAAATTTGAGGTGCTTATTCCAAGGTATTAAAAGGTAAAATATTAAATGATGCATATGTAATAACATTTAATTATTATTAAATGTGTTTTTTGGAGGGAAATTGACTTCTTCATAAAGTTATATATTTTCAGCCTTGGGAATTGAACATTCATTCGATTGAGCATTGGTGTTGATGAGTTTTTGTCTAAGAGAGGAAGCCAAGGGTTTATGAATCAGTTAGCCATTGGAGAACGGTAACTCTCCATTGTTGCAACCATTTGAGGTGGTGAAATATCCATTGAATTTGGCATACAGGAGAACTTCATACAAAGGTTCTGTTTGGGCATATTGGTGAAGGATTTAATCAAGGGTTTGAAGATTATATTGAATATTTGAAGACTGTATTGTTGTTGGTTAAAAAGACATTGCAGATGCATTGTGGAATACATTTATTGTTGGCTGCTACAGTACCCGTGAATAGTGTCGCTACAGTACTACTACAGTATTCAAGGGATTTCGGATAACATCTATTGCAGATTTAAAGACATTGGAAGAACATTTACTGCTGAAGGGTTTGAGCAGATTTTTATTGAGAATGTCAAGCATCAAGAAGGCTACATTGTTCATTGCTGGGTATACATTCTTAAAGCTGTACCACCCTCTTCTAGCTAGGCCGTACAAGCACTAGGGTCTGGCGTTCTTAGACTAAACGCCTTGCCTTTTGTGTTCTTATTTCTTCCTTATTGGGCGCCTACTTCAAATAAAGCCTTTAGGGTTATTTTGGAGGTGGAGAGATCGTTGCTAGCTGGAGATTAATCGATTATCGGATTCCTATATTGTTGCCAGCAACCTCAGTTTTTTGTATGTGATCATCTTCTTGTAGTTTTCCGGGTATGCAATTTGATTGTAAGAGTTTTGGATAAAAAAGGGCATGAACATATCTTGTTGCAATTGTTCAGTTCGTAGTTGCATTATTTATGGTGGAATAATATTATATTAGCAATTAGGGGTGCAATACTGTTGAATCAGTCTGTTATAATTTACATCAGACCTGATATAATTGTAATCAGACTTGCTATAGACTGAATAATGGCTTAAATTGGTGTTGGTTTATCTATTTTAATGAATGCAAGTTGTTAGTTCTATTTTCAATCAATTGGCATATGTAATTGTGTAGCAAACAACGCAAACTCAAACATTACAACTTAGAAATTGCATCAAAACACCCAGAAAAATCAAAACTCAGACCTTGCATGCCAACTACTTGACAGAATGTAAGAAGGCCAAATTTGAGTTTCCGGAGTAGAACTTGTTAGAGTTCTCACAATCTCTTCAAGGAGCAGCCCCATGGAAGTCTCTTATTAGACATAGAATAGCTACAACTAAAGCCAATAATTTGTGAAAAGAGGTTGGGTGGAAAGATAAAATCCTTATAGCAAAATACTTTAAACCTCAAGCTTCTAGACAATTTCTAAACATATGGAGAGTGTGGCAAAAAGTGTCTCCTCTCCTTGAACGGAAAGAACAAGACCTTAGTCATGGGAAGAACTTTGCTTCATCTATTTGGTGGAATAGATTGATTTGTTTACTTGAGCAGCCTCTTGTCATTAATCCTCATTTTGCATGGCAAAATCTTATTCAAAAAATGCATCACTGAATTCAAGAACATTTGGGAATTCTCATCATTAACTTGGAAAAATGACTTGCAACTCAAACATGATTTCAATCTGCCTAATGCTCTAATCAATGTCATCCACAAGATGTATGATATTGTCCCTCTAGATCTTCAATTGAAACTTTCTACCCCCATTTCATGCAATTTTTTTAAAGATTGGAGGTGGCTTCTAGGTTTTAATATAGAAAAATTCAATTTTATTGAAGTTAATCTACAATAAGCTTCTTCCACCAATCCAAAAGCAACCAAAGTTAAATTTGAAATGGATAGTAAATTGGTCTAAATCCAAGTGGTTCAGTTTGAACCTTGCAATGTGGAAATCCAAAGCTAAAGCTAAAGCACAATTTCTAGCGCGGAAGATTATCCACTATAAAATTGTTGTGGGAGAACGCCTCACCTTTCTCCCTACCCACTCCTCCAAATGTCTTTTTTGTCACAACTTAGAAACCATTAAACATGCTTTTTGGATGTGCCAAGTATGCCCAAGATATTTGGCAAACAATTTTGGCCTTTATCCTTGCTATATTTAACAGAAAATTAAAATGGAAATCAGCACTGTTAGGGCTGCATTGTTCACAAAATATGGTTTCAAAATCTTTTTGTCAGTGTATCTTTTTGTATATTTGGAAAAGTTCCGATGTAAAGCAATTTTCTCTAATGTCTTCCAATCTATGGAAGTAAATATACATGGTTTATTCTCTAAAATCATCTTGCAGCAGTCAACACTCGTTAGAGCCTTGAAAGAAAAACTCAATAACAATTTAGAGTTCAAGACATAAATAGCTCAAGTGCAGTCCCAGCTGGCAGCTATTGCTAAGAACCATCATAGATGTCTACTCACATCTATGGTAATTGTTATAGAGGAGCAAGTTCTCTATACTTTTGGATCTCTACTCACATCTATGGTAATTGTTATAGAGGAGCAAGTTCTATATACTTTTGGAAAAAAGTGATCGTATTGTAATTTGCAAGTTGCAACTATTTTGTCACATGCAGCTGTTTCATGATGATCTGCTTTGTTGTTGAATCTTTTCTTTTGTGGCTTATTTCAAGATTCTTGTCTTGGAAATGCCTTTTTCTGTCTCTGTACATTCTTTTTTTTATTAATAATATATGCATTTTT
>VDFB02270651.1:505820166-505865797 GCA_007258455.2 Sequoia sempervirens
ATATGAAATAATAAATATTAAGGGAGATATTAATGTTTTATTGTCTCAAATGATATTTATTAAATTAAAAGTGTTATTATAAAGTTATAACTTTATAATAATAATAAAGGGTCAAATCGTCATTAAAAAGGGTGTCAAGTGAGCAATTAATTATATGGCGCCAATCCCAAGGTTGATAATAAAATATTAAATAATGTGAATGTTATAACATTTAATATTTTAATTGTGCTTTTTGGGAGAAGTCGACCCTCTTGGAGAATTATAAATATTCATTGAAGAGGCAAAGAAAATCATTGGATTGAGCATTTGGTGTTGATGATTTTTCTTTGAGAGAGGAAGCCAAGGGTTTCTGAATTAGTTTTCCATTGGAGAACGTTCACTCTCCATTGTTGCAGCCCTTTGAGGTGGTGAAATATCCATTGAATTTGGCATATAGGAGAACTTCATACAGAGGTTCTATTTGGGCATATTGGTAAAGGATTTAATCAAGGGTTTGAAGATTATATTGAATATTTGAAGACTATATTGTTGCTGGTTAAAAAGACATTGTAGATGCATTGTGGAATACATTTATTGTTGGCTGCTATAGTACCCATGAATAGTGTCGCTTCTATCTTCATTATTCAAGGGATTTCGGATAACATCTATTGCAGATTTAAAGACATTGGAAGAACATTTACTGCTTAAGGGTTTGAGCAGATTTTTATTGAGAATATCAAGCATTAGGAAGGCTGCATTGTTCATTGTTGGGTATACATTCTTAAAGCCGTACCACCCTCTTCCAGCTAGGCCGTACCAGCACTAGGGTTTGGCGTCTTCTAAGACTAAATGCCTTGCCTTTTGTGTTCTTATTTCTTCCTTATTGGGCACCTACTTCAAATAAAGCCTTTAGGGTTATTTTGGAGGTGGAGAGATCGTTGCTAGCTGGAGATTAATCGATTATTAGATTCCTATATTGTTGCCAGCAACCTCAGTTTTTTGTATGTGATCATCTTCTTGCAATTTTCCAGGTATGCAATTTGATTGTAAGAGTTTTGGATAAAAAAGGGCATGAACATATCTTGCTGCAATTGTTCAGTTTGTAGTTGCATTATTTATGGTGGAATAATATTATATTAGCAATTAGGGGTGCAATACTATTGAATCAGTCTGTTATAATTTACATCAAACCTGATATAATTGTAATCAAACTTGCTATAGACTGAATAATGGCTTAAATTGGTGTTGGTTTATCTATTTTAATGAATGCAAGTTGTTTGTTCTATTTTCAATCAATTGGCATATGTAATTGCGTAGCAAACAATGCAAACTCAAACATTACAACTTAGAAATTGCATCAAAACACCCAGAAAAATCAGAACTCAAACCTTGCATGCCAACTACTTGACGGAATGTAAGAAGGCCAAATTTGAGTTTCCGGAGCAGAACTTGTTAGAGTTCTCACAGTGGTATCAGAGTGGTCTCCTGCCACCCTGTTGGGTTTGAAAATGAAATTTCTATTGATCATACAGTGACTTTCAAGTGACCAGTGCTCTTGCATTGTTTCAGTCATGGGAAAAATGAAGTCCATCGAGGAACTTATGGTAGAATTCATGCAGGCCTTTCAAAACTATGATAAGATTTTGACAAGGCTTCTACAACATCCGGAGATATTGGATCCTTTGTTAGCAAAAGAAAGGAAATCAAACGCTATTGCAAATGATTCTACCAATACAAAAGATGCATCAAGGAAGGAGGAAGTCCTTGGAGAAGTCAAAAACATGACACAAAGGTATGACAATAATTCTGATTTTTGCAACTACAGCCAAACTGTTGAGCACAATTATGATGTAGATGTGAGGGTACGTGAGGAAAATGTTGAGGAAGGATCTACAAATATTGACACGCAAGATGTCAGTGTCAAACATGACAATGTGGTTACATCCATCACGGTTATAGGTGCAATTGATACAGATGGGACAAGTGCATTGGTTGAGAGTTGCAAGGAACCACATGTTGCACCCGGTTCTCCTGAGGTTAGTCCCATGGCAGGTGATGCAGGGAAGATTATTGATAGCTCTTGTGACATGGTAGTTGATTCACTAGAGAGTTGTGTGATAGCTCACGACACTACTCCATCATCTTTATAGGGGATATGCAGAGTATCATCTAGTGAGGAGATTGGTTCTCATGTTGATTTGTTTCCCTCTCCTGGAAGCAAATCAGTCATTTCATTCCATGCAATTAATTATGATCGATAGCTTGTTGAGCCAATTCAGGAGTACGATTCAATTTATTGTTCCAGAGATTCAGAGATGGATGATTTAGATCAACATGGAGTGATTATGCAGCTTGTGAATAATCCATTATTTGAGTTTGATGATGGTTCGATCTATGATAATCCACTCTTCGAGTTGGAAGCCGATCACACACCTGGGACTAGTTTAGGGTTGAGCGATAATTGCAGTGTTTGGGATCTTTCCAGTGCATCGAGATTCCAAACAGGGCTCACGGAGGAGTTTAATAGTGTGTACACGGTGAGGAGTGTTTATTGTTTTTCCTTTGATCCACCTGTACATGATTCGTATTCAATTCACAATTCTGGTGCACAGGGTGATTCTCTTTGTGTAGTCAAGGGAACCAACTCATTTTTGTGCACAGAGTTACCATCTTCAAAAGATGAGATTAGAGGTTGTAAGTACTCGACTCAATTGTTGGGGGGGGATTACTTGCAAGATCAGAGGATGGTTTACCATCATGCTAGTGGGTATCTGATAGAGTTTGCTACTTCAGGGTTTCAATGGGAGATAGGGCTTTCGGGAGGTTGTTGTGGCAACAGGCATGATGGCACAGTTGGATATCACATCCATGACAAATGTTGCGTAGTAGACGCTTTCAAATATTCTTACTTCCTTATGATGGATGGATGTGAGTTCAGTTTGCATTGGGACCCAGGGGTTGACAGGGTTGGCACTGTAGTCTGGTTGGGTTTCATTTGTTGGCTTCACCACTTCTGGCATGGTGAAGTTGAGATCAATGTTGAGTAGCGGAAGATGGTTGGTGGCATGAGGGACATTACACATAACTTCCCTTGGGATCCTGGTGGAGTGGCGTGTTCTTTGTTGCTGAGATTGCTTGGGGACAAGCAATTTCAGGGAGGGCGGATTGTAATGTCCTCTTTTTAGCATGATCATGTTTTTTGGATGGTTTAGCCTATCACTGGCCCTTATAGGCTAATACAAACGGTTAGAGGGTCTTCTGAGACAGAGTCTTGGTCAGCAGAGGCTTTTATCTTCTTCGGAGTTCAGTGATTTTCAGTTTTGGCTTTTGTTTGGTGTCTCCAAGGGCCCGTTTGCTATACTTACTATTTATAGTAAGCTTGAGTTTGGTTGAGAGGGACCCTTAATATTTTTAGTAAGGCACTTGGTTGTATTGAGCTTTGCAGAATTGACCCCAATTTCAAATGGTATGATGAAATATTAAACATTAAAGCAGATATTAATGTTTTATTGGCTCGAATAATATTTAAATAATTAAAGGTGTTATTATAATGTTATAACTTAACTTCATTAAAAGGGGGCTAGTTATTGAATTAAATTTGGGGCGCCTATTCCAAGGTATTAAAAGGTGAAATATTAAATGATGCATATGTAATAACATTTAATTATTATTAAATGTGCTTTTTGGAGGGAAACTACTTCTTCATGAAGTTATATATTTTCAGCCTTGGGAATTGAGCATTCATTCGATTGAGCATTAGTGTTGAGTTTTTGTCTGAAAGAGGAAGCCAAGGGTTTCTGAATCAGTTAGCCATTGGAGAACGGTAACTCTCCATTGTTGCAACCATTTGGGGTGGTGAAATATCCATTGAATTTGGCATACAGGAGAACTTCATACAGAGGTTCTGTTTGGGCATATTGGTGAAGGATTTAATCAAGGGTTTTAAGATTATATTGAATATTTGAAGACTATATTGTTGCTGGTTAAAAAGACATTGCAGATGCATTGTGGATTACATTTATTGTTGGCTGCTACAGTACCCGTGAATACTAAATCGCTACAGTACCCATGAATAGTGCCGCTACAGTATTCAAGGGATTTCGGATAACATCTATTGCAAATTTAAAGACATTGGAAGAACATTTACTGCTGAAGGGTTTGAGCAAATTTTTATTGAGAATGTCAAGCATCAGGAAGGCTACATTGTTCATTGCTGGGTATACATTCTTAAAGCTGTACCACCCTCTTCCAACTAGGCCGTACCAGCACTAGGGTTTGGCGTCTTCTAAGACTAAACGCCTTGCCTTTTGTGTTCTTATTTCTTCCTTATTGGGCGCCTACTTCAAATAAAGCCTTTAGGGTTATTTTGGAGGTGGAGAGATCATTGCTAGCTGGAGATTAATCAATTATCAGATTCCTATATTGTTGCCAGCAACCTCAGTTTTTTGTATGTGATCATCTTCTTGCAGTTTTCCAGGTATGCAATTTGATTGTAAGAGTTTTGGATAAAAAAGGGCATGAACATATCTTCTTGCCATTGTTCAGTTCGTAGTTGCATTATTTATGGTGGAATAATATTATATTAGCAATTAGGGGTGCAATACTGTTGAATCAGTCTCTTATAATTTACATCAGACCTGATATAATTGTAATCAGACTTGCTATAGACTGAATAATGGCTTAAATTGGTGTTGGTTTATCTATTTTAATGAATGCGAGTTGTTTGTTCTATTTTCAATCAATTGGCATATGTAATTGCGTAGCAAACAACGCAAACTCAAACATTACAACTTAGAAATTGCATCAAAACACCCAGAAAAATCAGAACTCAGACCTTGCATGCCAACTACTTGACGGAATGTAAGAAGGCCAAATTTGAGTTTCTAGAGCAGAACTTGTTAGAGTTCTCACAATCTCTTCAAGGAGCAGCCCCATGGAAGTCTCTTATTACACATAGAATAGCTACAACTAAAGCCAATAATTTGTGAAAAGAGGTTGGGTGGAAAGATAAAACCCTTATAGCAAAATACTTTAAACTTGAAGCTTCTAGACAATTTCTAAACATATGGAGAGCGTGGCAAAAAGTGTCTCCTCTTCTTGAATGGAAAGAACAAGACCTTAGTCATGGGATGAACTTTGCTTCATCTATTTGGTGGAATAGATTGATTTGTTTACTTGAGCAGCCTCTTGTCATTAATCCTCATTTTGCATGGCAAAATCTTATTCAAAAAAATGCATCACTGAATTCAAGAACATTTGGGAATTCTCATCATTAACTTGGAAAAATGACTTGCAACTCAAACATGATTTCAATCTGCCTAATGCTCTAATCAATGGCATCCACAAGATGTATGATATTGTCCCTCTAGATCTTCAATTGAAACTTTCTACCCCCATTTCATGCAATTTTTTTAAAGATTGGAGGTGGCTTCTAGGTTTTAATACAGAAAAATTCAATTTTATTGAAGTTAATCTACAATAGGCTTCTTCCACCAATCCAAAAGCAACCAAAGTTAAATTTGAAATGGATAGTAAATTGGTCTAAATCCAAGTGGTTCAGTTTGAACCTTGCAATGTGGAGATCCAAAGCTAAAGCTAAAGCACAATTTCTAGTTCGGAAGATTATCCACTATAAAATTGTTGTGGGAGAACGCCTCACCTTTCTCCCTACCCACTCCTCCAAATGTTTTTTTTGTCACAACTTAGAAACCATTAAACGTGCTTTTTGGATGTGCCAAGTATGCCCAGGATATTTGGCAAACAACTTTGGCCTTTATCCTTGCTATATTTAACAGAAAATTAAGATGGAAATCAGCACGGTTAGGGCTGCATTGTTCACAAAATATGGTTTCAGAATCTTTTTGTCAGTGTATCTTTTTGTATATTTGGAAAAGTTTTGATGTAAAGCAATTTTCTCTAATGTCTTCCAATCTATGGAAGTAAATATACATGGTTTATTCTCTAAAATCATCTTGCAGCAGTCAACACTTGTTAGAGCCTTGAAAGAAAAACTCAATAACAATTCACAGCTCAAGACATAAATAGCTCAACTGCAGTCCCAGCTGGCAGCTATTGCTAAGAACCATCACAGATGTCTACTCACATCTATGGTAATTGTTATAGAGGAGCAAGTTCTCTTACTTTTGGAAAAAAGTGATCGTATTGTAATTTGCAAGTTGCAACTATTTTGTCACATGCAGCTGTTTCATGATGATCTGCTTTGTTGTTGAATCTTTTCTTTTGTAGCTTATTTCAAGATTCTTGTCTTGGAAATGCTTTTTTCTGTCTCTGTACATTCTTTTTTTTATTAATAATATATGCATTTTTTCTATAAAATAAATAAATAAATTAAACTGAGATCCCTATTCATATTACAAATTACAATCTACACATTGCAAGCTTGCTCAAAAAAAGTGGCATTCCGATCCTCATCTATTTAAGCTCAATGTTAAGTTTTTCCCATTTGGCATCAGCTGAACATGAATTTTCATTTTTAGGGGACAATAGTGCTTTTATGACATGTTTTCTTCATATGTAGTAGTGATTTCAATGTTTAGTGATCGTATAAGGCTTGGTATATCTATGAATGTCATTAGATTGTGCTTCGCATACAAGAAGATTGTGTGGGAGGAGACTGAAACTTGAGAATGCTTGTTTACAGAGAATCATGTTTCTGCTCTTCAGCGGTTAATATAATTGAAAAGTTGCTTTTTAGCTTTCAACAGTTTATTATCATCTGCTTTAACCATCCACACCTATGATGGTGATTGAATATTTTCCTGTTCGATCATTATCTGGAACTAAATGGAATTAATCCACTCAAAATTCATATATAACAAATGCTCTTTTTATTTTTATTTATACACATTCTCAAACATGGCTTTGTCATACTGAAACTACTAATTACAATAAGATGCAGAAATGGATTCTGCTTATACATGAGGACAAGAACGTTTAATGTCAGTAATGAAAATAGATATAAATCCGGTGAAGTGATAACAGTAACATAAACAAATTAATGCATTTGATTGCAGAAATTAAGTTCGTTTCTAGACAAAATCTTTTCTGCTCAGCAATCAGCAATCTCAGATTCTCAGGACAATAAATTACATGATAACGACCGCAGTAAACTGGAAGGACTGGCATATTGATCCCTTATTAGGAGTGTTTGGGATGACTAAATGGATGGCTTTCCTTTACATTTCCTAATGATTTCTCACAAATTCCCAAAATTTGTGCTACCTTGCAACCAAGAAAGATTAAACAAGCACCAGAACTTTCAGGAACCAATACTCATAAAATAAGGGTGAAATCTGCATTGGATGTGTAGCAGAACTAGAATAAAAGAAATTTTAAATAAATCCTCTACTGATTCTTGTCCTTCTTATTCCGTACCCTTTTACTCCGGGGTTTATCTTCCAACTTCTTATCAGAGGGCATTTCTTTTGTCTTCTTGGTCTGGGATCTATCTTTCTTTTTCTTTCCTTGGGGCAAATCTTCAACCTCTAACACTTTACCATGGAGTGGATCTTCTGTCTTCTTGGTCTGGGACATATCTTTCTTCTTCTCGCCTTGTTGCGCATCTGATTCAGCCTTCATATTCTGGGTTATCTGATTCCTGTCTAACACCTTACTCAGGGCTGTAGCTTCCTTTTTTTTGGTCTGAGAAATGTCTTCCTTCTTTTTTGTCTGAGAAATGTCTTCCATCTTTTCAATATCATTGATAGCTTTGGTTTTCTTGTCTGTCCACTTCTTGAACAAGTTATGATTGGGTGGATCCAGAGAACAAGGCTGTGGGTATGTTAGAGTTTTTGGCATAGAACTTTCTAAAATGAACCTTTCTTTGGGATCTGCAAGGCAAAGCACGGATTCCTTACATACTTCTTGTGCAGTTGCTGGAACCTGTGGCCTGAACTTTTGTAGCTTTGAATACTCTGAAATAAGATGAAACATGTAGTCATAGACATTGTCCATGTTCAACTGCTCCATGAATTTTTGGCCTCCTTTCCCAATGGGCTCTGCCTGTACCATTACAGCATATACACAAAACCATTGGTTACCTTTCTCACAAGCATTTATTATTGAACAATAAAAAACAATCTGCAATATGTTTCTGAATCCAACCTTCTTATTGACATTGATAGTGCAAAATTTTTTTAGTAAAAGTATAAACATGCGCCATTTGGGTGGGTTTCAGAAAAAAAACTAAAATAGTGAATTGTGGAGTGTTGCATGTTATTCATCTGTGGTTTGAACATGTGAGGTGAAAAATAGCAGAATTAGCACAATGAATTAGTTAAAAACTTAAATCCCATCATATCATCACTACAAGAATCATCTTTCTAGGAAATTATGAGCATGTTTTGCTTGGATATAATTTAAAATGACTGGGATAATTTTTTCCCCAGAAATGAGAAGACATAGAAATGGCATTTGAGAGAGGCCAAGAGAGTGCAATTGACAAAATAAAGTTATTGTTAAGTTACAAAATTCCCAAAGGAAAACCTCATGAAAGGACAAGATGAACATTTTATCAAGCCCACCATAACATCTTTATAACGATTTAATTCAACAACAAAAAATTATGTCGGATGACAAAGAATGGAAACAATGATAAGAACTGTTTGCAGGAACCCTATAACGAAAAACTGAGCTTTCAAACAAATAATTGAAAAAAAAAAGGAATATTTTAATCTTAAGAAAGATTAGGTGACCTGACATGTAGTGTAAATTAGATTGTTGATACTTTTATCCAGAAGTTTTAGAATTTATTCTTTTGGGATTTGAGGATCTATAGAAACATATTCACATGCCATCCTTGGCTAGGGCATGACCAAGAGAAATCTATGAAGGTGTAAGGCAATCTCTTAATTCCATGTTCCCTAAACAAAGTAGTTTGGAGTCCCTTGAAGTGTTGGGCCATGCTTATGTTCTTTAACAAACTTCCTATGGATACAAGATATCAAGGGTGCCTTACAACCTGTTAGTGTTTGGTATCTTCGGGAGATATTTTCTCCTTAATTAAGGCTGGTGGCCTACATATTACAAATTATATTTTATATTTAATGTTGATGTATTAGCAGCAGAGGCATCTTCTTTAAATAGCTGTTATGACAAGCTGGCTGACCCACATAAATTGTCTTATTCAAAATGGTCAACATGCAAGAGAATCTGTGTAACTAACATGCAAGAGAATCTGCGTACTGACATGCAAGAGAATCTTTGTCTCCTTCAAATAGACGCATGAATTGTATTTGTAACTCCTCCTTAAATAAGCAAATGAAACACCACCTAGTGTGTCCTCTTGTGTGTGCATGTGTAACTGTCATTTGCCTATATTTAGGAGGAGATGTTGGCTTGTTTGGTGACTGATTTTGTCTATAAAAACAAGTCACATCTTCAAGAAGATGTTCGATTATTCACAGCAGGTTATTGTCCTTCAAAGAGCAGATGATATCAAGCAGAAATCAGAGGTTTTCTGTATATTGGCATCTAGGAGAGGTGTTGAGACTTGTAAGCTGATTTCATTCAATATATAAGAGACATATTTGTGGCTGGGTTTTTCTCCCTCGAGAAGGAGGGTTTTCCCAGGATATATGCTGTGTTATATTGTTCATTTCTTCATGTGTTTGTGTTGGATTTTTGCTTTCTGTTAAATCTGATCCTAAAACATTAACATGGTATCAGAGCCAAGTTTTTGAAAAGACCTGATCAGATTTGGGTTGACTAAGCCTATTGCTGATTGTGTAAATCAAGACATCAAGTCTATTGCTGATTGTGTAAATCAAGACATCAAGTCTATTCTATCTTGGCCACTAGCTGCTGTGGTTGATATGATTTAAGTAGGTTATAGTCACTTCAGGAAGGATAGACGTCTGAGCCTTTGCAGTTGCATATTCACTATGAGTTGGTATAGTTGTTGATTATAGAGCATCATCTATTCTATCTTGGCCACTAGCTGCTGTGGTTGATATGATTTAAGTAGGTTATAGTCACTTCAGGAAGGATAGACGTCTGAGCCTTTGCAGTTGCATATTCACTATGAGTTGGTATAGTTGCTGATTATAGAGCATCATCATAAATATATCTGGCACAGGACTTCTCCCTAGGAGATATGTGAGAAGGAACTGTTGTTTTAAGCAAAGTCAACATTCAGGAGCAGAATTAATGCTCACATGAGCAGACCTAAGGGAAAGATAAGTGCAGACCTGAAAAAGTGTTTAAGTACGACACTTAAGGAAATTTTGATTTCAACGAGATAAGTATTTCCTGTTTAAGTATGATAAAATATTCGATGTATTAAACAGAGGAACGAAAGTTCCTTATATAGATTTACAAGAGACGATGTTTCTAAAAGAAACGATCGTAGACTGAAGACAAATTTAGAAACTATCTAAATTAACTAAAGACGACTAAGATGACCATTAATATTACATTATTTAATATGTTTAATACCCTCCCTTAATGGTCATCGTTCTAACTACCCACAGAAACAAAGAACGTTCTACCACAAAAGACAAGAGCCTGCCACTGACTCTGCCACTTGTGATGAGTCTGCCACTAACTCTCTCAGAAACTGCAGAACTTCTGAAAACAACCAGAGCTGATCACAAAACATCCAACCTGATGTTGGGTAACAAAGTTGTCCCTCCCTGTAGCCAGAGACCCACTAGGGACACACCGAGAACAACATGATTTTGAGGAAAAACCGGCAAACCCTGAATCGAAAGTTTACAAAGCATCGTTTTTTCGGAAAAAAAGGGTAAAAAAACCACAAAGGAATCCAAGTAGCTGGCACAGAATCCGAAACACGGATCAGCATACAAAACATCGTTTTTAAGAAAACGGTAAAACCCTTTCATGATTTTTCGGCAAAAATCAGAAAAACCTACAATTTTTTCAGGAAAAAATATTAAAAACCTCCAAAAATTTTAAGGAAAATTATAAACCCAACAAATAATTTTTTAAGGATAAAATTCTAAAACCCACAAAAAATAAAATTTTAACTTAAAAATTATAAAAACCCCCAAAAATAATTTAAGGATAAAATTATTAAAACCCCACAGGATTCGATGCAAAGAAAATGCACGGCCACCAACTCCAGGGAAAAGGCATGATTTTTTGAATGCATGCACAATCACAAATTCCAAATCCCATGCACAGAAGATATGAACAAATCCACGTCCAAATGAAGGCTGAAGATCGCGGCTCAATGTCTTTCGAAATCACAGCTAGAGGAGATTAAACACGTGCCCTAGTGCAAAAAGAACCGACTAGAGATGCAAAAAAACGGCTGCCGTGAAACTGTGTGTTGCAGAGGCGCGCAGAAGGGAGAATAGGGCATGACACGACCAGAGACGACCAAAAAACGCGAAGAAATATGTCGCGTGCCTGAGAAACCCTTCCACCATGCGATAACAGAAGTTGCGACCCTGCAAATAAACCCGCACGAAGAAGGGCAGAGACAACAAAACTCCAAAATCACCAGCAAACCCTAGTCGCGGGTAGGAGAAAATCGAACACGAACTCTTGAACAGACCCACGAAAAATCACGAACAAAGAAACCCTCAAAAAAAGCAGTCGTTTTTTTCATTAAAAAAATGATTAAAAAATTTCTGGAATAAATTCCAGGTAGAGAGGGCTACAAATTTTTTATTAAAAAAATTGCCAAATCTTATGAAACCCCATCGACCAAGCCCGCTCTGATACCATGATAAAATATTTGATGTATTAAACAGAGGAACGAAAATTCCTTATATAGATTTACAAGAGACGATGTTTCTAAAAGAAACGATCGTAGACTGAAGACAAATTTAGAAACTATTTAAACTAACTAAAGACGACCAAGATGACCATTAATATTACATTATTTAATATATTTAATAAAGTAATGTTCATGAATTTTTTATGTAGTTATTAATTCATGCTATAACATTGAGATAGTGAAACATGTATGATTCTAGCTTTGATATTTCTTCTAGATAGTTTAAACTATTAGTAATCTCTCTCTAAATGCTTCCAGGACGGATCGAGGAGCAAGAGGGTGATGAGAGATTGCCTAGAGAAGAAGAGCTTGAGGCATCCTGTGAGGAATTCATGTAGGCTGAAGAGATAAACTTAACTGGAGACATCTCTCGAAGACGAAGAACCTATTCAAGTTGTCTTTGAGATCAGTTTCTTCGAAGAGGAGGAATTTACATTCAGAGGGAGTTTTGACAATTCATCAGAAGCAACCTTGGACGAGGAGGTCAGAAGGTTGATGCAAGTACTTGGAGCTTCAGAGGGAGTTTCATCATCATGGAGATCTGTTGTTAATGCATTTTCCTCTGAGACGAAGGAATTTGAGGTGAAAGCCTTTGTTAATGCATTTTCCTCTGAGACGGAGGAATTTGAGGTATCAACCCTTGTTAATGCATTTCTCTTTGCAAAAGAGATTTGAGGTATCAACCCTTGTTAATGCATTTCTCCCTGCGAGAGAGATTTGAGGTGTCAGCCCTTGTTAATGCATTTCTCTCTGCGAGAGAGATTTGAGGTGAAAGCCCTTGTTTCATTCTCTGGGAGTAGCCATGGTGGACGTCATGTTGAGATGACGACATCACGCTGAGTGACTCCATGATGAGCTCTTTCCACAAATGGGTGTAGCCATTGTGGGCATCATGTTGAGAGACTCCATGATGTAGATTTCTGGAAAATATCTCCCTAGCTAAGAGGGAGTGTTAGTGTTTGGTAGCTTCGGGAGATATTTTCTCCTTAATTAAGGCTGGTGGCCTACATATTACAAATTATATTTTATATTTAATGTTGATGTATTAGCAGCAGACGCATCTTCTTTAAATAGTTGTTATGACAAGCTGGCTGACCCACATAAATTGTCTTATTCAAAATGGTCAACATGCAAGAGAATCTATGTAACTGACATGCAAGAGAATCTGTGTAACTAACATGCAAGAGAATCTGCGTACTGACATGCAAGAGAATTTCTATCTCCTTTAAATAGATGCATGAACTGTATTTGTAACTCCTTAAATAAGCAAATGAAACACCACCTAGTGTGTCCTCTTGTGTGTGCACGTGTAACTGTCATTTGCCTATATTTAGGAGGAGATGTTGGCTTGTTTGGTGACTGATTTTGTCTATAAAAACAAGTCACATCTTCAAGAAGATGTTCGATTATTCACAGCAGGTTATTGTCCTTCAAAGAGCAGATGATATCAAGCAGAAATCAGAGGTTTTCTGTATATTGGCATCTAGGAGAGGTGCTAAGACTTGTAAGCTGATTTCATTCAATATATAAGAGACATATTTGTGGTTGGGTTTTTCTCCCTCGAGAAGGAGGGTTTTCCCAGGATATATGCTGTGTTATATTGTTCATTTCTTCATGTGTTTGTGTTGCATTTTTGCTTTCTGTTAAATCTGATCCTAAAACATTAACACAACCAAGGGGAGTAGAATTAGCTTGGCCTTTGATAACTGAGGCTCTCTGCACATGCTTGCCTATCCAACTCAAGACTTGCTTTGAAAAGAGCATGCTCAAAAGCAAAACTGAAAGGTGCATTCTTGGAGCCAAAAGCACACATAGATCTCCAATGGGTGCTAAAAACTACATCAAAGAGCTCTTATGCACTCCCAAAATGATCCATGCTTGAGTTCTTGCAGGTTTTGATCATCACTTTAAACACTTCTTCTCTATAGATTAACTAACTTCCATCTTCTAGATCCTTTTTCAATGGACAAGATTGATAATCAAGAGAAAAATGAAGAACTGTGATGTTGATACATCTAAATGAAAAAATTTAGAACTTCAAAGGAATAATGATTTACATATCATCTATCAACAACACTAAGCCAATTGTTGAATGCTCTCCAAAATCTCCATTGATGATCATTGAAGAAAATGCTAATTATACAAGTGGATTCAAAACTCATCACATACCAACTTCTAACAATTAACTAATTAGACACAACTGTCTTCTAGTAATACTAACAATTAACTAACACTGTTCATTATCCTACATTTTCCCCCATAATGAACATTGGATAAATAAATGGACATTATTCTATCATTTCTCCCCCATAATGAACATTGGATAAATAAATGGACATTATTCTATCATTTCTCCCCCATAATGAACATTTGGAAGAACACCGAGCAGATCTCGAAGTGTCTAAAATAGATCACGAGCAAGGGGCTTCATGAAGATATCAACAAGTTGTGTCTTTGTAGGACAATAGACGAGTTCAATCAAACCTTGTTGAACCAACTTGCACATGTAGTGGTGATGAATGTTAATATGCTTAATCCTACTGTGAAACATTGGACTCTTACTCATCCAAATAGTACTTTGATTATCACAATACAACATTGTGGGACCATGTTTGATTTGCTACATATCTTGTAACAATCTCCTCAACCAAATTGTCGGGCAAGTAGCAAAAGTAGCAGCCTTGTATTGAGCCTTTGTAGTAGAAAGAGAAACAGTGGGTTGTTTCTTCAACTTCCAAAAAACTACTATGGAACCAAGATTGAAAGTATAACCAAAAGTAGACTTCCAATCATCCATAGAGCTTGCCCAATCTGAATCAGTATATCCAGCCAACCTACTCTTCTTTGAATGCTAAAAATAAAGACCATTATGCAATGTTCCTCAAAGATATCTAAGAATCCTCTTAGCAGTGCAGAGCGCACAAGAAATACTGAGAGGGCAGGGAGGGGGTGATTCAGTATTTCAAATTATTAAAACTTAAAACAATAAGAAACTGAAATTAGAACAGTAAGAGCAATCACAGAACAAGATGAACACCAGTGTTCACGTGGAAAACCCTTTCGGGTAAAAGAAAACCACGGCGGATCAATAGCTTTTATTAACCAAATGGACACCAACCCAGATTACATAAGTGAGCACCAACTCCAATGTTGCTAAAGCACCAACTTCAGACCTAAAGAATTCTTGAAACAAAACACAAAACTTCTACAAACAATGCAGGTAGAAAAGAATAACAAACTGAATACACTGATTAGCAAGATACAAACTCAAAGATCACACCAGTTCCTTCAAACAGCCATACCTCTGAAACATCACATCTATGATCTCCTCCTTTATACACTTTAACTCACACCAAACAACCATATAATCTTCATACCATAAAAGCCTTCACATCTTTAGACTGCATACATCGCACTACACAAAAGCATGAACCTTCAACCAACATTCATATAATCCGGCCTATTATAAAAGCATCTCTCATACTAGACAATCTTTTTTCTATGCAACATCTAGAAACACGTCCTCTATCCTTTCACTCTTTGTCGCACATAGAAGTACACACCAAAAAATTTCAAAAAGAACACAATTTATCTTTTAAGTGCATCACACATATGGGCTTATGCAGACAGCTCCAGGGGTTTTTCTAAATGTAATTCAAATGCATGAAGACCAATACACACAATAATAAAAGACCACGATCACAATACCAACAATAGAATAATGTTTTGAAGGTCACAAAACAAACTTCGCCCAGAAGTTACACGCATTGTCTCTAGCCACAAAGGCATAAAGTAGCTCAATCAGTCTTCCTTCTATTTTGAACGTGTTACATTCCCCAAAGACTCAATATGTTGTGAAAAGACTCATGGATGTTAATATTGTTATTTTAACTGCCTTTCATGTGAACTTGAAGTAAAGGATTAAATAATTGTTTTATTTTGGTGACTGGAAATGTTAATGAGAATGTTTATTTAAAAAAAATGCGAATGTATTGGATGATAATGTTGATGATGATATTATATGTGTTATGAATTAATGCACTAAGAATGGTCTAACCTTAATTCCGATGTCAAGTGGATGCAGGACCGACATAGTACGAAGGAAAAAGGGACTATCATCAAGGAGAGGATGCAGTCGACAAGGATCTAATGTCATCAAGCTTTGGGTTGTGTAAGACGGCACAAAAATATAACCTTGGCCTTGGTAAATGAGTATTGAATATTAAAGTCGAAATTAAAATAAATTTTACTTAGCAAAGGTAATTTAAAATAAATAATACAATTGCAAATACTTAAACATTAAAAGTTCAAATTATAATAATGAAAGAGCTTTTGCGTTAAAAAGCTTTGGTAACGCATTTCCTTTTGAGGAATCGGTGGAGGTCGTGCGAGGGAAGGAAACAAAACACCCGCCATCATCTGTCCTTGGAAGAAAACGCCTAGCATTCAAGAGCCATGACGGGAATTCATGCAGGCAATCTTTTTAACGTCAGTTCTTGCATCGAAATCTCATTCTTCTTCATCTTTGGGGAAAGGTCTTTATATGGCGAATATGATAACGGGGAAATTCTTCTTCCTTCTCTACTTTCGTTTTTAATCAAATCTTTCCTCGAAAACAGACATCTTCTTCGGCCATAGCTAGGGTTCCTTTGTTTCTTTCTCTCGTCGCTGGAGTATCTTCTGGAAAATTTCTTGCGACCTTTCCGCGCCAGGAGTTTTACCCTAGATCAATATCCTTCATCTCAATCTATCTCTGGTTAGTGCGGGGTTCTTCTTGGAATCGGGCTGAGGAGAAATCCACGTGCCATTGGCAGTTGATAATCAAGCAAGGCTCTACTTCATTTTCCTTCCTGACGCAGCCAGGCACGTTTCTGCTTCTCTTTATGCTTGCCTTTGAATATACCCGACATTGCAGGAAAAGAGCTTAAACGTAGTTTATTTTATCTATTGAATGAAATGCGTATTTTTCTCTTTTGTGTTGAACACTGGAATCGTAATATGATAAGGGAATTCCATTATTTTTCGGCAGTTGCTATCTTTCTTAAATGTATATCCTGTAGGGATTCACCTTGAATTTGTGTATTGATTTGCTGCTCTGTATCTGTATGAATCTTCTTCTGTATCCGGCATTTTTGAACTTGAACAGTCCAGCCGATTAAATTATATCCTATAGGGATTCACCTTGAATTTGTGTATTGATTTGCTGCTCTGTATCTATATGAATCTTCCTCTATATCTGGCATTTCTGAACTTGAACAGTCCAACCGATTAAATTCTCTCAACTCCATTATGTTTCCTGAACCATTGAAACCTTTTTGGAAACTAATACAGATGATTTTTCATTGTTTCATGCCCTCGACTTATAGTCACTAGTATCAAGCTAAGGCTCGCTTAACCGCTAACTACGTTGCAATAGTATCTTACTCTGATGATATTATACCTTTTACTCTGAGTTTTCCTGTTATGAATTACTGTTAAAAATGTCAATTGACAACATCATGTAGACTTCTACACTCAATTAAGCCTCCTGATACTCGTATGATATCACTTTGTCAAATTCTATCTTACTGGTCTGACCTGGTTGGTGTATAATTTCAGACCTGAACCTTATGCTGATTTTGAGATTATAAGCGAATTCTTAATCCAATCTAGAACCTATTTCTTTTCTTCTTTTCGCAACATCAGTAGATCTTCTTAAGGAAGGGATCCACCTCTAAGATAACAGTAAACTGTTGGATTATGAACCTAGAGTATTTTTGTTCGTTATCAAATTAATCGAATAAGAAATCAAACCCTGAAGTAGTCGTGTCGAGCAAAGGTGTACACTGACGGCACAGCAGTGCTAATAGAGTTAGCACAGTAGTGCTAGAAAACAAATATAAATCCTTGGCCAAGGTAGATGCCAGTTAGGCAAAAGTCAATATCCTTGTACCAGATTTACTCTGGTCAGATTGATCCTTTGGACAGGGGTAACTTGCAGAAGAGGGATCGACCAGTAGTATAGGTGCATGGACACCAGGCTTAGAGACATGATGACACCAGATCCTTGTTGATTACCTCGTGAAGGGTCGGGTTTCTTCATTTGAAGAACACGGGAAGACCAGTAGGTCTTGGTTGGGCGGAAAAGCCCTTGATGATAAACCCCTTTTTCCAAATGATGAAATAATTCGTGAATCACTGGATGAAGATGATGATGTTAGTAACAAACTCCTTGTACTCCATTCCAGGTATTGCTCGTCCAATTATTATTTCTTTATTTTGCAGCAGTGTATTCATTGAAATATTAGTTGATGAAATGGTAAATGGTAAATACAGTTTGTTAGTTATTTCCATTTGAATAAATGCTGAATTATTTTTATAATAGAATATATATATTTATGCAAACCCTAGTTTGATAGTTTTCAGTTAAATCTTTTGAAAACGGTAGTTTTCCTTTTCAGCTGACATTGGTCTACTTCTAGGTATGAATTGAAATTAGTTGCACCTTGGAAATTAGTTACTAAACCATATTTACAGTTAATTTTATAACTGTAGATCCGATAGGTTGTTATATAACGCACCAGAACGATTACCTAAATGTTGCGGCCATTGAAATCTCTTCTTGTATCCTTTAGCAACTGTTGTATCCAAACTAAACCCACAAAAAAAACTCCACAATGATCCCAAAACAAAATCTTTGTAAACCCGATAGGAAGATCACATGTTAACATGAAGAGTAGCGTCCTCTATACATAACTCCCGCATGAATATATACTTCAAATTTCATCACCTTCAAACATGAACACAATCTGTAATGAAACCTCATCAAAAACACTCGCTCGAGAGTAGCTGCTAAAAAACTTTAAACTCATGGATAAGGCATAATATATGAAGCGCCTCTCAATAATTCAAATTAACATTCATTCAATATGCCAGCTCTGACTCTGCAAAGACAGCGAAAACAAAAATGTTGATACCAGACCATCATAAAAGAGTCGCTTAATTTGTTAAGTCACCAAAGTTGAAAAGGTATATGCATTTTTTTTGGTCTCCACGAAAGCTTGAAGTAATTGCCGCCTATTATGGTTGAATCATCCAGAATTTGCAAAAGACGACAACTCATCTTCATGAGTAGTGGCAACGATAGACATATTAATCTCCCAAAGAATAAAATGTTAAGCCCACATCTCCCATACCACACACCTCATACAATGAAGATATATTTTATTGAGACAACTCAGAAAATAAAGCATATTAATATGTAAGCCACCTTGCAAATAAAGCCGCCTCAAAAGAAACTGATATCCTTAGTCACATCGAATTATCATTTGCATTATCCATCCCATTCATTACCATTTTCACAACATCGATTTTCTAAGGAACATGCAAGCAATGAGAGGTTTAGAAGTTGCCTCATAAATAAGATGAATCCTTTTTAAGAACAAGCACGATATCAAGGAAACCGTCGATGGAAGAATTATGAGCAATATAAATAAGCCGCCTTATACAATTTCGATTGCAGAGATATATAAGAAGATGTTACTAATTAAAACAAGCCGGCCTTGCCATTTAAAAAACACAACTTTCATAATATATAATCCCCTTCACAAAGTATATGATGTCCAAATATTAATTCGACCTCAAGACATTAACATATTCGTTACATAAGAGATATGTCTCAACTTAAAAAGGCTTGAACTGTTAACAAGTCAAATATGACATGGCACAATAAACTGAAATTGCTCTACTGCTGACAAGGCAAAGCTGATTTGGCACTATGCTAACATTAACCAAGTAGGCAAGAAGCTGAAACAAACAGGCAAGTAGCACAACCAAGCAGGCAACCAGCTCAACCAAGCAAGCAACCAGCTCAAGCACCCAAGCAAGTAGCTCGACCTTTGACATCAATGACAAGATATTTCAACAAGCAGCACTCCAATATGTCTCCTTAGGTTTTGACATGAACTAAGATACCGAGTTCATGAAATATGTGTTATTAGGTTTAGTAGTAGTCAAAGAGATCAAACAACCAATCAACTATCTATAAAGAGTGGTATTTACAAAAGAAAAATCATTATAAGTGGACAACTTAAGTCCAACATCAATAGGTGTGGCCATTGGATTGCATTCCTTCATATGAAACCTCTAGAGAAGATATGAAACATACTTTTCCTAAGAAAAAAATATATCATTTGCATGTTGCCAAACTTCAAGACCAAGAAAATAATGCACCTGTCCTAAATCAGTTATTTCAAAATCTAAAACCATAGCTGCTCTAAATTTGGCAAGCAAAGTAGAATTCTTTCCAGCATAAATAAGATTACCCACATAGAGAACAATAATAAGAATATCCTCATCAAAATGTTTGATGTAAAGATTAGGATCTGACTGAAGCTTGACAAAACATTTTTTTTGGAGGTAAGAGTCAATTCTAGAATACCATGCCCTTGGTGCCTTGTTTAAGACCATACAAGACTTTCTTTTAACCTATAAACAAAGTATTCTTTGAAAGGTACTTCAAGACCTTGTGATTGAGTGATATAAACCTCTTTATCAATATAAAAATGCACTTTTAACATCCATTTGATAAACAATCCAACCATTTTGAGCAGTTAAAGACAAAACCAATCTAACAGTATCTATCCTTGCCATAGGAGCAAATGTTTCAATATAATACAATACCTTCCTATTGAGTGTACCATTTTGCAACCAATCTAGCCTTATGTTTGTCAATACTTCCATCAGATTTATACTTAGTTTTATATATCAATTTGGTACCTACAACTTCCTTACTACATGGCAACTCGACTAATTCCCATGTGTTATTTCTTTCAATAGATTCCATTTCACTCTTCATGACTGCAACCTATTCTTTTTTATGACTAGCTTCAACAAAAGTCTCTAGCTCTTTACTTTGCCTAACTTGGGTCATTAAGGCATAGTTAACTTTGGTATGGGACCTTGTTGTCATCTTATCAAAATTAGCATCCAACATGACATTTGGAGGATGAATTTTTCAGTTCTTCTATGATACTTCTAATATTTCCTTGTCCCTACATTCGAGGGTCCAGGTGCTACATTATCAATTACTTCTGATTCATCAAGCACAAGTGTATGAGAGTCTTCTACTCATACATCATTCACAAGTTGGTTAGATTTTCTAAATCAATTTCAATGCTTTTCATTAGGGGTATATTGTGCTCTTTCATCAAAGATGACATCTCTACTTATTCCTATTCTCTTATTGACAAGATCCTACAACCTAGAAGATTTGTTTTTAGAGCCATAACCAATGAAAATGCATTTGAGGCTCTAATCATCCAACTTTCTCCTTTTTTCTCTTGGTATGTGTGCATATACAACACGTCCAAACACTTTTAGATGAACAAATGATGGTTCCTTTTGCAAGATTTTTGGTGGCATTAGGATTTTGATGAATTTTCTTGTGACCCAATAAGGATCGAATTTTTGCGGTGGATGTTCTTGCTAATTTTCCTGCTAAAAGGATAGTGCGAGTCTTTGAGAGTCATCTGAACCAAGTCGGCGGGTGGATGGAACTCATTTTTCTACAAGTGGATGGGGGTCGGATTTCTGCAGTGAGTAGAGGGCATTGAAAACAAGTTTTAGCTACTTCCATTAACTCCCAAGCACTGCTACAACTTGTTGGGTTCGACATGGGCATGTTTCCCAAGGATATTGAAGGCATTTTCGGCGGGGATCTGATGAGGGATAAGGCACCCATACTTCATTGATTGTTTGTAGACTCCTTTTCCTAGTAGGGTGCATTTCTTGGACGTCATTTCCAATTGATTTTATGGGCATTTTTTTTATTACTTGCAATCATTTGATACAGATCATTCATTGCAAGTTGATAGTGTTGGTCAAGGAATGTTTTCCATGCCCATATCAAGAAATTTGATTTGCAAAGGACAAATTTCTTTTATACACTGAAAGAAATCGCAAATAGGGTTTCCTAGTTGGGTCCACTCTTTGACAGTTCATTGACAGCGTGGTCGTGCGTTTTATCTACTCCAGCCTTCATTTTCAAGAAAGGGGAGAGAAGAGAAGAAGATTTTTTACAAGAAGTAGTTGCAGAGCCATCAACAAAAGATAGTTGCAAGAAGCTATAGGTTTCAACTCCATTTTTTGGGTATAGCTTTATATGCATTGTAATGAGTTTGGTTTCTTCCCAAGCCTATGATAACATATGTGAACTTTGTATCTTGTTTGGTTAACAGTAGAATCAACCTTACTTGAGTGTCTCTTTGAATGTTCAGTTGCATTTCTGATATATGTTGTCTAGCTTCTCAGCCAGATGTTTGTAAAATCCTTGCAATGCTATTGCATGCTATCTTTTCAACATAATAAAGTGTTGCATATGTATGCTTAAGGATAACTAAGTAGATTCATTTAATATTCTACAACCATTTACTATTTTTCTGAATATGCATGTAGAGCCCAACTTGCCTCTAAATTCAGAACAGCATAGTCTTTTGTGATATCTTGATTAGGATACCACCTAAGATTTTTGTTATCATTTGTTTGATTGGATCCAGTGACTCTGTTGCCCAATGGATGAAGGCACCAATCTATTACTAATTTTCTTCCCACAATTCTCAACACACCATAAAACACAAGAATTTAAAACTTTAACTTTTATGTTTCAGTGTTTTGCTTCCTAGTCTGGAAGTGTATAAGATCTTAAAGGGATAACCATATAGCCCATTTTCAAACACTAGTCTTGGCGTTTAAATTAGCACCTCTGGAGTGCTGATTGTAAACGTTCAGCTATTTCAAATGTTTTGCAACACTTATTTGTTATTTAAAGAGGAGAAGTCCCTCTCTACTGAAAGCAATGCGTAAGGAAGGGAAAGGTAAACTAAGGTTCCTATCTTTTTGTACTTCAGCGGTAGGACACAAGGGTGCACAAACACAATGCGCCGCAGCTAAGCTTTTTCTCTGGTTTCTGCAGATCTTAACTACGACTGTTCTAGCTTGTAATCTATCCAATATCCTCAACGTAAACAGAGCATGAGGGTATAGGAGCGGGAATGGATTGGTTGGATCACCTGAATTCGTCGTCTCCTGAGAATATGGCCGAGGCTCTGAACTCTCAAATATATGCTGGGATAAGGTTGGTACAAGCAAACACTCTTTATGGTAAGCTGGATCTGAGACCAGCCAAGGAGGAGGAACCCCTATCCGAGGTATGGGCTAGGAAACGGGTTACAAGAAACAACAAGTTACGATGTCTTGGCTCACAAACTTGCTAAGGAGGAGGAACCTCTATCCGAAGTATAGGTTGAAGGACAATCCATTAGACAACAACAAACGATAACTGTCAATGACAAATATCCAAGGAGGAGGAACCCCTATCCGAAGTATAGGTTGAAGGACAATCCATTAGACAACAACAAACGATAATTGTCAATGACAAATATCCAAGGAGGAGGAACCCCTATCCGAGGAGGGAAATGAAACAACAAGCTATTTGATACAATACGTAGAAAGAACTCAAATAGGTAGATCAAAATGCAAGCGCCTTCTGATATTCTTCTTCAAGCTTCATCAACGAATTACAAAGGTTGGGAGAGCAAAGGCACAAAATCATGCACAATTACAATCAACCAACGAACTCTCATCCAAGAGTGAACAAATATTCGCTTTCAAAGTTGTTGGCAACAATGGTGCAACAATTTTGCATAGCAAGTAAAGGTTAAACAAATAATGAGCCCAAGGCTCTTATTTATAGAACTCAAAGGAGTAGGCAACCCTAAAATCTCCTTGAGTTAACAATGAGTTCTTGCCAATCAATTAGCAAGATTTATTCCTAAAAAGGGGGAACAGATAGTTAACTGGAAAACTACTTCAGTTAACTGAAAGTAAACAAAGAGTCAACTGGAAACTACTTCAGTTGACTGAAACAAGACTAAAAGTGAACTTTAATACAAAGTATCCCTCCAAAATAGATATCCTTAATCAGTGGAGATCTGAGATCCACAAATTATGGAAGTCAATTAGACATCCTTAATTAGTGGGATCTGACAACTCATGATTTGTGGGATGTGGAGTTAACTTGGAAAGGGTCATCAAGTTAACTCCAACTATATTTAATGCCTTCTTGAGTTGATTTGGAAAGAGGCATCAAGTCAACTTCAAGTATCATAAATGCCATTTGGAGGGTAGGACGTCCTCAGGTGTCTGACACCTCATCATCTTGAGTCAACAACTCCTTTGACCAATCATTGACTTTTTCTACCTCTTGCAAACTGCTTTTGATATTTGATCTTCTTTGCAGTTGCGTCTTCTAGCTTGGTGGCATGGAATGTGGAAGGTAGTGTGGTAGTAACCAGTGGCGGCTCTATGTTTAGACTGACTAACTTCCGTATTTGGCTATCCGTTTGAAAGGTGATGTCATTTACGCCTTCCAAGTCATCCATCTTGACTACGAGCTTCACTTGATGCATGTCTGTGTCGAGTGTTTTCAGAAAGTTGTGAAGTAGGACCATTTTGGTCTTGATTTCAACCTGAGAGTACTATATTCTGAAAAACTCGATCATTGACTATAAACACGGATATGTTCAGACAATTTCTGAAAACCCCTAAAAATAGCCACCCGCTGAGAAGTATTTTTTCGGAAAAAATCTAGTACATGGGTTTTGTTTGTGCTTCAATGCTAAACAAACTCAATTCCTTAGATTTTTTATTCTGAGACTTTTCCGGAAAAATCCCTAAAAATAGGGGCAGCAAGTTTGTTGAGTCTGGAAAATTTGAAGAGATGGGTTTCATTGGAAAATTATGCTGATCATACCCAGTTGGCCAGATCTGTGATAGCCTACTATTTTCTGTGACATGCAAGAAATTTAAGACAGAAGAGAGAAAGTAGACAAGAGGAAGATTGGAAGTTATTGCTGCCTTCTTGGAAAAATATTCTGTTGGATGCAACCTCTGAGAAGACAAACTTTCCCTGTCACTGATCTTCGAAAAATCATGAAGAATGATCAAAACCTCCTTCAGATCTGAGAAATTCGTCCTTGGAGAGCTTATTGCTATTCAAACCCTCAACCTGCAAAGAAATGAGCATAATGGACGCCTAGGCTTGATCATATAGAGATTTGTGCTTGAATCCATGAAGTTTGGGAGCCTAACTCATGATCTAAAGTTGATTTGGCTTGATCTGAAGTTCAAAAAGGTGATTTCCACTAATCATGGAGTGAGTTGGCCAAGTTTGTCTCAAAATATCTTTAGTCAACAAACTTGCCTTTGACCTTTTTGGGTGTCCCTTTTGAGGTTGAGTCCTTTTTTCATCGTTTTTCATGTTGGATGACCTCTGTTTGATCCCTGCTCTAGATTGATCTATCGGTCCTGAGCAGTTGTTGGTACACTCACTGTCGAGCTGGGTCTATGCTGAAGAGAAGTGCTTGCGAGGCACTAAGTCATAAAGTTGAGTTTGTGGCCCTGAAAAGAAGGGTGCCTTTCTCAAGAAAGGGCACTTTTCTCCTTGCCTTAGTCATTTTTCCTATCTATTCTTCAGCTTTTTATTCTTGACCTCTCGTGCTTTGATCTAGAATTCCTGTTGATCAGAGAATTGGATGATCTTGTTTGATATCTCATTAGGTAACCAGCTACGTTTCGCAAAAGATGACTGGAGTTTGAATTCCTAGAAGTCAGTTAAAGGTCCCTTTATTCAAGGGCTCCCCTCAGTGAAAAGGGCGCTTTTGCCTTTTTGCACAGTGATCTTCATCCCGAAAGATGCTCCAGTTTGATCTTGATTATCTGGTGACTAACTTGTCAGATGCTTGTGCTCGCAACTACGTTGTCGTGATTGACCTAGACTGAGAAAACTGTCTTAGGAGGCCTTCTGACATTTGACAACATTTGAAGGCTCAAAAAGAAGGGTGCCTTTTCCACCTTGGTCATCATTTCGACAACCATTTCTGATGTCTTCGTCAACTGCCTCTTTTTACTCTGTTGACGGTCACTGGTGATCACTTTGTCGGATGATCTTGTTGATTGTTTTGTTGTCGAGCCAATAGGTGAACACCGAGGATGACTGCCTTGGATGATTCATCAAGCTGCATCTGACCCTTGAGAATCAAGGGCGCCCCTCAATGAAAAAAGGGTGATTTATCTGTTAGATCTGGGGGTCGCCTAATTTTCGTTTTTTTTATGATTTTTTAAAATAAAAAAATCACAGTTTTTTATATATTTTTTTAAAAAAAAAATATAAATGTAATTTTTTAATTGTTTTTTTTAAAAAACAATTTTTCTGTAATAAGGCTGAATTGTGCAAACGCAGTGACGGGCGTTTGACCATCAATTTTGAGCTCTGTTTTGCTGTGACGGCCATGTGGGCGTCAAATTTAATGCCGTGACTGTGTTTTTTGTCAATTTGGAGCTGTTTTCTTCTAGAGGTCATAACTTTCGCCCACGGTGTCGAAATCGAGCAAACGAAATATCATCGGAAAGAGGACTCAAAGTACTTTCCAGTGGTGCAGGTATATTTTGGAGATTTTTTCTCAGGTTCCTGTTATTTCCAGTTAAAGTCAGATCTTCTTTTCTAGTGTTGTCTTCAGTATTTTTGGCATAACTTTTGCATACGATGTCGAAAATGGGCAAACGAGATATTGTCGGAAAGCTATTTCTGAGCTCTTCACAGTGGTGTTGGTGGTTTCTAGATTTAATTTCTGGTATTTTCCAGAAATCCTTGTATTTTCAGCATGTTGTCCTATTTGGATATTGTAGACATTATGGGCTCACATTGCATGTATTTCTATTTTGTAAACGCACTAAGATAAAGTACCTCAGCATTGTATGTGTAGTATTGGGTTTCTTGCACATCACTTTGTGCCATATTTTGTACTCGCACTATATTATAAAGTGTCATGGGGGGTTGTGTAGTGCCTTTGTTTTGCCATCACACCTTTGTCCGGTGAGTGTCCTTCCACGACAACAGTGGATCCATATGATTCCAGCTTCATGTATGTGTGCTTTGTTTTGCACACCACTTTTTCAGTTGCAGGTGCTTTCCTGTGCACTTTCAGATGCTCTTGGTTCCTCTTCTTGCACTACTTTCTGGCATTCAGTTTCAGTGTACCTGTCACGCCTCTCCCTTTTCAGCATTATGGGGGGGTTTCTACTGTTGGTGTTAATGCTTCCTTGGTTTCGATGGAGTGAGCTATGTATACAGTATTTTTTCCTATGTACTAGGCGGATGCAGTGGCTGGTTACCCATGCATTTCGGTGAGATGGATCACTTACCATATGGACACTCTTACATTCCTATTTTTTGGAGGCGACCTTCCACTTTTTCATGATCAGTTCTTCAGAATTTTGGTACCATTACCATCTGTATCTTCGAGTTTCAGGTGTATACCTTTGTTTGCCATCTGATTCGAGTAGTGTCGTTGGGGGCACTCATGCAGTTTGTTGTCTTCTTGATCCTGATCATCATATCTTCAGAGGAGGTTCTTCGGCACCGTAGCAGTCATCTTTTGACAGTGTTTGCAGCTTCTTCATGCTTCTGTGATGTTCTACATGTTCTTCTTTTTCAGGACATTTCCTTGATTTGGAGGCTTTTCAATCCTTCAATCACCTTTGATCTTTTCTTGGAGTAGAGTTTTGTTCCCACGAGGTTTTCTCTATTTCTCCACTTTATAGAGATCTTCTGTTTGTACATGGGTCCCTTACTTGGCCTTGTTTGCTAGGACCCATCTTTGCTTTCATGCATCCTATTCTAGTGTTTTAGCTTCTTCCTAAGTTCATCTTAAGAGGGGGTGTTAGAGTAATAAATTATTATGCTTAATTAATTACATCACATTGATTAATTAATTAAGTCACTTATTCCTCTTTATTACTTAAGCTAAACTTAGGCACATTAATAATTAATTATTAATTATTAAGTGTGCACACTAGGTTTCATTTTAGGGTTTCTTGATCTCCTTCATAAGGATTGATCACTTTGTAATAATTGATTCTCTTAATGCATTTTTATTGAGAGGTTTACAGAGAACATCTTTTTCGGTTCTTCATATCTTTTGCATGTGACAGGTATCCATCTTGCATGCAGGTGATCTTGGATTCTAACATGGTATCAGAGCTCCAGACCTGCAGCTGCTTGTTCGTGATATGAAGATATGGCCTCTCTGTGAGTTTCAAGTGCAAGGGTTTCCACAGGCATCTTTTCTACAAGATCTGGGGGTAGCTGGTTTTTCGGGACACTATGGGCTTAAACGGACGTCGCCATTGCGTTCGCAGCGCCCCAAAACCCTAAGATCGCCTGTCGTTTGACTCAAATCTGAGCAGTTGCAACAAAAGGCAAAATTCTTTTAGAGGCACACAGATCCGTACAGATCTAAGCGCCTCGGTTTGCGTGCATGCAGGAATTATCAGGTTTTTTATCATATTTTTCCTGCAATAAAAAAAAAAAATCATTAGCCTTTGTAAAAAAAATATATATATAAATCAAAGTCTTTTTTCAAAAAGCAAATTTCAAGCTTTGGGAAAGGCCATTGTACAGGCCTGCGCAGGTCTGCGCAGGCCATACTGGCCGCGGGCCCCCTTCATTAAACTCGCCGACGGCTTATTAAGCCGTCGGCCCTTTCTCACCCGCCGGCAGCGTATCCTCACCGCCTATGATAACTCCGGCAGTCGGCTTCTTATTTCCGGCAGGCTTTCCAAACAGCGGCGATCAGAACCCTCCGGCGATCCACACTTTTCCGGCAACGACAAGCGAAGGGAATATTCCCTTACCCTCGGCATATTCCGGCCACCGGGAGTTTTTTTGGCATGCACATGTTTTCCAACGGCCGTCAATTTTTTTGCAGGGGGGACTTTTTTTGCCTCGACGGCCAGATGGCCGTCAAATTTATGCTCATGTTTTGCTGATGTCAGCATGACGTCATGATGACGTCATCCGTACGGCCGGCCCTCTTTGCCCTCCTAACCCTAGTTTTTTTCTAAAAGAGCAGTTTTTTTCTTTTGGCCATAACTTGGGCATACGGTATCGAAATCGGGCAAACGAGATATCGTCGGAAAGCTGGTTCCGAGCACTTTCATTTGGTGCAGTTTATTTTACAGTATTTTTCTGTTTTACTGCATTTATTGCTGTTTTGAAGTGAGATGTACTTTTATGCCGAGCTCATAACTTTTTGCCACGATCTCCGTTTTAGCCTCGTTTGAAGCGTCGGAAAGGTATTAAGGAGCTCTATCTTGCTGTCCATGCACTTTTTCTGTATCGTCCCAGTTTATCAGTTAGTCCAGATTTGGCCCGATGGGTTGTTTGGCGATTACTTGGATATTTTGGCAGTTGGGAGAGTGCATCTTGCATCTTTGCACTTCATTTTCAGCAATACATCTTTTAATAATTTCTTCTTCATAGATTCGAGTTGTTCAGTTGGTTTTCGAGTGTTCCGTGGCATCGGTTTTACGTTGCTTTATCATGATTCCTCAATCGGTGACTCTCATCGGGTTTCATTAGTATCTGAAGAATATTTCCTTGCTTGCCTATATCAAGTTCGGTGTTACTCTACAGAGTTCTTCCAAGCTTCTTGCGGCATGTTATCTCATTGTAAGGGGGGTTTGTCCCACTGGGTTTTTCCTTCTCTTACTCCATTCTTGCATTTGTAAATGGGTACCTGATCAGGCCTAGTTGTCGGGACCCATCTTTGTTTACATGCATCTTATTCTAGTGTTTTAGCTTCTTCCTAAGTTCATCTTAAGGGGGGGTGTTAGAGTAATAAGTTATTATGCTTAATTAATTACATCACATTTGATTAATTAATTAAGTCACTTATTCCTCTTTATTGCTTAAGCTAAACTTAGGCACATTAATAATTAATTATTAATTATTAAGTGTGCACACTAGGGTTTCATTTAGGGTTTCCCTTTTAGGGTTTCTTGATCTCTTTCATAAGGATTGATCACATTGTAATAATCGATTCTCTTAATGCATTTTTTACTGAGAGGTTTACAGAACATTGTTTTTGGTTCTGCATGTCTTTTGCATGTGACAGGTATTCATTTGCATGCAGGTGATCTTGGATTCTAACAAATTACGCTTGCATAAGTTTACTTAGGCATTATTTATTTCCTAGGTTTTAGGATCTCATCTTTATCTTATCGAGCTATCTTGTTGCTCAAGATAAGATTAGGTTTAGGCATCTTTGCTTTTATAAAGCAAATAATCTCCTGTAATTAATTGATCTTTTCGAATATATCAAATTGCGTGTTTTTATGCAATCTCTTGCTTTTTCGTTTTCCTCTTCTGTGGAAGGTATTTTCTGGTTTGCAATCAGATCTTGGCTAATCTAACAGGTCATACTTAGGGAGAACCCACCTAGGAAAAGTCATTTTAATAAAAAGGAGAAAGAAAAACTCCTAACAACTTTCCTTAGTCTCAATCAAGGATGAGGGTCACAAGGCTGCCACACAGGGTCAATTGAATGGTGCAGCGCTTTGGCATTGCTTGTGGCTCCAACAGGCCAGTTGATGATGTTGATGTTCTCAATGAAGAGTTGCATGGGCAAACCCAACTTTATTGAACCCAATGATACAAAATTAGTGAACCACCAAACTTGATCTAGTGACATGGTAAAAGTCCCAATAGATTGTAGTATGTAGATAACTCTTTATACCAACACCATTTCCCACTAGATTGGGAAGGATGTGAGGCAACCTCCTACAAAGAGCAAATAGCCATATAAAGATGTCTCTCTTGTCTAGAGACTGAATCACCAAGAGAACAAAGTTTGTAAAGGTAAGACATAATCTTGAAGATAGTATATAAATAAAGTCTGTAACTCCAAACTTAAGCCTATACAATAACCTATGGAACTGTCCGATTATGCTGAGTCATTCTTCGAAGCATGAGAGTTTGAACTCTCTCAATACGAGGCCACTCAAACTCCTCCAAAAATGTTTGATCCATGTACTTAACAAAAGAGTCAGGGAGTTTGATTTTGGAAATGATATCTTGAAAATGAATTTGAAAGCATTGCCGCTCAAGAACAGCCAATAAAGAATAACCTATATAAAATTGTTATCTCAATAGATTTCCCTTTGAAAGAGAAATCAGACTGCACCATAACACTTTTGGTTGTATTGGAAACCAGAACCAATTTCTTAACAAGGTTAACTATCAATTGCGATGGTCGCAAAAGTGGCCAAGGAATCAAGTTGCTGTTGAAGATTGGTATCTCCGAAATCCATTAGGACCACATCATCTAAATATAGAAGCAGTGATGTAAAAATGTGGTCTAGGGTACATCCATCATTAGCATGTGTTTTCTCACTTAGAAACTTTTCAAGCTTATCAATGTAGATCCCAAATAATGTTGGTGGAAGCGGAGACCTTGCATAACCCCCATGATGTTACGAAAACAATCAATGAAACCAATGGATGCTCAAAAACAATCAGCAACAGATTCATAGAACCTCATAACTGCCACAATAAAAGTTTGAGAAATAACAATTTCTTGTAATTTTTCAAAACACAAAATCCATTGGATCTGACTCAAATGCTTTTTTTAAATCCACAACAGCATTATTTTTGCTAGCTTCCCCAGTGATAGCACATAAGGTGAAGATGTCATATAACAGATTCACAGGGCCTCATAACTGCCACAATAAAAGCTTGAGAAATGAAAATCTCTTGTAATCTTTCAAGACACAAAAGCATTGGAGCTGACTCAAATGCCTTTTTTTATATCCACAAAGCAACAAGATGATTCAGCATTAGTTTTGATAGTTTCCCCAGTGATAGCACATAAGGTGAAGATGTGGAGGATAATCTAGTAGTTTTTCATGAACCCGCTTGACACCTAGCTCTGCTCTCTCTTTAAAATGTTGAGATAAATACATATCAATCACCTTGGCTTAAAGTCCGGAAAAATGTGTACAATGAAAATGGTATGATAATTTTTTGGAACAAGAATATCTTCAGATTTGTGGACAGGATGAATCATATGTTGTGACTAAGATGAAAGAAACTTGTGATAAATAACTTCATTAAGAAGATCAACAGTTGGAGTAGCTAAATTTCATTCTTGGTTTAAGAAATAAAGCACATAACCCTTCACAATCAGTAGATTTACAAGTATTTTAGCTTTTGAATGCCTCTCTTTATCTTGCTTGTAGTGAAAGAATAGCAAGAAAACTGCAGATACTCATCAGGTGTATCATACACAGTGGTGAGATAGCAAGTCCACGCAAAAAGGCTATATATCAGAAGCAGGAACATTCTTTGGTAAAATGTAAATCAAACAATGAGCATCCAATTATTATTTAAAGGAAAGATATTATAGCAACCATACTACTGATCAATAGAAAATTCATATCCAGTTAATTTCTCATTTTAGCATACTAAATGATCAAAGCTCTAGAATTAACTGATTTCAATGGAGCTAACAAGATTGTCACTATAATTCGTACAGTTTAGCCTTAGCCATTGGAATCAATTATAGAGATTCCATGCGGTTGAAGTTTTTACAACCTATCTGCATGTATGCCTAACATCTATTTATAGAATATCATTTAAGAATGTATTGATATGAGAAAGCTAAAGGAAATCCTATGTATCGAACATTACAATGGAGAAACCCACTACTAACATTGGACTGCATTTGAAGTTGATAGCAATTTTTACTTCAGAAATGAACTAACCAACTATATGTGAGTGGAAATACCTATTGACAAGAGAGTTGTTTAACAATAAAATTTGATAAGAGGAAACTGAGTGATGTGTAGAAGATGGAGCTATGTGGCACACAATCTGGTTCTCCACAACTATAATTGACTCTTCTTCCTTCCTCCAATGAAGATTTCTGCAAATGGATGATGAATTCAATAGTGCTCACCCAATTTCCTTATAGGATAAAAAGTCTCAATTCTAAGCAAGTTTCCTCAAACCAAGGTGGCCTTTGCACAACTTCAATATAGGAATCTTTTTCTCTCATTTCAATGCCTACTATAGGTTCACTTCTTAGTTCTTAAGCAGTGAGGACACCAAAAGACTTCTAATTCAATGACTTCTATGTTTGAGTTTTATGCTATGGATTGAAAATCCATACAACTCCCACACAATTTTTCCAATATTAAAACAAAAAATCGATACAGATTATCATTTTTTTACTATAACACAGCATTAGCTCTAAAACCGACCCATGTTCTGACCAGTTCAAACTGGGTAAGGATCTCAATCTGAATAAGGGTAGGTTTCTCCAAGGTTCTTCCTGACCTGTGGATTCCCCCCACCTAAAAGTATACCTTAGATGTAACTGGGGGAAGCTACAGGCTGGAAAGAACCTATGGCAAACCAAGCCTGTACTCAGAATGGAATCCGTACCTGGTTCCAGATGGTGAAAACATGGGTTGGATTTTGAGAAAAAATTTGTAACATAGTCAAAAATTGATGCCATGGGCCTGGGCAGAATCCTGAATGAACCCAAGTAGAATCCACCCTCCAAACATAAAAATGTCACCTTTTTTTAATTGAAAAAGAAACAAAAAAAAAATTCTCAAAATTGACTTGTAAATTACTAACCGTTTTTATTTATCTTTAACATTTCATAGTGGACCTTGAATTATTAATTATCAAGTCATCACCTGTGTTCTGTATTCAATTTTGTATGTTTTGTTCAAATTATTATTCCAAATGGAAGTGTCCTTTAAATTTCAATCACTGCCTTTAATTAGTAATCGCTGCTCTTTAAGACTTATTAATCACTCCATTTATTTATTTGCTGCCTTTAATAAGATTGCTGCATATTGAAGAGTTTTCTTTCATCTTATAAGGAATTAATGCTCCTTCATTTGTCATCCGCTATAACCCAACTTGGGTGATTTCATATATATTTGTTATGGAGCACATATCAAAGGGGTCGGCCTCTTATGACATTATGAATATGTTTGGGTCGGCCAACAGACAATATATTTCTCACACATAGGCGACAATCATAAACAGACTCGTCTAAAATATATGCTAATAAGAGAAAGTGGTCAGCCACCCTTAATACAAATTAATTTAGCTTCATTTTGTCATTGCCATACTAAGGTAACCTGGTAAAGTCTTCCCTTTAATGGTAGGCCTGGTTTATAGAATTAATTTTATTCTTTCAGTAATTTATTTAACTTATACTAGTTGGCCAGATCTTGTGTTGCAGTTTGCGGGGGCATGACACTACCCTTAACTGTTATAAAACTGTGCAGTAAAATACATTGAAAGGGCAGATTGGCAGTTTGGCGCGGCTGATTAGAACCTGCACTATAAAATTTCTGCGCTTTGAATTTTAGATTTCTAAGTTCTCCTTGAAAGGCTGCCATAGGAAGGCCACGGCCTTGCAAATTTAATGCAATATATTCTAACTATTGTGCTGATTAGTGTTGCATAGGATGTTATAGAGAATTCAGCAACATTGTCTTGGTATTCACAGTTTAAGTTTACAAAATCATACAAGTTTGCTTCCCCTAGCACAATCTCTAGTGTATGTTACTCATATTGGTATATGTACAGTAGAAAATGAGTCTAAAGTATATCTCTATGGTTTATTTTTCACTTTCAATTGAATAGCTTCATATAAAGTGTTCAAAAATTAGATTGTCGGCTAAAAAAAATTTTCAAACACTATTATAGAAAGTTACTACATTTTAAATCAGCATATTAACTAGAATGAATATAGTTATGTAAAGGAGAGTATTGTCTGGAATGAAATTAGTATTGTATTTACAATTAATAATGCATGACTGTGAGAATAGTAATGCATGTAAAAGGAATTCAATTTGTATGTTTATAACTAGTTGCATGTAAAATATAGTGAATTGCAATGTAATTTATTTACCGTCATATGCATGAAAGATTGAAATAATGAAAGATGTTCATAAAATCATTTGCATGAAAAGATAAGAGTATTTATTTAATTTATGATTATCATGCACGTTATTGTCTTCTATTGTGAATTGGGTTTACCTTCAGGGATAGGGTGCTAAATATGGACCAACAGAGAAGGTCGATCCTCTTTTCAGGATCTTCTGGTTTATTCTAGTACTTTGGCCAAAGCCATGTATTCATTGAAATAGCTGGATGTTACCTAGCAAATTTATTGATATGTTTCTTTGCCATATCCTAATAGTAGGTCATTGCATGTTCATGTTAGAAATGCGTGTACATATATCAAGTTGCATCGAGATTCCCTCCTACTTGTTGTTTCCAAGTTGTTAGGTAATTTGTGCAAGGTTAGGTATTTTTCATGTTAGGAAGAATTCCGGGAAAGCATAAGCTTCGTGGTTGGGTGGAAAAGCACTTGAGCCATGTTCTTGTCTCTTGACTTGCTGATGATTGTGAGGGTCGGTGGCGGTCAAAGACTATATTGTTTATGTCCTCACATCATTCTTATATCCATATTTGCACTTGTACTTCCAGATTGTATAATTAGTTGACTTCATAGCATTAGAGCCTGAGTTGTAATTTTGTATATCATATATAATGTGCTTTTACCTAGATTATGCAGTACACATATAAGGATGTGTTATAAACATTTATTTATCTAGTGAAGTTGTTACATTTAAATTCCATGTTTATGAGATATTGAGTTTCTATTTTACTTTCGTGAGATTGTTTTGGGTCACGATCCTTACAGTTTGGAATTCTTTAGAAAGCATGCATTTCTATCAAAAGGAAATGTTCCTTTGCCAGATTGGGAAATATTCAAATATGTTGTCTAGATGTTGTATGTAATGCACACACTACAATTGATTGAATATAGAAATTTAGTTTTACAAAACAAATTATGCATAAACAAGAGTATGTCCCATTTGTAACATCAAAAGGGTGTGTGCGCATAGAGATATGTGCCAATATAAAAAGGAGGGAGGACCAACAAGTACCTCTGCCAGATGACTGTTACCCCAGTCAACTGCAAACTTAATGGATGAGCAAAGTTTGGTATGTCTCACTGGCCAATAGTTTTCTCCTGGCATGAGTCCACGAGTAAAGAAATCATAATACTCGGGTGTTACAACAAGCACAGGTGAATCGCAAGACAATATGTACTTGAAACTTACAGACCATGAAAAGCCTTCTGTATAAATTTTATACCTGAGTAAAACAAAACAAAACAAAGCAAAGATTCTTTAGTAATCAAGCATACATACAGTCATGAAGAACAGGCATAAAAAGCGTGCTGTAAGAAAGAAAAAGAGAATGAAAGAAATATGATAAAGACCATTAATAACCAAAGTAGATTAAATGGACTGAAACATACAGCAGGTACAATAGCAAAGGACTAGGGCAAAAGTGGCTCTAGAAACCATGCATAGGCATGCATTTGCTCCAAAGTGTAGATACTTACCTATTCCTACATTGATTTGCAAGTTTCGACTGCTCATAGCCTGCATTTGCTTCTTCAAACCAATTCTGCAAGACAGATAGATTTGTTATAACTTCACATTTGATAATCTATACAAGCTAACAGATGAGTGGAACTATTTTTCTGCATCACTGTGTGCATGTTCATCAAGAGAGGCATTTTGGTTAAAAACTTACTTGCCGCAAAATTTCAGCCCCCCACTTGCTGGAACTATTGCATTCCAGCAATTTGGTACGTATGGGAGAACTCACATCAGGATTTCCTTTCCAGTAGGCTGTTGGTTTTCTATCTATCCACTTCACAGCTTTGGAGCCTAGTTTAATGCTGTTGAATTCTTCTTCCCAGGGTGTCAAATTAGTTTCAGACCTGATGAAGCATACACATGTAAATGCTCAGTGACACAAATCTTAAAAAAAATCCTAACTTTTAGCATTCTATTTCGGAAGTCATAACAGTAAGAATATTCCAATTGATGTAAGAGCATCTCTCAAAAATGCTGTATAGATGTTATAATTAATAGGCTATATCATATGGAAATATCATCTTCAAAATTGATGCTTCTTATCAATCTATTCATCATGGTATCAGGATTCACTTTATGCTTGCCTTTGCCTGCTGATGGCATTGAGATACACATTAAAGGACTGTAAAGGTAAATTATGAAAGTGAAAGCTGGCTAATAATTTTGGAATAAATTTCTCCCTTATTCCTGGCAGCCATGTGTTTTTTACGTCTTTTTTCTTCTTTACATAATTGGATACAGCTTAATTCTAAACTGCAACTGACTATACACAGACTGTATTTACTATGGATCCCTATTCCCTATTGTTTCTGGGCTTGTTGAGGTCTGAATACATATCTGAATTGAGTTGTGCTGATTGGGCACGTTTGATAACATAGTAACAGTTAATGTCCAAGGTGCCTTCAGATGAAATCTGAAGAAGACATTTGCTGCAATTTGAATTGATGGGGAAGTTTGAACAGAAATTGCATCATCAACCATACGTAACCACATCAACTTGGCTGCAAGAGACATTTTACTGGAGGAAAGCGTCATATTTTCAGTTTTGACCAAGCTATTGAAATGATGTTATGACTTCTCCAAAAATTATGAGAACCTTTTATACTTTTGACTACATGTTTAATTTAATGCAAATCAATCGGTATTATACTCCTGGGTTTGACTTTGACTGAAAGTGATTGCCAAGAGCTTGGAAGGGAAGAAACAATTGCCTGTGCTATGTGGAAGAACCATGTTACTTGGATATCTATTGCCCACAAATAAATGGCAGATCTATGATAAGTCAGGAGGATCTCAGTTGCTGCACAAAGGCTTCTTGTTGTGCAAGAGGATCTTAGTTGCTGTACAAGAGCATAGTCATTGTGCAATTCGATGTCTTTGTTGTGTAAGTATTTCTATTGACTGTGCAACATCTTTTGTTGTGCAAGCAGTCTTTGTGCTAGAATGAAATAGAGGAATGTGAAAAGGATGGTTTTGTTCCTTTGTGGTGGTTGTTTGACTTCATAATGGGTTGTGTCTGTTGTTTTCTTTTGTTGGGTGGCGTTAAGGTAGTGAACATTATTCTTGGTGTGCTGTTTCTTCCTTCAAAGCTGCAAGTTTTCACCTCACCATGGAGCTGTGGCAGTTTATGTCCATCTGGCAGGTGTTAATAACTTGCTTTCTTTGCTGCCAGCCATAGGAACTAGTTTGAACGAAGTTTGGAGTCTCCCGATGGTGTTTGGATGGTTAGCCAGTTACACAAGGCTGACAGTTGCCATCTCAAAATGGTTAAGCTTCCACTAGCAGCCAAAAGTGGGATTTTAGGGTAGTAGAGAATAGAAGCAGATAGAGGTCGGTTGGCTGAAGACAAGCAATTAATCAATGGTTGTGGGCATATGTTGCAGGTCTGATTATATGTTTTCCATACTTTAATGGATGTAATCCATTTTTAGGTCTACAGCATGGGTTGTTGCAGAGTCTTAGTGATGCCAATATAAAGTGCAGGTGTAGGGATTTGACAGTTGGAATAAAGATGCTCTTGTAAAGCCAAAAGGTGTCAAAAACATTTGTAACAGCTGGAAATTAGTGGAATGAGGAGTTATACTCACTCTTTATGGAGTTTTCTACCAAGTAATTGTGTGTTTGATTATACATTGTATGTATTTAGATCTCTGTTTTATGTTGTTAAACATACCACTTGAAGATCAAAGTCCATTATACATGGCAATTTCTGAAGTTAAGGGGAATTGAGATGTCTAAATTGTTAATCCATATGTTGATGATTGAGCACGTGGAATATCCACCCTAGTTTAGAGATCAATTGCCCATAAAATCTGAACATCCATATTTGCTCGATAACAATTACCCATAATAAGTGCATGGCCCATGTTAGTTAAATATCTATTGTCCATAATAAATGGTATACCAATTTTTGGAGAGTGCTTTTGGATTCAATTGTGTACTTTTGCATTGATGTTTCAGATCACACTCAGCAATCCATCATCAGGCACACTTGAGTGTGATCCGAAATGTTGATGCAAAAACACACACAATTGAATCTAGAAGCACTCTAAAGTCTAAACTAAATTAATGAACTGTGGAAAACTCATGCCTGCTATGGAATATCAATGTCAATTGGATATTTACTGCCCATGACAACAGAAAAGCCATGCTAGTTGAATATAAGTGACTTGCATATTTGCAAAAGATTTATTATCTTTGTTAAAAAATTAAAAATGAATGAATGGTTGAATTAAATGAGCTGTTCTGTAAGGCCACCTAGCCCCACTTCCTATAACACATTTGGGGGTCTTCTAGTATGTGGTAACAATGTACCTCCTGAGCATACAGTTCATACAGTTTATGATATATTTCTTTGTTACTTACAGATTATTCTACTTGTACCCCTATGGCTGCATATTCCCCTAACAATACAAAAAAAATATAGTTACTTCCATTATTTATGTTTAATATCAGACTTGCACCATTGACACCTCTAAGCAAAATCTAAAATAAACTCTGTTTCTGGTTGCCAGTATCTTATCTGATAGGTTATTCACACAATCAAGATATGTGTAAATGGGATTAAGAAATAAGGCACTCAAACATGATTTGGATTTACAGTCCTTTGGTTATCCATACAATCAAGAGGAGCAAACAAGAATAAGATACCTGACACTCAAACTCCACCGCATCCAGAGTGCAGGTTGCCCCATACATATAGAATTGCATTTGCATTGTTGATTTACTGCAGGTTGCTTTTTCTATACATATAGGAATGAATGTGCAACAGTGATGTGGTTTAGGTTGATGTTCAAATGTAGGTTGAGGAAGGCAATTTGATGGCCAGTAATCCTACTGTGGCGCATGCTCTTCCCATTTGCTACTTTGCACTCTGACACAATCTTCAATTTAGTATTTATTACTATGGTTTCCAAAAAGTGTGGAAGCATCAATTTGTGTAGTCCACATATTCTTAATCTTGATATATCCATACAATCAAGATAATGGAAAAACATGGTTAAGATAACTGGAATTGAACTGCACTGCACCCAGGGTGCAGCTTTGCTCATACTTATTGGAATTAATCTGCATGATTGACATAATGTATGGTGCCTGCACCCCACTTGCAGGAATGATTTTTCTCCAATGATGTTAATTCATATGATGTGGTGGTGTTTGATGGTTTGTTATGCTACTCTGAGCCAAGAGTCTTCCAATAACAATTTTGCATTAAAAATATAAAAATAAAAAAGGATTGAATTTGATAGGGGCGCTTACCATCCCCAGAAGGACCAATCTGGAAAAGGAATGTCAAGATGATCTCTATTGCTGCAGTATCGAAACAGAGGAGGTGGCGAGAATTTGGATTTTCTATATGTTGCTCTCTGGATCTGTGGCCTATCCATGCAATCAAACATGATATCAACATCAGGCACCAACCCAGGATACCGTTCCAAGAGCTGCAAGAGTCCCCAAATTGTAAACATCATTCTGCTCTGCACACAGGCATAATACAGATCCACATACAGTCGACCACCCACAATGACCACCCGAAAGGCAGCAAATTCCTTGGCAGCCTTAATGTCGTTTTCTGTGATTCCAGATAATCTCCATTGAGCAAGATCTTCGTGAATCCACTGGAAAAACACAGGGCAGGAATGAGTTGTATTATGAATCAGCTCATTCTTATTCATGTACGAGCGGATCAACCTCAAGGGTGAAGCACAGGTCAGGTAGGAGCACTGGAAAATCTGCGAAGCTCGTGTATACTTGCCATCTGATGGAAATGTTTTGGTTGGAAATGGGTGCCATGGAGTGGGCTCTAGATTGTCCCCAGCTATTGTCTTCGTTGCAGATATAGCTCTGAACTGCATCAAAAACTCAGAACATACAGAAATCAAATACCCACCATAAAAGATCTCAATCAGAAGAAACCTATAAAAATCCCTCAAAAAAGGAGAAGAAACTCCAAATTGACCCAAAAAAAATCATTTCCAAACTAAAACATAGGGAAATCAAAAAGCACATAACAGATCTCCACCACAGACGGCTAGACCAAGTCCTAAGAACAGGAAAAGAAGCTCCACCACGCAAAAGAAATTGCATTTAACATGTGTTATATATGGAACTGACAATGCATCAAAAAGAGCTAGAATAAATCGGGAATCCTCCCAAAAAAGATAAGAAACTTCAAATTCACCGAAAAAAAAATGTAATTTGAATTTAAAGCATAAATAAATCACATTACACACGGCAGATCGCCATAAAAAATAACAACCATATTACCTTGAACAGGATAAGCAACTACAAAGTCGCCCCAACAAGATGCATTTTTAATTTGAAGCATACAGATATCACAATACCCATAGCAGATCTCCATCAAAAAGCAGCTACAACATGCCCTTGAAAAAGCACAGGAAACTCTAATTTCACCCCGACAAAATTTTTGAGTTTGAAACATACATACATCACAATATCAATCCCCCGGCCCCCACGAAAAAACATGTATTTTAGAATTTGAAACATACATATATTACAATACCCACAAGAGATCTCCGCCACAGGCAGCTAAAATAAATCCTCAGAAATCATAAATAAGCTCCTAAATCACACAAAAAGTAAAATCTTAAGAATGTAAAACATTCAGAAATCACAACAAATGCCGAAGATGAAAAAAGTTCATATCAACCCCCAAAAAGGCCTTCAGAATCTAAAACTACCAGAAATCACAGTACCACAATAGCCGATGAATCCATCGGGACAGCCTAAGAAACGAGAAATTCGAAAAAACTTAAAACTAACCTTATCTAAAACCAGAAGCCATGTTGTACTGAATGCCAGGAGAATGAAGAGTACACACAGAAACCAAACAACTGTTATTCTTGTGAAACACTGATTTCGAAGAGCACGAGACCTCCTGATGGCTACCATGCCTGACAAGTCTATGCTAATGCTCTCACTGTTTCATCTTCGGGTCACAAAAACTGCAGAAAAAAAACAATAAAACTCCCTCCTGTCTAAAAAGACAAGAGAAAAGCATATGTGTCTAATGACTTCAAGTCTATACTGCGATTTCGTAGGAAACGGGGGAAATATTAGTATGAACATGAATCTAGCTACATTATTAATTATTAATTACCATTTTACGCTCGGTAATCGAGCTAACGGATTCACGAAATTGGTGTTTGTACAGCGATGGGACTTTTGTGGGTTCTGCTGGACACGCTCAGTCAGACTGTCATTCATTCCTTTTTACTAAGTATTTTGCACGCCGATTGTCGTCCGCTAATCTCCAAAGCCAATGGCCCAATGACACGTTCAAGTAAGCAGTCCCACCAAACAATACAGTATGCGCAGCTCTTCTCAATGGTGAGACTTTAATATAGCATGTCAGTAATAATAACTCTGCCACGTGTTTTTAATTTTGCCGAAACACCTGCGCACTTTTAAGGATAAGAATAATGTAGGTAGAATGCCCTTTATTATTATTTTTAATTGAGATTATTACATAGTGTTTGTGTTGAGATATTAAGAGATTACGTCTTTTAGTATTATAATATTATTATTTGTGATTTTAAAGTCTATCATGATGATTATTATTTATGATTAAATGAAATGAATTCATTAAAACAAGTCATATTTATTAAACAAGGGTCACATAGTCGCTGTCTCAATCAGAATTAAATAATAATAGTAAATGCAATAATAATAGCAAATTTCAAATCTTTAATCACTTCAATGGGTTAAGATACAAATCCAATGGGTAGTTATAGAAATAAAAAATATGTCCGGTTCCCTTAAGTTGTGATATAGGATTTTGCTTAAATAATAAGTATTTTTTTATTACGTCAAGAGGCGTCTATAGTGGTATCTACAAAATCAAAAATTTGTGTAAGGAAAAACTCTTCAGCTTGAATTTGACATGCAAGTGGCCAGTGATCAACAAACTGTTTTATTTCTAAATTAAAGATAGTCTTTAAGGTTTTGTTTTAAGTTTTTTTTTTAAAAACTACCAAAGATATGCAAGAAAAAGAACTGATAAAAAAAAGGAAAAAAATAGATTTTTACATTTTGGAAAAAAAACAGATATTTTAGTTTTGTCTATTTAAATTAGATTTACTTTAAAAATGGTTCAATCATATTTGAAAATGGTTTTGTTGGTTGCAGTAAAAATAGAAGTATTAGCGTGGGTGGCAAGGAGGGCGCCACTCCATCACCCATACGCTTGCATGGAGTGGTCGAGTGGCAGTCTACTGGGGATTGAGGTCGAGTTGGTGCCACGATTCACGTGGCTTAGGGAATTCTCTAGAACAGGCAATATTAATAATTGCTCGTCGGCATAGGGTGTAGTGCATCATCCTTCTTCGAACGTTTGCCAGCCTATTCGTGTTTATTGTTGAGCATGCAGCGATGGTTTTCATTGCAGTTAGTGGTGGTTATATTCCCTAAGTGGAGTGGAGGTTTTTGCATTCACATTCTATATGCTTTGCTTCCCGTCTGGCCATGAGCAAGTTTATTTTGTTGGTTTCAGCAAAAGAATTGGAGATGGGCGGTATGGTCACTCCAGTGCAGCTAAAGAGTTCAAAGCGACAAATGGCCTTCGAAGGCCAGGTTACCTCTCTTCGGCTGCAACAAATCATCAGGCATCTGAATTATCTCACTTTTGTCACGATCAAATGCATTGTTGGGAAAGGTTTATGGAGAATGCAGAAGGCTGCTATCTGGATTCTGATATTTCTTCCAGAGTCCTGGCTAGATTACTTGACATTGGTGTCTCTAAAGCAGAATTAAGGGTAAGTAATTATGAGGAGGCTTTTCTGAAAGGACATGTTGGTGGGTTTGGATAGAGCTTTGGTTGTTGCCTCCTTGGGAAAAGGCATACCCCAACCTCGTGATTTGGCTCTTCTGAACGACCCAAAGGCGTTGGTGAGGTTATTTTCGTTTCTCTTGGATGTCAATGGTCTAGAATTGATGGAGCATAGGTGTATAGCAACCGCTGGAGCTGAATTTCTCAGGAAGAAATTCCACTTGATTCCAGTTTCAGACTTGGCCTGGAAAAGAGAGTTCTATGTGTTTGCTCAACAGAATGTGTGGCAATTGGGGATAGAGAGGTTGGTGGGTATGTGTTGAAGTATAGGGTTTGTATCTTGTTGTCTGTTAAATCGTAGCCTTCTCTATGGTAAGGGTCTCTATAAATTTTGTTGACAAGTTTTTGTCTCTGCCAATATGTTGAGTTTGGTGGATGGTATGGTTTTTTGTCTTGGTTGTGTAAATGGGTGGTATTATGGTAATCTCAGTTCGGAAATGTAATGGGATTGCAAGAAGTTTTTTGTTGGTCGCCCAGGAAGGGCTTGAACTCTGTATCTCTAAATTTCGAAATCAATATAATTTATGTTTATTTCATTCCATTATTTAGCACTAATTATTAATTGTTTAATCCATCCATATGCAACTAGAATTTGCAACATCCATACACACCCATGCACAAACACATACTCTCTAACATATTTGCATACATATAATTTTCTATCACCGTAATCCTTCCTTCTTTAGGTGCAAGTGCTAGTATTAAAAGTATTGATTATAAAAGTATATGTGATTTATTTAAAATCCAAAAATTTGATATGAAAATGAAATTTGGATTAAAATATTGAAGTTTCATCTTGGTTGCTAAGTTATTCATAACTTTTGATAATTTAAGATTTCAATCTAAAGTACATTTCAAGTTTCTTATTGGCACTTTAAAATGAACAAGAATCTTATGAGGATTTGTGATGAGTTAGAAATATTTGATGAGCTTTACAACTATTAATATTAATATAATATGTTGTATTATTGATTTTTTTTATTATTGTATGTTTCGATGGTTTGAAAATGTTACTATAAAAGGAATTTGGTCAATCATTGTAGTAATGTCATATAATATAAACAATTTATGTGCTACACTTACAAGAACATGGGGTCTAATATGTAAATAGGATATAATTTTTGAAACTTATGCTAATTTACTTTCAAAACTATTATAAAATTGTTTGAAGGCAATGAATTAATAATAATCAATGAAAATAAATAATTTCAACTCTAGGTCATATATCAGATTACAAAATTCAAATAAAATATTTTGTATATTTAATAACAAGTGATTATTTTTGAAATTGGAATTTGGACAAACACTAGAGACTAATAAATGTAAGCTTTTTCAAAAGTTTGAAGTTGTTCAAATTGTTTTGTTATTTGATGATCAATAAGCTTTTCTAAAACCTTGAATTTGAATTGTTATGTTACTTATTTTGTTGCAAATCCAAAACGATGTTGTTTTGGTCTAATGTGAAATGTCCTTGAACTTGAAACTCTCATAGAGTAAATACGATGTTTTGTTTGTTTTTCAATTATTCTTCATAGGTTGTTTTTTGAAGTCGTGGAAGCAATTTCTCAAGCATATCTTTTTCAAGGGTACAGTACAAATTTTTCTTATGCTCTGTTGTTATTATGCATTTGAGACAGTGGCTATAGGTATATGTAATGTCCTGGTTGTAATTGGTATAGTGAACAATATTGTTTACAACAATGGGAGAGACAAAGATTGTGCCATTGCAAACTAAGAAAATGGGTTGAAGTAGAATGGAAAAAGCATCTGCAACTTTTAATTTCTCATACACTTGCAAATTTCTCACAAATAGAGAAACATGTTAGAGGTAGATGTATATAACTGTTTTATACTGAAAATGTTATTTGGAAATTAAACAAATATTGTTTCTTGTTCAAGACAAATGAATTGAAATATATATATATATATATATATATATATTGAAATGTATAATGAAAGAACAACCCAGGATGTGCAAGAGAGAGAGGAGTTTTTTGAAGGCAATCCTAGAGACTCTTGGTCAATGGAGTGATATAGGTTGATTGACAGGTGCCAAGAGTATGATGTTTGACATCAAATCATCTTACAATGCTCTTGAACAACAAAATTGGGAAATCCTTGTTGTTTACATGTTCCTCTATCTGTAAAAATTGTTGCAATAAAGTTGAATGCAATTG